>JAVKLA010000061.1:975408-1003493 GCA_034782735.1 Sagittarius serpentarius
GCGCGGTCCGCCCGCCGCCCCTCCGGCCGCTCCCGTGGCCCCGCGCCTCCGTTCCGCCCGCCGCGCGGAAGGGAGGGCGGCGGCCTGTCAGGGCCCGCCTCGCCCCTCGGGGCCCCGGCACCCAGCACCGACGCCTCGGCGGGAGGCGGGTCAGGGGAGCCGAGCTCCCGCCGTGGCGGTGCCATTGTCCCCCCACAAGCCGGCGTCCCGAGCCCCGAGCCCCCCAGGGAGCTGCTGGGCCCCATTTCCCCCGCCCCGGACGCTGGCCGCCCAGCTGTGGCCTCCCTCCGTGGGACCAAGTCCCCGGGCACCTTCGGGAGCACCCACGTCAGCCTTGTCCCCCTCACGGCGCAGAGGCCGGAGGGCCACGGTGCCGCTGGCAGCTGGCACCCCCGGGCGTGCCGCCATACAGCACCGGGGGTGGGGTACGGCGTATTTTCAGCAGACAAAAAAGGGTAATACACATATACAGGTATTGCCTAATCCCGTTTCTATTTTAGATTTCCTTTGGATTATTTAATTTTGGAAATAAACAAAAAGTTAGACACCTTGTTTCATACACATTTTTCCCCCTCGTTTTTCTTTTTCAACAGCAGACGGAAGCGCCCCCGCTGAGATCTGAACTGCTGTAGCACATCACGTTTCACAGCACAGTATTTAATGTCTCTTTCAAATGCTTCAAATCGTGGAGGTTATAGTTTCTGCCGACATTGGCAGTTGATGTTAGAAATTCTCCAAGGATGCCAGTTATTCCAGCAGGATGCCAAAGTGCTAGGAAAGCACTTCCAAAATGTTGCTGTTAAAGGTTATAAAAAGGTACTGGAAAAGTTGGCACACTTCTGCCAATCCCAACCAGACTTTTGTCTTTCCTTACAACCTCCACCCCTGCTAAGACTTAGCCCTTGTCTAAGCCCTCCCCTCACTACAAAACCCATCTAATTGGTTTGAGGCTCATCAGAGGTTGTCTAAGACTTATCGCAAGGCTTTTCTGACTGTGGTACGTTCAAAATCGGCATCAGTCTTCGCATAGAAGTGTCCAAGTTTTAGGAAAAGAGCTGACAGTCAAGTATTGGAGAAGGTAATAATGAGCACGGGAATAATGAGCTATCAGCAACTGTCTTGAAAGGCCAGAATCCCACTGCAGTGGGACTCCCTGAGTCCCTGAGCTGGACCAAGGGCTTGTGAGCCCGTCACCACCAGTCTGGATGCATCCCCTAAAGCAAAAGCTTCCCGTCTGTGGCCTGAGGAATGCGCAAACCCATTAGATGATGCAAAGGCTCTACTAGGTATGGCTGGGCACGGAGCCTGCAGAACCCATCTAGCCAGAACAAAGGGTTAAGAGGAACATTGCTTTCTGTGGCAGGTTGCTGTCCATGTCTCCAGCCAAAACCACGTGCTGTGGACTCAATGCCCACGCAGGGAAAAGGCACAAAGGACCAGCAATGTCTCGTTTTTTCCTGGGTTTGATCTCTGCCCTGAGGATTCAGCCCACATGGATTCACAGTCCCACAATGGCACCGAGTCGGCGAGCTGTGACAGCCTTGCTCTGAGGACACACGACAGAGGGACTGCCGGGGGATCAGAACATGATCCTCAACTTCTGCTGACACAACAGGAACCTTTTAATATGAAGAGCTGCGAGCTGAGCTGGTGGAAGCTGATGTCTAACCAGCCACGGCTGCCTGGGAGCGAGGCAAACAGCAGGCAGAGGAATGGAAATGGCTTGAGCCTGCCTCGGGCACAGGGCAGGTTAGTGTGTGCTGTATAAAACAGTGCAAAGGCTGGGACAGCTTCACACTGCTGTAAGATGGCAACAGGAGCACCTCTGGGGACCCCACGCAGGGCAGCTGTGCAGTCCTTCAGGTCACTCCAGGGACTGACAATCCCCCCCAACACAGATCTGTCTGCTTCCCCCACTCCACCAACTGAGCACCAACAAATTTGTTGCAGGCATAGCTGTAACTGGAAGCAGCAGTTGCGCTGGAAAACGCAGCTCTTTGGTATGAGGCTCCTTTAAGGGAGTTGCACAAGGAATTAAAAAAAAAAAAAAAAAAAAAAAAGAGAAGTGGAGTGGTTACCAAAGCTGCTAACCACAGTGCCAGGGAGTCTCGGAGGGCACCAGGACAGCCCAGCGTCACATCCCTAACGCATCCTGTCTCCAGACTTCCTCGCCTGCAATGTATGTGGCTTGCACGTACAGACCATCGTTCAGCATCAGGAAATCTGCATCAGACACGAGAGAAAAGAGGCAGGTGTCAGAGAAATGGAGCAGCTGAAGCTGGCTGGGAAGAGCTGGGCTCCATGGGGAAAAGCTTCTCCCCACCCCAGAAACAGCAGCAGGACGGCAGTGCGGTGCCATCCTTGCTACGGCAGCTCTGCTCCATGATTGACCGAGATGTGGGGGTCTCTCCAGAGGGCTCACGGAAGACCACCAGCATCCAAGGGAAAAAACCCTGGAGCAAAAGCCCAGAGCAAATCCCAGGCAGAGCGAGTCTCCCTGCAGCTCCCACCGAAGCAGGGGATGAAGATGCATTTGCAGCAGCCCCTGCTTTGCACTAGCACCCGGGAGCCCTCACACCATTGTCCCCATCCCAGTACCTGCTGTCCCCATCCCAGTACCTGCATCGGAGTCGTAATTTAGTGTCCCCTTTTTGTGTTCAATCCCCAGGAGCTGGGCAGGATGCAGAGATGCTGCCTCCAATGCGGTCTCTACCGAGCACCCTTGGACAGAGGAGGGGAGACATTAGGGCAGCGAACAGCACCGTTGCCAGAGCAGCCCAAACCCCTCTGGCTAAGGCAACTGGCAGCCTGGCAGGGATGCCAGCTGGAACACCCTCACCACAGCCGGATGGAACCGGGGAGGAGAAACATCCCTACGGGAGACAGTGGGGAGAGAACTGAACACCTAGGGTATGGGGAGGGGAAAATCATTCACCTTTGTGAGAAAGGAGCAGGAGAGTTCACCTCTCATTAGTGCAATGGGCTAAAATGAAACCTCCCCTCAAAAAGGTGCTCACCTGAGGTCAGTGCTGCTGATCCCAGCACTTCTCATCATGTCTCAGGTGAGAGGGAATGTTCCCTGGTGGAGTGGACACAGCTGGCAAGAGCGAGACCTCTTCCCGTGTCAACGTAGGGAGCAACAGCTTGTGGACAAGGCTCACTTACCTGTGGCTTCTTGGAAGTGTCGCACGCACGTGTCCATGGTCGCCACGCTACCGCTCAGGGTCTTTGTGCCTGGGAGAGGAACAGGATGGCACTGAGCCAGTCCCAAAACTCATAGCAAGGAGAAGCAGGGTGGTGGAAAAGCGTAACGTGACCAGAAGGGGCAGAAATCCTGGCTTGCACGAGGAGCAAGTTGAAGGGCCCAAAGCCATTGCTGTTGAGTGACAGAACGAGGCAAGAGAGAGCTGGTGCTGGCAGCGCAGGGAGAGTTACTGGGGTGTCACCCTACAGCTCCACCGTAAGACCAGCTGGACTGGGTGAAACTAGCTCACAACACAGGCACTTCCTGCCAGAGACAGAAGAAGGGAACAGAGAAAGGCACGACCCTTCTCTGAAATACCTTCCCAGTCTCCAGCTGCTTGCAGCTTAGGGAACTTAGCAAGAAGTGGAAGCGTTGCAGTAAAGACAAGGGACAATAAATATCTGTAGGATTTCTCTGCCCTTTATGATCCCGCTGGAACCTCTGGCATCCATGACACTGGGCAACAAGGCATTCAAAGGTGCTGCAGACAGCTACAAATTGACAGATTCCTCCTCACTCCATGGAGATGGGGCACTTCCCCTCTTTACAAGGTGCCTCATTCTCCCCAGAGCCAAGTCACTGCAGAGCCATCAGGCAACAAAACCCAAGAGGGTGGCACAAGCGCTGCCTCACACCACTAGGCACTGCAAGCTGTGCTGAGCTCTCCAGGAATGGGCACGAGTGGCAGAGCTGTCCCCAGCTCTTTAGCAAGAGGCAATTACCTGCAATGTAGGTGTTCAGCCCATCGATCTCCACCACCTGCTGACCCAGCGTGTGCCGACCTGATGCCAACCCCATGCCAGCGATCGCATCCGTCACCAGCACCAGGCCTGAGGAATGCAAGGAAAGAGGCTGCGTTAGCTTTGTGGCTGATCTTGCTGCAGCTCCGAGCACTGCGCCACAGTGGCCCTCCCAGAGGGGGACCAGGGTGTCTCTAGCTGCATTCGAACAAAGCAAAAGGGCTGGTGGATTAGCACACATGGCTGTGACCTCTTTCAGGCAGCGAGGGCAGCACGCCGCAACACTTGCGTGAGTGTTTTGTGGGAGACGGCACAGCGCTCAGGATGGCTGGTGACACTGCACGGGCCTGGCGTGGCTCACCTTTGGGGTGGGCTCGGTGGGCGATTCGCAGGGCGGCAGGGTTGGTGTGGATGCCATCAGAGATCATGCCGTAAAAGACCCTCCGCCCAGCAGGAATCTTGTCACTTGTCAGCAGCCCTACGATCCCAGGGTCGCGATGGTGGAACTGCCCAAGGGGAGAGAGGACAAACTGTGGAGCATCACTAGGACTTGTGGGCTGAGACCCTTCCCATCGGGGGATGCTGCTGCTCTCTCCACCAAACAGTGCCTGGCAGCTGGGTGCTCCGTCCTTTACCAGACAAATCTGAGCATTTCCTCAAATTTCAAGTCTGCTACAGCCTTGACTCTTTTAGATCAGGCAGCAGAAACGTGAAGCCAGAGGTTCAGCGCTGAAACCTCGTTGCAAGGCCTGTTATGAAAGAAGCTGGGGAGAATACGCATCTGGGGGGAGCAGGAGAGAAAGCAGCAAAAGCAATACCAGTGCAGGGCAAGTGCCCTCGGCTACTCACCGGCAACATGGCATTGAAGAGGTGAGTGATGAAGGTAGCGCCATGCTGCACAGCCTCCTCAGCCTGGGAGAGATTAGCCACCGAGTGACCTGGGAACAAAGACAAATGCATGATTTTTCTGCCCGTCTCTCCATTTATTTCCCTACAGGAGTGAAGACGCTTTGTCACTAGGGCTCTACTCTGATGCCCCACCCTGGGCTGAGGTCTGAGATGCCAGCCTCGACACAGAGGTGTCTGGCCGTGACTGGGGGGGATTCTGGCAGTGGGTGTTTCACCCGAACACGTTCACTGTTCATATCACAACCATCGCAAATGCTGCCTTGCTCACAGAGAGTTGCTTTCACGCTGGGCTAGAGGTCCAAGGACATGCCTTTCTGCTGTCCTAAGATACTTAATGGCGTAATAGGGAGGTGTCAAGGGAGTAGAGACAGTGGGGGCTTTGTCAAGAAAGAATATGGGGATAAAACTACCCAGAAGGAAAATTCTGTTTTCCCCAACTTGGACAGCAGCTCTAATACTGTGTGGGCAAACTTTGCTTTTCTGTGGTTCTTTGCTTTGTGTGGCTGTGAGATAAGAGATGCTCTGCTGTATGAATGCCCTTCTTGCTCAAGGTTTAATTTCACCCTGAATAACTCCCCCCCCCCTTTTTTTTTTTTTTTAGGAAAAAAGGATTTCTTTAGTGATCTGAGGCAAAGAAGAGTTTGTGAAACAGAGGACAAGAGAAATGCAGCCAGTTTTAAGTCAGTGGCCTGCAAGGCAGCGGAGGGAGGTCTCCTACAGCACTTCTGGTTGAAAAACAGAGTTCTCAAAACCCAACGGTAACCTTTGGGAAATTATTTCATCTGTCAAACAAGGCCTAAAGCAATTGAACTTCAGAGTTTGAACCTTTCCACGTCATCAACCCTCAATTACATCTTTATTCAAGTAAGACTGCTATTATTTCCTGTGTATTTACAGCACCAAATGCTACCTTGTGTTAAACTGCAGGGGCTTTTCAATCAATATGACTTTTGGCCCTTACCGTACAAAGGACAACTGACTCGCTGCATCAAGTGAGGTCCCCATTTGCGACAGGTCTGTCACCCCCATATAGGCCAGGCAAAAGAAAATCCCACCCCGTCCAGTTGCGCTGAGACACCACTGGAGATGCTACAGCCCCGAGAGAGGGGCTGCCTGGCCCGTGTGGCACAGGGAGACGGAGCTGCCCGAAGCCTCCTCCGCCCCAGCCCTTACCGAGCGAGACACAGATGCCCCGCTTGGTGAGTTCCCGGATCACCTCACTGCTCCTCTTCATCTCTGGGGCCAGGGTGACTATCCGGACACAGTCCAAGGACCCGTAGGTGGCAAGCAGGTCCTGGAAAGCACCTGCCTCGAAGGTGCGGAGGCAGTGCTCCGGGTGCGCCCCTTTCTTCTCCTTGCTGATGAATGGTCCTTCCAGATGGGCCCCTGCCCAAACAAGAACACAAAGCCATGATGCTTCCTCTCCCCGCCAAGGACCAAGAAACCTGCTGTGTCTACCCTGCTCCCGTCAAGCTCTTGCCATTCTCCTGCAGCAAAACACATGCCTCAGGTAACTCTGAGCTCAGCACAGCAGAAGATGCAGTGTGGGCAACCGGCCAAGCCAAGCCACCCCACTGCCATCACCCTGTGGGGCCAAAAGGGCCGGAGCGGTGCGTGTACGATGGCGGAGACCATGGCAAAGGCCAGGCAAAGGTTGAGGGAGAAAGCGGGTCTATGCCCGCCTGTGCATCCCTCCCATTAAGAGAGCTCCAGCCCCCATTTGTGCTGTCCCTACAGTAGCTTCTTTCTCCTTAACAATGAACAAGATAATTACCTACCTAGAGTAGCACCAGAGACGATAGCAAGGGACAAAACCACTTACCCAGGATACCTGCTCCGTGGGCTCCACCATTTCTTATACTGATCTGAGGGAGAACCTAGAGAAAGGGGTTTGTTAGACATGGCACCCCAGACACAGCACCCCAGACACAGCACCCCAGCCTGCCAAAACAAACCCAGACCTTGGGTCTGGAGAGTTGTGTAGCTGGACCACTTGGGACCATCAGCCAAACACAGCCCACAAAGAAAAAGCCAGCTGCAAGCCCCGTTGTGCAAAGCTGGCCTGGGAGACGCCGCTGTCTCAGTGGTCTAAAGGTCAAGAGCAAGAAATCCAGGGGTAGAGTCCAGCCCCTCACACCCATGGCTTTTCCGCCAAGGCAGCTATCCCAGTCTCTGCAGACCCAGCCTTGGCCCTCTCACCTCTTGGTACCAACTGCTCGGCCCTTTATCACCCTGAGGATGAGAGGGGGAGAAAGGCATTTACCTGGTGGTACACAGATGGAGGAGAGGTCACCAGAGTGGGACAGAAGGAGGTCACTCCATGGGAGAGGATTTTCTGACTGACAAGGTCAATCCCTGATTTGAAATCATCTGTAGCCAGGGAGAAGTCCACCCCAAAGCCTCCTGCACCACGAACGAAACGGAGATGAAACTGCGGCTTCCCCAGTGGCCATTTTCCCACCCGAAAACACTGAAGAAACATGTTGCGTGACCAGAGTGAGCCACTCCATTTGTACCGCACTGACCAGAAGCAAAGGCCTCCATCAGCACTTCTCCTGTCCTACATTCGCAAGGCTCCACAAGTACAAATCCAACCAGTGCTGTCCTCCTGAAGTGCTTTTCCCCACAGCATCCCAGCGTTTTGCAAGCACCAACTTTTTATTTTGATGCAGAGCAAAATCTGAGGGTTCCCCACTGAAGAGGGGATCTGACTTCTAACATAAGCTACCACAGGACAAGCCCCTCTCAACCCTCAAGAAAGAGCTATTGCAGGTAACGTTTGTTCCCTTGAGAAGTCCTGCTCTGTCCTCCCCGCATCCTGAAATGGGTAGGGCGGGCATCCTGCCGGCGCAGAGGTGGGATAAAATGTTGATAAAAATGAGGTTAAGAGGAAAGCTGGGCTGAAAAGCCCACCGAGCCGAAGGGGATCAATTATGTGACAGCAGCAACCACGGGCAAAATTGTTCTTTATCGTTAGTTCCGTGACTCACACCTCCCTCGAGCAGCTGAAATGCACTTGGTCACGGGCAGTACACACACAGCAGGGTTCGAAGGTGCGGGATGGACAAACCCAGGACCCCCCACCCTGCTGCGAGTGCACATGGCTTCACCATACCATTGATCTGGACGTCGATGAAGCCCGGGGCGATGATGCTGTCCTTGCAGTCCAGCTGGATGTCAGCAGAGCCCTTCTCGTCAAAGAAGAGTTTCTCCGGGTTGAGGATCTTCCCCTCTCGCACCCACAGGTCCTCCCTGAAGGGACAGTCACACACACCCCAAGCTCCTGTGCCATCTGCGGTGGAGCACACGGGAGCACGTGGCCGTGGCCCCAGTGACAGGGGTGGCCTCAGGCAGAGCATACCCCACCAGCACCCTCCGGCCATGGGCTGCCTGATGTCTACCAGAGCGAAGCTGCTCTGCCAGCAGCGACACGACTGGCAGCCCTCTCTCTGCCTGGCTTCTGGCCTTACAAAACTCACACGAACGGGGTTTTCATGGGCTGCCCATCAAACGTGGTGGTGGTGGCCGGGGACCCAGGGGCTGGCAGAGGAGGCAAAACGAAAGAGGAGGGGAGCAGAGAGGGGAAAAAAGGAGGGGAGCAGAGAGGGGCCTGGAGCCCGGCCGTGAGCCCCGGTACCCCCCGGTACCCCCCGGCAGCCCTCACCTCTGGAGCTGGTGGCCCCTCAGGATGCGGCAGTTGGTGAACTGGACGATGGGCGCGTCCGAGACGGATTTGTTGGACGGCATCGCGGGGCTGCGGCAGCCGGCGGGAACGGGGGGACCCAGCCGGCGACCGGGGTCAGGGGCACGGGGCGGGGCGGGGCAAGGCCGCGGCTCCGGTGCCAGCCGCAGCCGCGGGAACGGGGAACCGGTGAGGGGCGGAGGGGCCGAAGCACCGCCCCGGGAGCAGGCGGCGGGTAGGCCCCCGCCCCTCCGCGGGGCTCCGGGCAGACGCTACGAGGAAAAGGCCCCGCCGGCCTGTGCGGGCAGGCCCCCGCCACGGGACCGGGTGCAGCCCCTCCCCCCCCTCCGCGGGGCAGCGGCGGGGACGGGGACACCCGGGGGCGGGGCCGGGACGCGGGGGCGGGGCCGGGGGCGGGGCGCAGAGCGGAGCGAACGCCGGCCTTACCCCGCAGCGCCGCGCGTTCCCAGTCACGTGAGCCCGCTCAGCTGACGCGCCGGGATTCCCCACCCCCCAAGGAGCCGCCATCATGGGAAGGGCACCGCCATCTTGAGGAGGTCGTCGGCTCCGCAGGGGCGGGCCGGCCCCCCGCACCCCGCGGCCACCACATCCATTTGAAAGCCGGTGGTGAAGGAGAACCGGCGGTGGAGGAGCTCCCTTCCACAGCTGTCCTTGGCCCTGGCTGTCCCTCACGCCTGGGCGTCTCCTGCTGGCCCACACAGGCTGCTGGGCCTGTGGCCTGGTGTTGTCACCAGCATGGGGCTGGAGGTGGCTGTGGGGGTGACACCATAGAGAGATGCCTGCTTTTGCTTGGGAAGCCAGGAAGGGTGGCAGGTCCTCCCTGCCCTGCAGGCTCGGGGCCTTGCTCGGCCTGCCGGCAGCACTGTGTGCTGCCGGCAGGCCGAGCGAGATCCCGGGCCTGCTGCCCTCCCTCCTCACAGGGAGTGTTTCAGGGGATTTACTCCTGTATCTGGTTTAATCACACTAAGCATTAAATAGAAATTAGTAACGTTCCTTATTGGAGCCTCTAAGGGGGCTGGCAGCAATATACGCTGGTGTTCCGCCGCGGCGTGTAACGCAGAGCTGATGAAATGTTCTTGAAAAGGTCTGATAGCAGCGGGGAGCGACGCGTGTCCTAAGGGAACACGTCTTATCCGGGGAAATTCCAGACCCGATGAGCTCAGGGAAGCTGGAGAGGGGTGGGGAAGAGCTGCTGTGCTGACCGTGCAAGTGTCAACATCTGCTTGTCACAACCACCCCACAAAGACCACCTTCTTGCACACACCTCCTGCTGCCTCTTGCCTAATGCTGTGATGAGAAATGTTTGGGGAAGAATCTTTTTCCACTGGGTCCACTGACTCCAAACTGGAGCTCCTCAGCGCAGGTTGTCTAGAGCATCATCACTCAAGAACCATTACTCAGCCCCGGGACAGACTGGAGTAAGCTCAAGGCACCTTTACCTTCACAAGTTCACTACCACCCGGCACCTTCCAGCCAAGGATTCTGCAGCCCTTAGTGAGCCATGATGCAGTTCTTGTACAGGCACTGTCACCGCTAGCTGGGCAGCTGTGTGACAGACCAACGGGTGAATGCCTTTGTGGAAGAAATATCACCCACGAAGTACTACTTTTTATCAGGCAAAGCTGAAAAGCCTGAGAGGTCAGGGGAGATGAATTTGTGGTTTCTAATGGCTTGTAAGTCTATGAATTTGTGAATAAGTAAGCTTGGCTTAAACAGCCACAGTGGACTTGTTCTTCTTTGGGGAATGATTTTGTGTGGAGGAATGGCTCTGCTCGCTCTGTGGCACACTGCACATGCATGGGACAGCACGCACACCGTACCGTGAGGGGCCAGTGGGCTACCTCCACTGTGCAAGGAAGCAACTCTGCAGGCCTTGCTTCATCTGCCTTATGATTATTTACTTCCCGAATGGCAACCCCAGGCAGACTGAGGTGTGCTGGATGGACCTGTCACAAAGGACCACCTTTGTCTCTAAGAGCTGGTAGACAAGTGTTGCAAAGCATGTACCTGCTTGGAAATCTGGCTGGGCACGATAATAATTACACTAACAAAATTAAATTTGAACTGCTTATTGGCTCAGGCAAAGTAAGGTTTCTGGACCCCCCCCCCCTTTCACTGTTCTTTTCTCAGTCTCAGCTACAGGGAAAAAGAGTTAACTGCAACGTGGACAGGTAAGTCATCACTTGTTTTAAATGTCACTTTCTTGCTGTAGGCAGGCTCCTAAGGTCATTTGACAAGTCAGCAGCAGCCTGGGAGAGAAGACAGAAAGCTTGTTCTGTGCTTCACAGCCAGGCCCCTGCCTTTTCTCTCCAGCAGCCCATACCACCAGGGGTCCTTAGGTCCGCAGTCTCTGTGGCCAGAAGGGCAACAAGGTCCAATCTCCAAAATGTTAAAGGCAAGAACCATGCATTGTTCAAATTAAAACCAGCATCCTCAATAGTCTAAGCATTTACTCCTGAACATCTGCTGGCAGATGCTTCCATTTCCCCTCCGTCCTCTGTGCTCCACAGGGACTGCTGTGCGCTTCAGCAGTCCACCTATAGCACTCTCACTCGCGTTTTTATCCCACTTGGTATCCCACGGTATCACAGAGAGAGTCAAGTGTCTCATCAAGGACTGTGTCTAGGCAGGGTGCTGATGTGAGCACCACTGATGAATCATGCTGAGAAAAGATAAATGATAGGCAATGCAATTGTGCATGAACATAGCATCCCCGTCTGGCCAGGAATTGAATTTTAATGAGGTTTTATGCTGTACTTACCATTCCATGATGTCAGTGCTTGTCCACACTACAAGCTGCCTCTTACTGTCAGCAGGATGCCAGTAAAGGCCCCTGAAATGGAAAGCTGAGAATAATGCTAGCTGAGGCCAGGAAAACTACGTGCAGCACTGTTTTGGGAATTTGAGGCCAAGAATGGCTTCAGGCAGGTTTTCCTCATAGTGGCTGAAATTATCCACGTCTGGGGCACCCAGCAGCATATTGGTGGGAATGATTTCTGGCTTCAGTACAGGTGAAGTCGAGGATACTCCAAAACTGGAAGATTAGAAAATGAATGCTAAAAGTGGATCTCAGGCCTGGTTATTTGAGCAAACGACTCTGCGAGGAGGAAGTACCCTTCCAAGCTGCTAAATTGAATTCAGATGTCAAAAAGCATATACAGCACCCAAACCGCCTGTGGCCAAAACACAGCACCTTCATATGAACGTACAAGCTAACAGACTTGTGACAGTAACTTTTCTTGGCAGCGGAAGAGACATCTAGGTAAATGCAAATACTGACTGCTTTGAGATAGTAACATCCACTGTGAAAGACCCTGCCGCAGGGTCCACCCCATTGACACAGCTTCACCAACCCTTTGGCAACAGAGATCCAACATTTTTCTAGGCTACAAGCCCCAAACCGAACCACTGAATCAGAACGAGGGAAAATGGCCCGGATCTCCCTCTGCTCTGCTGGGAAGAACAGAGTGAGTCTGTGCCAAGATGAAAGGTATGGAAATTTGCCTCATTGTTGCTGTAGGTGTGTCACCCAACCGAACTTTATGTCATGTACCTGTCCTGCTTCAGTTTTTGGATGTTCTCCTTTTCTCTCCCAGTATTAACCCTGTCTCGTGTCCCCGATAATTACATGCTCCTTCTCTAATAACTGCATGTTCTTTCTTTCTACTGCCCCAGTAATAGGCTGAGGGAATCACAAGCTGTAGTTTCACTTGCATTTTCTTTAGCAAACGTTTTTTTCTTCAGGTTGAGTTATTTTTAACCTGGCTCAATTCCAAAATTAGATTCACTGCCTGGCGGCATGAGAAGTTGTACCAGCACACTTGGGAGAAACAGGGGAGTGCGTGCTACAGATGTGAAAGAAGGTCTCGGTGTCCAGAGGGAGGGCTTGGGCTAGCACTGCTGCCAAGTGAAGTGCTTGTGGAGATGCAGCCTTGGCTTCTGATATTTCACGTGCATTCATGAAGAGGTCTAAGAAATTGTCCTAATGCACGCAGGAGCCAGGGAGGCTGTTTACATCTATGAGTTGAGAACACACTGCCCATCTTGGGAATATACGTGATTTCCTAAGATTTGTCCTCAGCCCACGTTAGGTAGACAAAGCCATTAAGTGTAGGTGGTCGTTATCGCTCTCTGACACTTGAGGTCACCCCTTTACCCTCTCCCAGAGGCAAAGGAGGAAAGCACAGATCTAATAGCAAGGACAGGACAGTTCTAAGTACCAAAAAAAGATCCAAGACTGAAACGGCCACCAGGATCCCCTTGGTAAATCCAGAAGAGACAGGACTTGGGCCTGTGGCAAGTGCATCTCGTCCCCTCAGCAAAAGGAAGATGGCAAACACAAGCCATCGATTCTCCAGAAACCTTGTCCTGCCCTCCCGCTACCCAGCTCATACTCTCACAGGTCAGCGAGACCTGTCAATGGTCTGTATATACCTTGTGGGAGGCACTCGGGACCCTGCAGTTTGGCCCCTAGGAAAGCTTCAGGCCTTACACGCTGTAAGGTTGGGGGAGGATTTTTTTCTGTGTGCTTTGGCACTGTGATAGAGGAACTAGCTCAACAGAAATGAGTTGAAAAGCTGTGACTGTCTCGGGAACGAAATGAAGTGTGGCTTGCAGAGAAAAGGAACAGCATTCATTAGCAAGTAACAGGAACAAAAATGAAGCAGCTTTTCGGGACACAATCCTTTGACCGTGAAACAGAAAATTCCCACTCCAGGGTAAGTGGCACTGGGAAGATTTACTCTAGGTTTAATTTAATTATGTCAAGAGAAAAAGATGTTTAATACCTGTAGAGCAGAAAGAGAAACACTAAGAGCAGAGGTGGCAAGTCCTGTGTGTCAGAGACAGAGGTAATTCTCACCTGAGAATAGCGGTGGTTTGTACAGTAAGGCTAGATGGAAACTGCAAAAAGCCATAAAATCAGTATCCCCATGGTTAGACTGTGAGGGCAACAAGGTTTATTTACTGAGAGAGTTGTTTTCATTAGATCTGCTGTTACCCTGTAGTTGAAAACAGCAGCTTAGTTTCTGGGATCAGTTTCTCTTAATGAGGTTTTTATTTCCCCAAAGCTTATTTACTTTTCCAGGCTACTACGCTTCTTTGTAAACCAGGTCTCCCAAGGAAAGACAATCCCTGAGCAATCACAGGTAAAATCCTACTACTTAAAAATGCTTCTCCAATGGAGCAGTTAAAAAAAAAAAAAAATCTGCAGCCTTTGAAAAAAAAAAAAAAGCCGGTATGCAAGAGTTAAAAAAGAGAAAGGTCAGCAGGCTCTATGAAGGCATTGTCTATGCAGGCAGCAGCCACCCCTTAACCCTACCTAGCCTGAACCAACTGCTGCTGCTGCAGAGCCACCCTGCTCCATTCTCTCTCTGCAGGGCTGACTCACTCTGCAGTGCACACTCACAGGCACGCAATCTGCCACATTACAGAAGACTATTTCTGTGCCAGCAGACGCCACCTCTTTTCATCAGGCACTCTACAAGTCTCGTAATTTCACGCTCTGGGGCTGCCTGTTCCCCTTTTCCAAACCAAAGTCAATCCCTGCCAGATGGGACCATACTGTGATCTAGCACACTGCTGTCAGAAAATGAAGGAAAAGGACCAAAAGGTCTGTAATTTTCTTAATGCCCTGAATCACTTGAGAAATTTGCTGATGCAATAGCATCAGCGAAGGACTTGAAATGTGAGTTTTCACCTGGGAGTCATCAATGAGAATCTAGAGCATCACCGTGAGAAAATGCTTGGCTGCGGCGACAGGCTCAGATTAATTTTGTTCCCAGCGTATTTGTAGGTACTCAGCACAAAGCATTCTTCCACCTGTGCGTGCTAACCCCAGCTTTTGTTTTATGCTCTGTTCTCCTGACTTGCATGGGTTTGTATATTAACAAGAAAGGCTTGACTTTCCAATGCGTGAACCAAAATGCTGTTGACAGGATTTTGCATGCATTCAGTTACATGAATATCCATCACCATCCTGGGCCTAGTAACTGCCTTCTGCAAGGTGTCACCAAGCTACAATGGCATCTTAAGAGTTCCTATAGACTGGTGCCTTTAAGCTGCTTATTCATCTTTAGAGATGAGAGCCACCACCAGCATTTAGTTGCTCTCTTAAATGCAATTTGCTCATACTCTTGTAAAATTGGCAAAAGACAAGGCTGGCAGCAGGTTCCCCGTAAAGAAGGTAAAACCAGATCTTAAACATATGTGCAGCCTCAGCCAGGACCTTCGCCTGTCCTGCTACACAAGCAAAATACAATTCCTCTCACCAGAACGGCAAGACATACATGGCATGCTTTCCAGAGCACCTGAATTTGTGACTCACCTCCTCCCAGCTGCAAGCTCTGTCAGACTCTGCTGGGAAGGCACTCACTGCAGTCAGTGCTGAGAGAGAATTCTGCTATAGTTTCCGTAAGTGTTTGACTCCTAAATAAAGTCCAACTCAGAAGTTTAGAGTCTACTACTTTTGCTGAAAAGAATGATCAACACAATTCAGATTAGGAATTTTTCCTGTATCCCAGGCAATGCTTCAGCAGACATCCAGGATTTTCCTTAAACTGGCTTATGCCTCTATACAGCCCAAGCATCACCACTGCTCAGACTGCCATGAAAGGCCCTTCCAAAACACAAAAACAGTAGTACAGGCCACCCCAAAGCCAAGCAGCTGACAGCCTATTAAATGAATGCAAAGATATCAGCTTTTTAGCAAACAATAAATCAATTTGTTAATTATCAATCAACAATTGTTAAAACTACACCTTCACAAAAGTCTGTGACAATCCATACTAGCAGAATGATTGGCCCATAGCTGAAGTCTCCTGAATGGTCTCCAGTCTGGAGACCAGCTTCCCAGAAGATGCATAAGGTACCACCAGGCCTGGGCTAGTAAATGCTCCTACCAGGTTAGAAACTCCAGACACACCTTCAGTGAATTCCTCATGCTCTGGGCATAGCTCTTCATGGTACTTACACCAGACTTGTTTGCTGCACAGGTATACACAAGGTACACAGATGAAATACGTGTACACAACCTCATCTCCATTCCCAACCAGGCTGACAGAAAAGCTTCTGACAGATCACTCAGCTTTGTTTGATCACCAAGGCATTACTAGTACTAGGTATCTGTGCAATATTAACATTTTGGCTGGAACAAGGTAAAAAAACTTGACCTATTCTCCAAACTATACAACTAAGATTAAGGTGATACACTTCCCAAAGGCAATTTGGAACAAGCTCTGTATTTGTAAGGGTCCAACATCTATTTCCCATATGAGCTTCAGCATTGCTCTGCAACACTCAGAAATGCTCAGGACAAGAAAAGGCTGCTACAGCAGTCACTAGCAGCAAAGGCAGAACCTCTCAGCTCAAATGCTCCTGATATACAAGTTAAAAATAAGAGTTCTTGAATGAACCCATTTTGTTGATGAGACTATTGTTGAGGTACTTCAGAGGCAATTGCTGCTAACAGTGCAGCTTTCCAACCAGCTAAGTTTCCACAGAGCCATCCCAAGGACAAGCTGCCTAAAGGCTCTTCAGCAGCTCCTGTTCCTTGCCATGTGCTGAAGCCTGCACCCTTGCTCCCTGACCCTGTCTGCTCAGGCCATGCCGCACAGCCTATTACATGTCATTACCATGTGCCAGAGCAAGTACATGCTGCTTGATCAGGGTGCGCATAGCACTGCAACAGCCTCACATTCCTGCATACCAGGAGTACTGCCCATGCGCAGCAGCTGGAAACAGCATTGCTACTTGCCCAGGAGAAAGAGGGAACATTTAGCAGTGATGACAGCATCCCTTCTGCATGGTGCTCAGTCACTTCAAGAACCTGCCTCCCCTAAAGGAACCCCCTCCTCTTCCTAAAGGAGAGGCAAAAGCATGAAATCAGAGGCAGAGGACTCATTACAGCAATGTAGTGAGGAAGTTTTATTTGGAAACATGGTATAAGTTTGTAACCCAACACTGGGTGCACGACTCTGATGCCAGAGCATACGCGGTTACTACTGAAACACGGGAGTGTTTCGGACAATTGCTGTAATAAAACACGAAATTCTCATACTCCAATACCAGGACACTACAGCAATCTTTAGAATCAAAGTTACATCCAAGGAATTCTCTGCACTTACAATTGACCCCACAGTGTAATCTACCTATATATAAGATTAATATATATAGCATGGGAAATTGAAAATCCTTGCTCCATAGATGTATGAACATGTCAAGTCTTTTATAAATAAACATCCAGTGAAGAGAAAAAATTACATTTCTAGTTCATATTTATACATAAAGTACTAACAGCAATGGGTGGAAAATTGCACACAGGCCACCCCAAGCCATGCAGCAGGCTTGGAGCAGCCCATCCAATTTAATATTGAAGTACACACAGGACAGACAAGTCACTAACATACATTGCGCATTTACAAGAGATCAACTACCAAATTGGGACAACTGTACACATTGGAGAGACCATTTTCATTCTGGAGCTTTTTTTTAAATGTGGATTTGTTACATCTCTTTACATCATACCGCAGCATTTACTTTGTGGAGAGGATAAGGGCAACAATGAGGCCATAGAGACCCAAGACTTCAGCGAAGATCAAAATCAGGATCATGCCCACAAATAACCTGGGCTGCTGTGCTGTTCCTCGTACACCTGCATCACCCACAATGCCAATGGCAAAGCCAGCAGCCAGACCACTGAGGCCCACACTCAAGCCAGCACCCAGCTGAAGAAAGCTCCTGTAGGACAGAGATGAAAAGAGTTTCAGTGGCAAGCAACAGGACACCCAACCCTCCAACTTCAGGCTAGCTTTTTTTTTTTTTGCTCTCCTCAAAGCAAATAAGAGTTAACATAAACATTTAAAGGGAACCTCTTTCCTGCAGAAAGAGCTTCTACACTCTTTAAGGAAGCACAGTGTGTCTCAAGGCAGATGGTTCCTGGGACTCCTGGCTCTGATACTTAAAAAAATTGGGCAGCTATGCAAGAGCTCTAGCTGATACTCAGCTATGGCTCATACATGAAGCTAAGCTACTAGGCCTGTGAGTTCACATGGCCACCCAGCTTATCTATAGCCACTTCCGTCAGCTGCAGGCTTCACACACTACCAGAGCTACACTTACTCCAGCCATGTGGGCTAGCACTGGCAGTAATGCCTGTCCCACAGTGCTGTGTAGCTTGTTAATAGCTGCTTTTGTCTCC
This sequence comes from Sagittarius serpentarius, assembly GCA_034782735.1. Taxonomy (NCBI): domain Eukaryota; kingdom Metazoa; phylum Chordata; class Aves; order Accipitriformes; family Sagittariidae; genus Sagittarius; species Sagittarius serpentarius. Next base: position 993,201 of record JAVKLA010000061.1, read on the forward strand.
CACCTTTAGTAACCTTATTACACAGCCATAGCACGTCCAGGTGATTACTAGGTCTCTTGCACTGCAAAAGTTGGACAGGAATGGTCTGGTTTTCCAGGCAGGGAAACCTGAGGAACTGTCCCTATCAGAATCTGGCCACCTGGTAACTGCAAAGGACCATTTGTACCTGCTGTTTCTTAGATCATGGCTTATTAGGCCAACCACACTGCTCATCGGCTATAGCTTGTACAGTGACACAGGTATCTACTGTTAGACCTCAGAAGCATCGTTTTGTTCTAAGAGGTCTCAATCAAGCCAGTCCCACCTATTCTCAAAAGCCAAGAGCAGATTAAGTTTCAGACTGCAGCTGGTGTAGAGGCCTGATGTATAGCTTAAGGATTGATTTACCAGCACATAAAGCAGCAAGCAATATTAATTATTCACTTGCATCTCCCAGGCAACAGGAGAAGTATTTAGACAGTCTGATTAGACAGTCTTGGAAAGACCTGTGTATTCCAGGTCTAGAATTTGGCACCATGAAACAAGCTTAGCCTCCTATCCCAGTACCGACTGTACACTGTTTCTTTCAAGCCATAAACCACCACATTATCTCTAGCAGTGGGATGTCTGATCTGTTAGCTAACACAGCAAAGTAATCAGGGAGCACTACCACTGAAGCCAAGGCATCAGGTAGGACAGCTGAAATCCAGTCCAGACTGCCAAGCTCAGTTTAGGAGCATTTAGCATTGACAGTCCTTCCTGGGGTCTTGAGCAAAACCCACCCACTCAGCAGCAGCAAAATAGTGACAGGACAAACTTAAACAAAACTGACAAATGCAGCAACTTACTTGAATAGCGTGATAGAAGGTGAGAGGGCATTGGCAATGAGGACTGCCACTACAAGGCCGTAGATAGCTATAATACCCGCCATGACAACAGGGATGATTGACTTCATGATGAGCTCAGGCCTCATGACAGACATGGCTGCAATACCTGTGCCACTCTTTGCTGTTCCATATGCAGCTCCCAAGGCTGAAAGAGAAAAAAATGCATTAGACACCCCCAAATACAATCTCCTTCACTAGGCTGCAGTATTAGAACAGTTGAGTCAGCACAAGGAAGAATTGTGCAAAACTAACATGGTCACTTGACTACTTGGTTTGTCAGCCAGGGATATTCCCCGAAGGGATGAGGAAGTAACCTATTCAGAGTCCTAGACCAAAGCTAGATCAACAAAAAGGTGCTGTTCAAGCAGTACTGATAACAGAATACCCTCTTTAAGCTAGCTTCACAGCAGGGTATACTCCCTAGCAGACATTCATTCCCCGTTTAGGAACCCAAACCCAAGCTCCAAATCTTAACTCATTACTCCAGAGTTTGTGCCCTCACAGAGCCCACACTCCCAAGTCTCTACTCAGCTGAACTGTGGAAGAAACACAGCAAAGCACATCCTTCTACTACAGCATGATGTCACCCAGCTGAAAGCCAGGTTTTACAGTCACTGAACTTTGAGCCACTTGGGCTGAGTTCTCAGAGGCAGCCAATGTTTAACAAGTCACCTTCGTGGGGCCTCATCTTCCACAAAATCTATCTGCCTATACTTTGGCCTGGGGCTAAACATGCTATTTCAGCTTCATCAGACACATACTGAGATAGCAACAAACTGACATATTATTGCTGCACTTCATTCCTTGGAGAAAGGATACCCTCTTCATCTGTCAATAACCTCACCTGTGAAGGATTCAGGTCCCAACACTTGTTACTCCAACCACTGGAACCAAGGAGTAAAGTATGGATTCTAGGTTATAGAGGATCACAACCACCTTACCCCTAAGGTTTGCTGATCACCTGTGTAAACACTTGAGCACGCAGAGACCAACACAGGAATTCAAAGCTTGGTTTTCAAAGCAGAACATGGGCTTATCACCTCCCACTGAGAGCTGCTAGAACAGTCCCAGAGCACTACCTCGAAAAGTAACTTCCGCCTTGAAAACTTTGTATTAGTCTCACAAAAGCTTTCACGAATACCTTATTGTTTGATTCTGAAGTACTTGGAAAGACCTCTTCCTTCCAACCTTGCTCTGGAGTACTCTAGGAACTCCTTAACTCTAGACACTCACCATCACCTAAGAGATGATATGCAGGTCAGCAGCCATCCAGGACTAAGTCCTTGAACCAGCAATGCAAGGTATGTGGAAGGGCAGGTAGTCTCCTCTTCAGACGCTACCAGTATCAGACACTACCAATATTCAAAGGTAACAGTCCTATTTAGCATGAAAATGCTCTTGCCCACTCTAAAAGGCTACTGCAGAGTATTAAAACCATGGTGATTTCAAATCTTTGCACTGTTCAGAGACTTAATATTTGAGTTTGCTCTGCCGACTTAAAAACTAAGGTTTCTACAAGGGAGAGAGCTGCTTGTTCCACAAAGATCTGTGGCTGCCTTACACCAGCATCCCAGCATGAGATGGTGCACCTTGCCCAAAAGAGTTGCTGGGAAGTACTCAAAGGATTTAGGATATGTGCTTTCCTGCTTCTCACTCAGCATTTATATAAAGCTTATCTTTGAGCAGTCAAGAATTAAGCAGTAATCCTCCTGGCTTTGCACTAAGAAATTAAGATTAATAAAGGCAGCACCACTGCACTAACACGAGACTCACTATCAGAAAAAAGTTCAGTTTTAATTACAAAAACTTGAAGTGAAAGCCTCATTATCAACTACAAATTGGTTCTGTACTAGCAAAGCTCTTGATCTTTGACTGTCACTGAGCCAGATGTAAAGGGCTGTTCAGTGCAATTCGGAGCTAGAACCCAGCTTAGCAGGAAGCCTGAGCCAAGAGCAGATGACAGATTTTATCTGCAAATGTAAGCTGAGCATGGAAACTAGCGCACAGACTTAGCTAACAATATCAGTGATGGTATTGTTCAAGGGTCTAGCCCCTAGGAAATCTAGAAAGAAATCACTAACTTGAATTAGGAACCTTTTCTGCTGGATGAAACATCTAACAACTGCAAGTAAGTGGAATCAAGATTCAGGCTATCTAGACTTCTAGACTGGCTATTGTATTTAGCAGAAACCACTTCTTGTCTGGAATCTTTTATAAACCTCTCCAGAAATGCAGAGACTCATGAGAGAAGTTCATTATTTAAAATTAGAGCAGTCACTACTTCCTCCAAGTCTGAAGTTAAAGGTGTTGCAATTAATGCAGTGATGGACTACAGAAGCTGATTTTGTAATCCCACTTACAGAAAGCCAGCCTGCTTAAGATTTTGGGGAGGGGCAGATCAGCACAAATTTGTCAATTCCCAGTTAAATCCCAATTCTAGGGAACATGAACCTTGAACTTGGTCTAGACACATCAACAAAAAGTCCACAGGTACTCTGTGGCAGCTAGTTTTCACATTGCAGTTTTAGATGGCAGGGAAGATATACTACACTCCCACCAGTGGGCAGTGACTGGTGCTACACATACAGCTTCAGAACTTGATGTATCTGCTCCCAGTTAAGCCTTTACCAGCATCCAAACCAACAGGCTTACACTGAAGTCCCCTGCAGCTGCATCTCAAATCTTACAAGGCAGCTTGTCTTACCACTATTCACTAGCCTGAGAAGTTCTCCTTTCATCTTTGACAATACCCCAATATTACAAGTCCAGGTGGCAAAGATGATAGCCACTTCCCAGCACGACACAGCCATCTAATGGCACAGCTATTCAGTTATGGGCTTATCTGGCACTTGAGTCAATCCTCCTGCACACCTGGACTTGCACCTCTTGGCAGCTGGGAATGTTTGAAGCACATACACTACATTTAAATACCCCTGATGAGCTGGAAGGATATGTTTTCCAAAATCTTCTCATCAAGTAGGGCTTGAAGAGATCTATGTGGAAGACAGTGAAAATGGAACAAGAGCTGTACCACTGTTACACACAGACTCCATGTATTTGCTTCAGATCATACAGCTCCATCACTTCTAACATACAGACCAATTAAGCTGCAACACTACCTTTAAAGCACACAAACAGAGCTATCAAAACACTGACCTGGCAGCCAGAGAAGCAGCACTTTGTCTACCTAGCCTTATCACAGAAGCAAGCCATTCTGGTCTATAACCAGGAACTGTGCCATTTGTAAGTTCAATGGTGGTGTAATACAAAAAAGTTACTTTACACATAATTCAGAACCATCTACTCCCAGAGTAAGCCTGTTTCAAAGGTTAACTTAATTTTTAAATACTTCTGAATAGTAACTCGAACTCACAAGCCAGAGTTGATTTAGTACTGCTCCTGGGGGGCAAAACACACTCCCACCAGGCTGTGGATATGCTGCCTGGCACTTTGCCACAGCTGTTACTTTCTATTAATTGAAAGTGGAAGCAGAGGTAGTATAGCCATGCAGCTCCAAGATGAAGTATGAACTAGAAAGTAACTTGCCATATAGACAACAGCTTCAGTAAGGACTGAAGGCTAGTTGCAGTCTTGCCACTGCCAGGGCTTTCAGTAGAGCTTTGCCTCCAATATTCACCTACAGTACTCGAGCAGCCTGTGCTTTAGCTCAAGTGCTAGTCTAAGTATTAGGACCAATCTTTTGTAGCTATAGTTACAGTGCTCAGGAAGGTCATGCACCAAGAACATTAATCTTGCAGCTAAGTTAGCTGCAAGTCACCTCATGCGACACTCCCTCAATACAGAAAGAGGCTATTGCCAAAAGCCTTGCATCAGTTTTGCAAAGCTCTGCAGACAGATGTGCACCTTTGGACAACGACCAGATTATCAGGGGCCTTCAAGGCAGAGAACCATTTGCATAGATGCAGTTTCAGCAGTTGCAATACGTCAGACATGCTCAGCCCAGGAATACAGAGGTTCAAAACCAGCCACACACACTCTAGCAGCATTTGGTCCATTCAGAGCCAGTGATTCCTCCTGCATCCCACCATGGAGAAGCAGGTTTTCTCACTGCAACGTGTCAAAGATTTCCAGAGCACTAATATGCAGAATTTCCCTGAGTAAGAAGTGATCTAGTAAAACAAGTCAAACTTTCAATTAAGATACCACCGGTTACTATCATAGCAAGTCTGAAAGACCATTCTGCATGAGTACTTACATCTGGAGCCTTTTATAACTAATCCATTATCAAATGGGCTGCCCTTGAAGCAGACAGCAGGCATCAATTCACCTCAAATGCCTGTTCATCCTTGAGCAGGTTGTCTTTAAATGGTTGGAGAACGGTTAGAGATGATATCCAGGTCAAGTACAGTCCTTGCTTCACCATGCCAGAAACCTGGGCATTTTCAAAGAAACAGGCTTCTTCCCACAGGTATTCTAAGGCCCCTCCCACACCACCGCATTCACCACAGCTCTACCTCGGATTACAGTAATGGATACTCCATGGCCGCCTTGGAAAAACCCTGTTGCTATCTATGTCCAGTTGCATCCCCACAGAAGAGACAGCCACGTTAGCGGAACTGTATCTGGAGCCTATGCAAATTCAGCTCATGCTGACTGAAGACTGGCTATAGACAGTTCCCGAGTCATAACTGGAGGGGTAAACAGATAAGCTGCCCTACAGGAAGCTGTAGACTTTGAAAATCTTTAGTCAGTCACCTCTTATAGGATTAGGGACAGCATGCTTTTTGCTCTTCCCTGATGTTATGAGAGGGTGTGAGGATTTCAAACAAGCCTAGCACTGCCAGGTTACAGCACTATCAAAAATAACCTGCAAGGCTAGCAGGCCATTTACTCTTTCTCGTTCAGTAAATTTGAGAACTTAAAAGTCTACCAGCTCCTCCAACAGCAGCAGTCCAAAGGAAAAAGGAGCTACCCGTCAACTGTCCAAGCAGCTGGGTCTGCTGCAATTGGTACTCTGGATTGTCTGACATAGCACACAAAGCCAATTTTCTTTGTGAAAGTATGGTAAGGCTGACACTTTACACCACAGAGTACAGGCTTGCTCTTCTGCAAGCAGCAAAGTCCAGTCACTTGTTATTTATCTTTCTTTATCATCATACAAACACCCCTGCAACCTTAAAGATGACCCATTTCACAGACTGGGCAGACCACTGTACTCCAGGTACTGATTGGCAGAGTAGTTTGTTGTACCAGTTAGCAGGAGCCCTTTTCATCTAGTTGGTCAAACAGCAGCTTACACCACTGACCAGCAGGCACGCACAGCTAAGCTGCCTCATTTCTGAGGTGTGGGAAAGCCAAGATCATCTGACTGCATCCCGCAGACACTCCTGTGGCCAGACTAGCCTGACCTGAAGCCTCATGCTCACAAGATTCACTGTCTGAAGGAAGGAAGCGAGTTTAGCAAGTTATGCCTTGCTGTCTGGTGAGGACAGCAAGCAGGTAGAAGCACGCACTTCTGTGAAGCCATTGTTTCAAGAATCAAACAGCCTGATCTGGCTGGAGGATTTTTCAGCTTGCTTGAAATCAGTCAGGCTCTGTCTGGACAGACGGAAGAGGATAGTTTTAAGAAGGGAAAAAGGAAGTTGACTAAGAGGTCCTGAGGCAGGGGGCATTCATCCGCACTGCTGCTCTGAATGTTGCCATCAGAGGGAAAACACCTGAAGTGTTTGCAGTCTACAGTGACTTTAGGGTGAGACAGGAGTCCCATCAGGTACACCTGGAAGCCACAGCACAAGCAGCAGCATATCTGCTTGAGCCAAGTTTTGTAGAGCCAATGGTTTATCTTGATGCTTGATCTGGTTTTCAGATGATCCTGAGACTAGCATTTACTGCGTGGAAATGATGCCCTTGTTAAGGTGTCTTCCCTTAGTTTAACTGAGCTGTAGAAATACTGCCTATCTGGATTACTTCTGTTACACCACTTATGTCTTAATAGTCCACTAATCTACCTGCTGTTAAGGATGAATGCTTAAGCTAGTCTCTCTACTGTAGACAGTTTGGTAGCTCAAACATCTGACCCACTGAGCTTTCCTGCCCATACCAAGATGCCCTTGAATTACTCTTTAATGATTTGGAACAGGAAACTACCTTGAGCTGCACTCTGTTCTGCCATTTCATTTTCACCTGCAAACTACAGCTACAGAGTCTGCAAGCTCCTCTTAGGATGGGGTCTAGAGCTCCTTGCTGCAAAGCAAACAGCTCTCCTCTCTACAACCTCCGCAGCCCTCAAGAGACAGTATTTCAGGAAGCACAGGTGTCATTTGCCTTCAAGACTGCAAGTTGTTTATAGTCACAATGCCTTCTAGAATCAGACTGCACAAGGCTGTCAGCTGCATCCACAGGGCTGTCAGCTGCATCAAGCCACATGTTCTGAGCCAGCAATTTCACCATGGAGGTCCCTTAATAGCTAACCAACTGCTACAATATCTGCAGCCCTAGTTTAAAATAAAAAGTACTATTTTGTTAGCTCTGCAGCAATAATGAGAAGACACAGGACTAACCTTAACACTGCTGGCTAGAGTTCTCTTCATTAGTAGTCTTCCAGAAACTTGACAGTGAAGCAGTCAATGCCCATCCAGAGTGCAGCTCTAAGTAAAACTCCTTACCATATTATGGAGGCCACAGGGGGATGCACCTGGGACATCACGCTTTTCTACACAGAGCATCAGCAAACACAGAATCAGACAGCTTTGCCCAATACCACGCTTTTCCATTTTGGCATGCCAAAGTTGCAATAACTGGATCACTCAGCAACACCTGACACTGAGCCAGCCACATGTTTTACACATAGGAAATAAAGGAACTTCAGCTCTCAGAACAAGTTGTAATCAGCAACTGAATAAGCAGGCTTGAAGATAGCCAAGGTCACAGCAGCCTGCTTTAGTCTTTCTAGCTACCACCAGTACTAGCTGACCAGAACAAGTTCTGCTATTTACCATCAGCAGTTAATGTTCAAACATCAAACCTTACTGCTTGAAGTCACTTGTTTTCACATCAAACTAGGCTGGACAGTATAGAACCTGAACATGTTTACTAGAAACAGGTCTCAACTACAAGCTCCACAAGAATCCGATCTTTAGATACAGCATGAGTCAGACATGATCACTGCACTAATTAACACCAATCCAGGACAATTTTAGATAGGTCTGTCTGGACAAGCAGTGTAAAACCAGCTCCTTACTTCTAAATCAGGGTGGGTTTTTTTACAACTAATGTTCAGTTAACATCAGAATATGCTGTAGTGTCACATCCCTATTCAGGAAAACTACATGACACTGCAAGTTTTAGTTTACCCTACACTGACACCTCTGCCATATTGCCTTAAAAATCCAAGTTGCTTCACTGAACAAGTTCATTAATGTTCACAACTAAAATAATTTTGCATCAGCAGTATCTACAACCTGTTCCAGTGACTGAACCCATCAGATGCACTTAGGCCCAAGCAAGAGGCTAACTTCATGGCTCAGACCTGCTGGTATTAGGACCATCTGACACAGATTCTGCATGATGGACCAGTCACGTAGTAGCAGCGACAGGATAGTTACCAAACCTTCATCAATATAGCTTAGGCACTCACTTTGAATTACCTTAACTCAAACCTTCCCCTGTAACTTGCAATCCCACAGTACCATGCTATCAAACCCACAGCTTCTAGGAAACACTTCACTTCTAGTTTAGACATGCCAAGCAACGCTCTGAATTCCTATTAAGATGCTGACTTGAGTTTGCATCCCTCATTGATGTCTCCACCAAAGCAAGCTTGCATATCACAGAACCAGCACCTAAAAGGCCATACAACCATGTTCTTTTGCTTCCAAGTTCAATTTTGCAAGAGGAGTCCAGTGACTCCTTCCTCAGGAAGAAAGCTCAGTATTTAGGACCTTAATCACCACTGCTTTGCAAAAGACAGTGATCTGCTGTTTTTTCCAACAAGTAACTACGTCTTAGACTATTCCTCCATTGGCTACATTAGCCAAGAGGCAGGTAGGTCAGTAGTCCGAACACTGACTCCGACAGCATTCCACCCATACTGTTTTCAGGGAAGTCCTTACCTGTCAAGTGCAAGTACAGTGTTTTAACTCTGAGGTGGCAGGCCACTAACTGCCCTCAGCATAGGACATCTGCATCCCACCACTGGGTACAAACTGAGCAAGATTAAACACTGCCAGCCAGTTTATGGTTTTTTTGCAAATATTAAAGCCCTGAACATGGCTGGTGTGAAACCAGCTAATGGTGCCAATACCAGCATGGCTAGACAGCTCCCTCTTAAACACTAGTTTTAATCCACTGTCTGCTCAGCTATTTACACAGTTTAATCTACCACACTATTCAATCAAGAGAAGCTTCCACAAATTTGCCTTGCTGACCCTAGCCACCATCTCAGAGGCTACTTTAATGTAATGAGGCTCCAAGCGCACGAATAGCTATATGCAACTGCAGCTACAGCCAATTCAATACTTGAGCATTTTGATTCCTCAACTGGGAGCCAAATTAGGTGGCAGATGAAGACAAGTCAGTATGCTCATGCAGGTGGAGACATTGGCTAAATCTTCAGAAGAGAAAGCCACTGATGCGTAGTTCTTGCACTAGTTACTGTAACGCTTGCATTTGGAAAAAAGCTAGCTGAAGCATTTCCCAGGTTACATCCCAAACAGAACGGCAGGTCTGCACCTACCAGGAAACAGTAAATGCTCAGTCAAGAACAGCAGTCATTTTCTGCAGAAGGTTTACTCAGGCTCCAAGAGAGAGACAAGGCATCATATGATGGTCTTTCCAGTGTAAAACAGCATTTACGGGTCTCTAGACAAACACTGTTCAACAGGGAGAGCAATACTGCAGAATGACCCAATTTACTCTGCACTGAACCTCGATGACTTAAGATGCAGATGGACAGCCACTAGAGAAGAGCTTCCCTTTTTCAGTATTTCATGCACCTCCCATTTTAAACGGAAGGTCAGAAGCCTATCAGTTCCTTTTAATGTCATTCACTTCTTCAAAGCTGACTTCACTCCTAAAATGCTTGCAGATTTAGGTTTTAATCCCCTTAAAAATCGCTCCTGCGTTATCCGAGGAATGTTTTAAAAAGCAACTCTGTCCTCTTTACAGCGGGAGGAGTGCTGCACCCAGCCCCGGGAGAGCCAGACCAGCCCTCCCCGCCGGCAGAGCCGCGGCTCCTGTGGAAGGCCAGGGCAGACTTACCGGCCCAAGCAGCCGGAGCCCCGGGACAGCCAGGCAGGACACCCCCGCGGCACACGCTAAGGCGCACGTCAGTCCAGCCGGGACCCGGGAACGCCGTAACGCTGACCCCCTCCACCCCCACAGGCCTGGAGGCGCCGCTACCCGGCGGCCCGGCCCCCACGCCCCATCCCCGCGGGGGAGAGGGTGCCAGGTGGCACCCGCCGCTTCG
>JAVKLA010000061.1:1004839-1017422 GCA_034782735.1 Sagittarius serpentarius
CCCCGGCCCCGGGCGCCCCCCCCCCCCCCCCCGCTGTGTCCCCTCGCCCACGTGCCGTGTCCCCGGTGCCCCGTGTCCCCCACCGCCCGCCGGTGTGTGCCATGTGCCGCCCCTCCCGTGCCCCGTCCGCCTGTTGTGCCCCGTCCCCCGGGCAGGGCCGCATCCCCTGCGCCGTGCTGACCTGCCCCGGGCTCCCCACGGGGGACGTGGCTGTGCCCATGGGGCCTTGCTGGCGTGGGGTCCCCTCTGGGGGTCTCAACCCCCCCGCACTCCGCCTCCTCCCGGGGTCCGGTTCCGGCAGCAGCCCGCTGCTCTTCTGTCTCCCCGCTCCTCTCCCCGCTGTCTCTCCCGCTCCCTTGCGAGGTGGCGGCTGGCGGATCTGGCCTGTCCTTTTCCCCCGGGGAGGGAGGGCAACGGGCGGGCTGGGCTTGAATGGCAGTATCACCCCACCACGGGTGCTGCCACCCACCCCCCGCTGCAGGCCGGGTGCAGGCAACCCTGCTCTGCACTCACCCCATCCCGAAACCCCCCAGAGAGATGCTGCTGCAGCCCGTCCTGAAGGGATGACTGATGCCAGTTCTGTTACCCAGGGTACTCTAGAAAAAAAACCAACACGCGTTAATTCTGGATTTGGGGTGTTCATTAACAGTGGCCTGTGCCTGCTTTTGCTGCTGCCACAAATCCTGCTGGTCTTTGATGTCCTGAAAGAGCAGACCTCTCAATTAAAATTAAGGGCCACCTCCCTTTTCCCATTGTCACCACTTTTCTGCACACCTCAGCCTTGTCAAAGCTCACAGGGAAGGTGAGAACGGGATTTAAACCCCACCTGGCAAATTCCCCACGGCCCCGTGGCTGCAGCAGGCAGAGGTGGTGGGCGCTTGCTGGGGACCGGCTCCAGGACGCCTCAGCCCAGGGGAGGAGACGGGCCTGCAGCAGGCTCTGTCGCCAGGTCGTCGTGGGGGCACCCGGCACGTGGCCTGCAGCAGGGACTGCCTGAAAAGCGCAGAGCCGGCAGGAGGGGAGGAGAGGGCTGTGGGGCGCTACCGGGGGTCAGAGCCCCAGAGGGGGAGCGTGTCCCAAGCTCTGGCAAAGGTGGGCGCAGGGGCTCTGGGTCCCACATGTGGAGCACACCACTGCTACCACTGTCACCATCATCACTGCCACCACTGTCATCACTGCCACCTCCATCATCTCATCACTGCCACCACCATCATCACCGCCATCGCCACCACCGCCATTGCCATCACCACCAGCACTGCCAGTGCCAGCAGCAGCACCGCCACCGCCACCGCCACCACCACCACCACCACGCTGCTTTTCCTGCAGCATTGTACCCTGGGATGTGTAGTTTGTCAGCTTGCTACTGTCACCGTTGCTATGGCAGTGGCTATTACTACTAATGAGTGTTTCCAGCAGCCCCAATTAACATCAGGGAGCCTTTCACTAATGGTGGGGACAATCCCTGCCCCAGAGGTCCAGAGGGATTGTTGGGTGAATTTCTTGTTCCTCAGGCACAGGTGGCATTGGCAGTTTGTTCCCCAAGTCTGGGCTGGCAAAGGGAGCAGGGACCGGCCGTGCCTCATCCCACTCCTCGCGCTCAGGTCTGTGCCAGCCCGGTGCCCACCTGGGCTTTGTCCAGCTGCATTGCTGCCAGCCCTCGCCCAGAGCAGGCGTCTCTCTGAACACCGTGCCCAACCTGGCTGCAGCAAGGGGTCCCTGCGGGGTGCAGAGCCTGAGCAGGGGGTTGCACAAGCATCTTGGGCGGCAGGGACGAGCCCAGTCGTCTGTCCCCATAGGGTTTATCCGTGAAGCCGCTGCGTGATGGGTGCTGACATGGTGCTGGGTGAGGGCTTCGAAGCTCCAAGGATGGCTGTGGGCTGCGGCAACACTGGCATCGGTATTTTGAGCAGGGCGGATTTGGGAGGCCCCCAGAGGGTGCTCTTCCCCCTGTGCCTCCGGGCATCTGCTGGCACCGAGGTCTCCCTGTACTGCTCCCAGGTCCTGCAGGGCAGCCCTGGCTGCCCAATGCAGCGGCTCCTGTTACCCCATGTACCGTAACGTTGCCTTCTCCTCTCCCTGTGCCCAGCTCTGTGCCAGCCGTTCTCCCTGGCCTGGCTGCCCCTTGCTGGCTGGCGGCTTCCTACAAATCATCCGGCACCGTCTCTGTGCCGTCGCTCCCATCCGCCCAGCGAATGGCCATCACTGGCGAACAAAGAGCCTCCTTGTAGCAGCGAGCTCACGAGTTGTGGTGGCAGCGGCGCTTCGGGGACGCCGTGTCTCCAGAAGGGCTGAGCGCTGGCTCCGCAGGACCCCCAAGGACCGAGCTTCCCTCCGTCCTCCCTCTGGAGCTGTGGGATGCCAGGACCCTTCTTACCCCTGCGCTGCAGTCACAGCCAAAATCCCAGGGGGCACGAGCATCCCGAGCCAAGCCCTCTTGATCTTCCCCCCTCCTCCTCCTCCCATGCTCTTCATTTGGACTCGCTTTAGGTCTCAGTTCTCCAGCACTTATGGTCTAATAAATTGATTGGTTTTTTGCTAGAAATTGCTGAATCATAGAAAGGATTTTTTTTTATGCTTTTGACAATGCTTTCTTCCAAAATATTTCATTTTACATTTTCTCCCATGCCCTGTATTTATTTAGTCCCCTCTATGCTCCGCTTGTCCCCCCACTGCTAGAGCCGGCCAGGCGGAGGCAAGGAGAAGTCATGGTGGGGCTGGTTCCTTTCGCGCGTCCCAGTGCAAACACGCTCCTCTCTTTGGGTATGCACACGGGGAAGGTTTGGGTGCTGGAAACGGAAGCATCCATCTCCTTCCAGCTGCCCAGGACCACCCGGTCCTCCTCCACTTGCCCCACATGACCCTGGGCTGACCACGGCCAACGGCGGGACCGTGTGCCAAGCACCCTCGCGGGGTGCCCACTGGGCCGCACGGGTTGCGCCAGGTGTGGCTGTGATGGGTACAGTGGGTAGGCATGAGGATGCATGAAGCCCCCATGGCCCAGAGGAAGGGAAGGACCATTTGGATGCACCTGTAACCTTGTCTGGCTCCCTGTCGTGCCCAGGTGCCAGGTGAGCTGGAAGGGGTACCCAAGAGTAACTTAATGCTATTAAATCCTTTCTGCACTATTGCTGTTTAAAAGCATGGTATTTCCACCATCACTAGCACTCTGCTGCTGCAGCTGGGTCTCCTGGACGGTGCAGACCCTGGAGCAACTGGCACCGCTCGGCCGGGGTCTCTCTCATCCTGCTCCTCAAAGCCAGGTCTGCTCTGCCCCCATGGGTGCTGCACCCCATCCGTCTCTCCCACAGGCTGCCACTGGCCCCGCTGCCACCCCTAAGCAGGGGCACCCAAGGCACTCATGCCAGAGCTGGTTCTGCCTTGTGGGGGTGCGGGGATGCTTTCTTCCTCAAGGAAAGGATGACAAAAGGAGGGAACAAAATTCAACGTAAAACCAGGAGGCAAATGCGGTATCAAAGGCAAAGAGCCAGAAACCCAGAGGCAGAACAACCCAAACTGCTGTTCCCACAGCAACTCGCAGTCACCCTCCTCACACCGCTGGGCAGGTGCTTACCAGGCTGCCACCGAATACGCACACGTGTTCGCCGTGAAGACTGTGACTTTGTCATCTCCGGTTTTGCCTTTTAATTTTGGACTGGATTAACCCTGCTCTGTGTGCGTGTCCAGTGGCATTGCACAGCACCGCACCAAACACAACCAAAGGGTGAATTTAGGTTGTCCGTTCCCATCCCAAGGAGGGGAGCAGAGGGTTGAGATGGGATTTCCAGTGGGTGCAGGCTCTGGGTGCCACCACCTTTTTGGGAGGCACTTTCTGAGTGGCCTTATGGCAGATGCCTTTCCCATCACCCTGGGACCGTGCATCCATCTTCGCATGGACAAAATGTGCTGGAGGGCAATTTAACAGAGGGCTCCAGCTTTCATTGGCTGCTTTTAGCAAGCAGGAGCCAGCCACAGGCTGCTCGGTGCTGCCGTCCGGGACACCAGGGCTGCTTCTCTGCCAGGCCCTGGCTAGTTTTTGGCAAGCTGGATCAGCTGTTGGCCAGGGGATCTGTACCTGCTCCAAGCTCCTGTTTCTAAACGTCACAGCGATGCCAGCGGCTTTGCCCATGTCATGAAGCAGGGCTGGAAGGAGCCCGGAAAGCCGGCTGGGAGCAGCCTGCCCCTGCGGCAGGTCTGGGCACGGAGGTGCTGGCATGGAGGCGCGTTGCTGCAGGACAGGGGTGCTTTGGCAGGGGATGCTCCGGCCACCCGGTCCTCCCGAGGGGATTTGGTGTTAATGCGTTAAAAATGCTCTGTACCTCCCAGGGCCCCACAGCTTGGCGCACAACAAGCCCGGGCGGGCTCTCGGCCAGGGCTGGGGAAGGGGGTCTGATGGGGTCAGTGGTGCTGAGCTGGTGCCAGGAGCTGGGATGGGAAAAGCAGGGCTGGCAGCAGACCCGTCGCCCGCAGCCTCAGCAGCAGACAGTCACCAGCAATGGACCAAACCCTGCCGAAGCATTTCCTCATTTGGTGTCTCCTGCGGTGTCTCGCCGAAATCACACGGCCAGAGTCACGGGGCTCGGGGGGGACCATCCCCCAGCTCCTCCCCGTTCCCCATGTCCCTGGGGTGACACCATCTCCCAGGAAGTCAGGACCTTGGGTGATTTGCAAATGAGGTTTCTCTTGCTCTACTTGGGTCTTAATTAACTGATTTCTGTCCTGAGCTATTAACTCCTTCTTATCTGGGACACTACCCCGTGCTAGACTTCTTGATGAAGCAAATTAAGACCTCTAATCCTATTCTATTCTATTCTATTCTATTCTATTCTATTCTATTCCTGTTCCCTTCTCAGCTCTCTCTTCAGGACTTTCCTGCCCTACATAAAACCTCTGATCTTCCTCTTTTCCGTGCCATGCTTGTGGATGAATGCAGGTGGGAAATCATCCTTGTTTCTTCAGCTCCTGGGGACGGTGCAAAGAAAAGCTGTTTTTTTTTCCACCATCCTTTTCCTGACATTCCCTGTCAGGAGATGAGCAGAAGGAGCTCCTGGCCCCCTCCAGGACGACGCACTGTGCGTTGGCTGGTCTTCTCCATCCTTCCCTCCGCAGGGCATCCATGCCCAGACCCCAGCACTCAGCCGGCAGCTGGGATCAGCCAGGGCTTCCCACAAGGAGGTTCTGCCTGTGGTTTGAAAATAGCATTTATTTGCTCTGAGTAACCATAGTTACTTGTGGAAGTCGCACGGTGCCACTTCTGCTGCTTGGTTGGGTGATTCTCTCCAATGCGGCACGACCAGCTAATTTTACCAGCAAATGGACCCACCAAAATTGCAGGAATTTCTTGGGCGCTGGGTGAGCTCTGTGTGGGATCCCCTAGCTGCCCCTCACAACTTTCAGCAACCCTCTCTTTAAAATGCTGCATGCACCTGCACTGCCTTAGCAGATTTTGGGTCCTCGATCACCGTGTTTGCATTGCTAGAAGGAGCCGATGTGGTTTTCCCAGTGCTGAGCATGTACTTGTGCTGCCTCTTGGAGGTCTTGAAGACAAATACTGACAGCCAGCAAGGCGAACCTCCCCGCTGCAGCCCCATGCCTGGTTTTTGGGAAGCTGGTCTGCAAACGGGGGACTGGAGCAGCTGATGTGTCCTGGAGAGACACTTTTGGAGGCATGGTGCTTGGTAAGACAGGGGTGCAGAGTGCTGCTCTCCCACGGGCTGGAAGCTGGCGGTGACGGCTCTTCAGTCAACAGTGACCAGCAGCTCAGCGTGTGCAGCACCGCGCATGTGTATGTTATTCTGCGCAAGTGACAGAGCTTGTCCTTGATGCTGGAGCGAGCTCTGGCACAGTGAGTGGGAGGGATGCTCAGTGGCTGGGAGCTGCCTGTGGGGCTGTGCTCCCATGCAGAGACACCCAGAGCGGCATAAACCCGATGCGCGGGTTGGTCCGGCACCGGAGCCTCCAAACCGTGGGATTTTCCTGCCAGACACTTGCAGGAGCAGGTGGTATTTGTTATCTTCCCAGCAGCGATGGCAGACACCATCCCACGTGGGAGAGCCAGGAGCCAGCCTGGGACGCGGCTGGGACTTGCCTGCCCACGGACGTTTCGCAGGGGACAGCAGGCGCTGGGGGTGAGGAGTGCAATGGGGGCAGGATGTGGCTGGGCAAGGCAAAGCCCGGGGTGCCGCGCTCTGGCTGCATGGCCACCTCTTTTTGGGGATGCAGCTGCTGACAGATGCTGAGAACGAGCAGCCACAGGGCACTGAGGAAGAGAAGCCTGATTTTGGGTCTTTGCTCGGTGCCACGCTCGGTTTTGGGGAGAAAACACAGCTTGGTTTCTAGCAGGACAGGCGAGGGCAGAGGCTGTCTGCTGCCTGGACGGGAGCTGCTTCGGAGCCATGTGCCAGGCTGCCCCGCATCTGTCCTTCATCACTGGGCTGGGACAGTGCCATGGCTCTGCCCCCTCTCCACAGACCCGCTCCTCCTCCGTGCTGCCAGCTCTGCCTTGGCCTGCAGAGCTGGCAGGCGGGGAGGGAAATAAAACGTTGGCTGGCTGGCAGGACACACCGCCTTTCTGCAGAGCTGCCGCTGCCGTGCGGCGAGGCAGGCGAGAAAATCGCTGTCTTTCTGCTCCGAGCTGTGCCAGGGCAGAAGCCTTCCCTCCTCGGCCTCCCTGCCTGGCTCAGCCCTCGTCAAGGTACCCCGCTACCAATTAGCAAATTGAATACAATCCCTCTGGCACGTCCCAGGTATTCCTGCACAGCTGCTCTGCTTTTGGCTCCTCTAGCCTCAGCTCCTGCACTCTGATGGAGCATCACCTCCGGCACGCTGCCTCTGGCTGGCTGCCATGCTGGGCTGTGCCGGGCTGTGCCGGCCTCTCCTCTGGGCTTCTCATGCCCGTAGACCCCTCAACAACTAGAGATGAGATTGAGCTGGTGTTGGTGCCAGCGGGAGCTTGGTGGCAGCCGGCTGGGCACCCCCAAAGCTCCTTTCCTCCAGGGCTCATCGGGCACGGCGTACCCCTGCCTCCCGCCCTCCTCCTGCACACACTTCTCTGCTGGGGTTAACTAATACATACAGAAAAGGACATTTCTGACTGGGTGACAAAATTTGCCAAAACAGGGTTAGATTGACCCCAATGACTGTTCCGTGCATGAGCTGGGGCGACCAGTTTTCCTGCAGATGTGTTTCTGGGTGTGGGGCACCCCGATCTCACTCTGCCTGGCCAGGGGGTCCACCGGCACCGGGCTCTGGTACCCACAGCCTCTGTTAACTCACGATGGGGCATCACATCCCCGTGGTCTCACTTCCCTGCCCAGCTGCCAGGCGGAAGATGCGGCAGCCAGCTCCGACAGCAGCTTTCCCAGCCGTGTCCTTGCTGCCTAGGAGCACCCAAACCAAAATGCTGTGGGCGAGCCAAATTCAACAGCGCTCAGTTATCACTTTGTTTTAGCAAAGACAAACTGAAAGGGAGAAAAAGGTGTTTTGCTTTGCTTTTGTTATTTCCCTCTCAGGCCATTGTTTCCTTTCTTGGTTTGCTGGGGAATGGGAGCTGCCTGCTGAGCCCCTGCTGGCTTCAGAGCTGCTGCCGGGGAAGGCACGAGGCCTTTTTATTTTAAGGGTCGTTTTTCTGTTTCCTGGGTTTCACATCTCTCTCGCAGGCAGTTCCTCTCCTGCAACGCCTGATGCAAAACATTGCGCCAGTAGCGAGAGGACGGTTAGCTAATCATGGGGACGAAGCGCACGTCTGCTTATCTGAGCTGCCCGGAGCCCCGCGCCGGGGCAGGCGGCCACGCCGTACCTGCCAGGCTGTGCCGGCACGTGGGCCGCGGAGGCCAGCGCCTGTTTTCCAAAAGCATGGGTGCCTCACTGGGAATGAGAAAGACCGTAACAATGCAGGAAAGGTTCTGGCGGTGGGAGGGCAGGGTTTCTCTTCCTCTTGGGTGGCAGGAAACAATCACAAAACCCTACTGTGCAAAATTCATGTCCCGAGACGCGGTAGGCTGGGTGAGCTTTCAGGGTCTGCCTGTCCCTGGCTTCATGCCTTGCCTTCTTTAATCCTCCAGAGAGAAAGCGCTGGTGCTTGCAGCCAGGGTCATACCCAGCCCCTGAAGACTGTCTTTTAGAGCCACCTTGCAAGGAGAGAGAAGAAGAAACACAAGATTTCCCTGTCAGCCCCAAGGCTGGGATTTGCTGGAGCGAGGCGGCCGGGCCAGCTCTGCACACACCCGCGAAGGAGAATGAGCGGCGAACGTCTCCAGCTGCTGCAGGTCCAGGTGGGACCACGGTCTGTGGCAGCCTGGGGCTGTCGCAGCCTTTCCCGGGGTGCCGGAGCTGGGCAGGGGACGGTGCTGGGGTTTCCTCCGCCCATGCTCATCCTCGGCTGTCCTGGGCACGGCATCAAACACCTTCTCTGGAGGAAGCTCCATCACGCCTAGTCAAAGGTGGTCTTAAGCAGACAGCTTTGCTATCCTAGCAAGCAGAAAAGACCACAGGGAGATCGGGAGACCTCCAAAGGGTCCAGTGCAAATCTTCAGCAGAGCAGGGAGCAGGTCGGTTACCTGCGGGTTCCTACTATCCTTTTATATTTGTATTACAGGTGCACCCCAAGCCTCAGCCAAAGGCAGGGTCCAGCCATACCCATCGCTGTCAGCAGGAGATGCGCTGCCCTCAAGGGTGAAATACACGAGAAAGATGATATTTGGTAGTAGGAATTACTGTGTACCATGGACCTGCTCGCCTCAGTGCCACCGAAGCAGCAGATCTGGACCACAACCCCAGCGTTTCCAAAGCCCAGTCCTCTGCTTTTTGGAGTTTTTTTTAGGCTGGCCATCCGTCACGGGCTCAGCAGGCATCGCTTACTGCAGGGAGATCTTGAATTTGGGCTCTTTGCTGGGGGCAGAGAGCCATGACTACATTAACCACCGGGTTTTGAAGAAGACACAGCCGAGACGGCAAAGTTCAGTGGATGCGGATGAAAAGGGCAAGAACGTTTGTGGATGACAAAAGATCACACAGGGATATTGGCTCAGAAAAGGGGAAGAGGTAGAGGAGACTCAGTGGAAATATGTGGGGGACAGATGAAAACAATCAGTTCCTCTTTCTACCATATCTTGTAAATGAAGTGCAGAAATTAAAGGGCAGCATATGCAGAGCAGATTAAAAGAAGCTGATTTTCTGTATTTTATTTACTGTCAGGTTTTGAAATATACTGGCATGGTTCAGAAAGCCAGAGATAAGGACAGCCGCGGCACAGAGCCCAGATGACAACACAGGTTAACGAAGCATCGTGCTTTCCACCACTGCTTTGAGGGTTTTATAAAACCAAGGGGCTTTACAGTGGGAATAAATCCAGCTTTGTGACTCCTTTGTCTTTTGAGAGAGAGGAAAACACCATCACCTCCAGTCCCCTATGGAAACTGGGGACAGCCAGGGATGAGTGCAGTCCCCGCAGCCTGGCCCTGCATGGGGCTCGCCCTCCCGACCACCCTCCTGCTCCTGGCGGGGGAAAGTGACCGGATACCACCGGTGTGTGCCGGGAAAGGGAGGACACCTCCCTGCAACGCGGGGGGGCTGTGATTAGATTCCAGCCCCTTAACTAAGGTCAGGGTGGTAAGTCTCCAGCGAGCAAAACATCTGGAGCCAAAGCTGAGTTTGGTCCCTCCTCCATCCTCCCTCCAGGCCTCGACATCGCTCTGTCCTCACCCTGTCCCTCGCAGGCAGCTGGCTCCGAGCTGGCTGAGCCCAGAGGAGAGGGGGGACGTGCATGGCCCTGGGCCTCTCTGAGAAACATGCTGTTTCTTCCGTAAAGAGATTTTTTTTTCCCCATCAGCTGACACAGTCAGGATCACACGGGGCAGCCTGAGCTCAGGAATAGCTCATCATTTAAGAATCCCTGTACGGCTAGATATGTATTAGTAATACTTGCTGATGCACAGGCACCACGCTCACCTAAGCTATTGCTTTTTCCTGGGGCACTTCTCATCCTCATGGCCCAACCCTCCCAATTTCCATGCTTGGAGAAATGCTGCTATGTGCTGAAGAGGCCCCGGCAGAGCCTGCAGCACTTGGCTCTTTGCCATTCACTCACTGGGAGACGTGGGCGAGGAGCTCCCCGCCAGGGCGCCTGGATGGGGGGTGGCAGCCTGATGCTCTGGACCTTGCCGGGGAGCCCCTGGGGACCTCACGGTCTAAATCCCCCGCATGCCACTCTGCGGGAAAGGCAGCAGGAAACATTTGTTATAGGGACAGAGAGATTTTTGGCCCCCAGGGGCTCTCAGGACACATCTCTTCCATGGCTGTTTCAGTGACCTGAGCAACCAGGAGCAGGGAAGATTTGTTGAAGATAAGGTCCTTCAGAGAAAACACTGGGGGTTGTTTAAGGCCAGGGCAGAGCCGTCGCTCAGAGGACGCTGGCTGGCTCTGGGTTTGAAGTGGGACCTGCTGGACAATCCCCAGTCACGCAGCCCTGGGAGAAGGGAGACTGTGCAGTCCCACCCTGCGGCGGTCTAAGAGCCCACACCCGGTGGCAGGAGGGACCAAACTGGTCCCACGGCCTTAGCATGACCGTGGTGGGGGGGGGAAGGTGTTGCTGCAGCAGTGCCCATGGCCACGGGGACCTTGCTGCCGGACATGTCTGCTCCTGCTTTGCCAAGAGTAGCGTGATTCTGCAAAAACACTGCCCAGAAATTAAAACTTTCTAATTCTCCCTCTTTCCTGTGCCCGCAGCACAACTCCTCTGCCCTGGAGGTGGTTGTTCATCATGTGCCTCTCACCAGCCCCAGCAAGCGGCTGGATTTCACATCCCTGCACTTCTGAAAGCCTCCCAGGCTGGAGGCACATGGACCCTGGAAAGAAAGACGACCTTGTGCAGCCATCTCCCAGTCTTGTTTAACCTCTGCAAGTTCTTCTGGCTAGTAGGGTGCAGATTAAACATTAAGCCCTTAAAAACATCCTTTGCCTCAAAGAAAAGAGCATAAAGGCAGGGCAGGAACTGGCTAGTACGGATGGTCATGAGAGCGTACCCTTGTCGTGTGTACAAGGAAACACAGATCCAGCCCCTGCAAGTAGGTTCTGGCTGCGCAAGAGATGGATCACGGCAGAGGTCACGAGACACAATTCAGGCCAAAGGCTTCTGCTTGGAGCTTGTTTATGCTGGTTTATGGCCCAAGAGCCTGCCCTTCCCTTTTCTTTTGGGAGCCCTGGACCCTCTTCTTTGCAAGCAGCTCTTTAGGGCAGCCTGGGAGTCAGGGCAGGCACCAGCTGGAGGTTGCTCCCACCCAAGGAACGGGCTCGAGCGAACAGCTGCTCCCACCAGCCAAAGGAGCAGCACATCTCCCCTCCCAAATACAGGCTAGAAATTCTCTCCAAGATGCCAGTCTGAGCTAGAGGCAGCTCCAAAACTGTCAGAGGGTTGAGCACAAGGTAGGCAGCCGTCCTGGGAAGAGAGGAGCTTTGACTCTTCCTTGGAAACCTCAACACTTGCCCCTACCTCCACCCCGAAGGCTGTGTCGAACATGTTAATCAAATTTCCTCTGCCAGTCAGTTATTCCTCCTGTGGTTTCCACTTCTGCAATTTCAAAAATCTGTACATGATTGTGGTATTGCTCATTAGGGAAGGAAGCTGTCCCAAGAAGACCCACATCCTCAGAAATGCTGGAAATTACGACAGAGTAGAGCCCTGCAGTCCTTGAAGCTAAACTGCTCCCTCCAGAGTCAACAGTTCACAAGCAGGGAACAAACCCAGGTGCACAACCCACGCCGTGGCTGCAGGTGAAGCCGTGACTTTGAGAAATGCGTTGCCTTTATCATCCCCAAAAGAGTGCAAGATCACGCAGCTACGTAGGAGCTGTGGCTGACGTTCAAGCTGTGGCTGACGTTCCTGTAGTGTGAGAGAAAGTACAATGAACTTATGCATATACGTTACAACAATTGGTAAAAATTCGGCAGCTCCATAGCAGAAGAGAGTATCAACAAGCACTTCTGTGAGCTGTGGAACTGCTGAAATCAGTTTTCCTCTGGTTTTATCTCACAGGTGGGTAACTGGGGGGACTCTCTGTTATCCAACAGCGGTTACACCCACCCTGCAGCCCTTCCCTCTGGGAGGCAGCATTAGAGGCTCTCTTCCCGGTTCTGTGAAAGAGGCAGCCAAACCTGGAGAAACTCAACATCTCAGAGACTTTGCTGCCTCTTCCCCCTGTTAAATTTGTGTGAGTGTGGCCACGAGGAAGGTCCTGCAGCACTTTGGCTGTGGAGGCAGCGAGGAAGCCTGGACTCCCCTGTTTCACGGTCCCCAAGTGTTATCTCTACACACTCTCCTCCAAGTGAGGGCAGCGGGTGGCTGTGGCACGCTGCATCACTTGCGGAGACACGCCTGGCATGTGGCAAAGCTTCTGTGGGTGCTGAGATGATAGAAAGGACTGATGCAGATGTACCTGTCTGCGGGAGAATAACGGACTTCCACAACTCTATGAGAGTTATAAAGCGAAGCCGTTTATTAATCTCACTCCAGTGGTTTATATACTTTTCATGCCTTATCACGCTCCTAAAGGTTACATCTTATTGGTTAAATGCTGCTGTTCACACGCCC
>JAVKLA010000061.1:1017522-1053085 GCA_034782735.1 Sagittarius serpentarius
CCTGCTGTTTTACTGCACCCAAAGGCTGTTTGTTCTTTGGCTTTGTCCGGCATTGAGCTTTAAAATGACCAGGCTTGACACAATTACAACATTTCTTATTGGACATGTTCGACTTAACTGTGGCCGCGAAAGCTTCTGCAAGGGCCGTCATCTGATGAGTTGCTGAACCCACGTGATTGCAAGCCTCCACCATATCCACTAAGGAGGCGTCTCTCGGTACTGCCAATAAAATCCTCTTACAATCCGCATTGGCATTTTCTACCGCTAGATTCATAAGTATAGCCATTTTTGTTTCTTCATTGGCAAATTGTCTATTAAGTGCATCCCTTAGTCTATCAATGAAAGCCATGTATGGCTCTCGATTGTCCTGCTGTATTTGTGTATAGGACCATTCCACCCGTCCTTCCTCAGGCAGCTTCATCAGAGCCTTTAAAGCTAAACAGGCAGTTGTCTGTAAAGCTTCCATCGGCAACCGGGCATCAAGAAAAGCTCCGGTTCCGGTCAACTGATCAAAACTGATCAAATACAGAGGATCTCCTTCCCGCCGCTCTAAATTCGCCAGAGCAGTAATCGGCACATAGTTCACTGGCATGTTGATCCCCCTTGGAAATAGCATCCCACAATTGCTCACCTATTTCAGTCCATTTTGCTGGTTCAAAGGCTGTGGCGGCATCGGCAGGATAGCCGTGGTTTCTGCACCACTTAAGTAACCTCCATACGGAAGTTTCATTATAACTTATCCTTCTCTTAGAGAGTATATGCAGCAGAAGTTGGACAACGGCTGTCTCTTCCGCGGGTATGTTCTGCCCCATGCTGCCCCCAATTGCTCACCTCTCCGTGTGTTCCTCTGTCAATCAACTTCTTTCCATCTTCCCTGTCACAGTCCAGCTGCAGACAGTACCTCCAATCAGCGATTCTCCCGCGGCGTCTTCTGTGCTCTTTCCTGAGATCATGTCGGGGTCACCATTTGCGGGAGAATAACGGACTTCCACAACTCTGTGAGAGTTATAAAGTGAAGCCGTTTATTAATCTCACCCCAGCGGTTTATATACTTTTCATGCCTTATCACGCTCCTAAAGGTTACATCTTATTGGTTAAATGCTGCTGTTCACACGCCCTAAGCTAACATCAGACTGGCTATCTAAATATCAACATGTTGCCGCCCTCATCCAGCTTCTCTGGCAGATGTTTCTCATTCTTTTGTTGTTTTACTGCTTTTCTTCCTCATTTAATGGTCTCTTTCAGGAGTTATGCTTGCTTAAGGTCGTATGCAGCCTACTCATACCATCTCTATGTAGTCTTTCTCTCAAAACAATGTCTGTTAGCTTCCATAAAGTTTCCCACACTTATCCTGCCAGCTGGCTGCAGGGCACCGCAGCTCAGCAAGACCCCCGTAGCTGCCGGCCTTGTGCTGCTTGGGCAGGCAGAAGCTGCCCTCTCGCTGCCATCTCCATCCAGCACGTATGATTTAGCACGCAAGAGGTTACGGGACAAAATACCAGCCTGGATGCACACCTCTGCCCAGCTCAGCAAACAGCGACAAGTTTCAGTCCTAAACCTCCCTTGAAAAAAACTGGACAAGTTGTCACTCTGCAGGATTCATAGCGAGCAACCAACCTCGTTGTAGTTACGGTCTTTGTTGGGCTTGAATTCAGAGCCTTGAGAAGATAAGTCTACCAAAGCACAGCATACTCAGACCCCTGCAGAAGGTAAGCGATGCAGAAGCCCATGTGCAAAGGTTCTTGAAAGGGACTGGCTGCCTGAGGCAACCCCTGCAGCACAGCAGAGAGCTTCCCAGTGTGAGTGCAAAAGTGGGTCTTCACATTAACCCAGGGAGCTTTAAGGAAGCAGGATTTCCCAGCACAAGGAGGGACATTTGAGGAAGAGAAATAGACTGCGCCCCAGCCACTGTGAGTGGGAGAGGGTGGGTTGCAGCCAGCTGGCCCTGCACAGCTGGTGGAGCCAACGACGGTGCTGCTCTATCTGCAAGGCTCGCAGGTCAAAAACGTGGACTCCCAGTCGTTTATGGCACGGAGCATCCAGCATCACGCAGGCTGGGAGGATGAGGCCCCGATCACGGGCTCGCTGGACTTGCACTCTTCCCTACGGGTTTCCAAAGCTGCCTCCTTCACTTTGCAGCTGCGAGAGATCAGGAAGACGAGTCCAGTCAGAAACCCTGCCAGTCAACGGCGGATGGAGGGCACAGCCCTGAACTTCGGAGGACACCTTAACCACAAAAAGGGAGGGGACTCACCAAGCAAGCAATGATTTGAAGCTGTGTCGGCAGCTGGCAGGTGTGTAGCCAGGATCAGGAACACTGTAGACAGTCCTAGCCCCTTATCTACATTTGCATAAGTGAAGCCAGCACCAGGTTAGCAAAACAGGAGCTGAACGCTTTCAAATATTGCACAGCCAAAGCCTGGATCCAGTTCCACTAAGCAACCCTTTGTGTGATTTGGAAACAGTCAGAAGCAGCCTATGACGCCAGAGCATGGGCCAAGCAGTCGAGCCACAACCTTCCCAGCTGTTCACACAGAGGCTCTGCAACCTGAAGCAGGGCTTGGGAAGAGTGATAGCAAGGCAGGTCTGGAAACACCCAATAGGGCACTTTAAAAGGCAGGAAAACCTTTTAAGTTTGCTGCCAGAAGCAGTCTCGTGCCATCAGCTGCTTACAAAACGTCTCCCAAGGAAACACGTATCCATCTCACATTTACAGAAAAGACACTGCATAGAAAATCCAGGAAGAAAAGACACAACTAGCAAGCATCACGCTCTTCTCATACCGCAGCACCACAGCAAGACAGAGGACAGCCTTCCTTTTCCAGGAGTTAAGGCTCCCCCAGCTTCTTTATGAACTACCAGCCCCATGAGACACCACCTGTAACTTTCCCATCATCAAGCCCTCCAGGCATCATAGAGCTGCCACTACTTGACGCAATCAGGCATACCATTTTCCTTTCAGGCCCTCAGTCACATAGTTTAAAGTAGCTGTAAGGTTCAAAACCAGCGGCGTGCACTGCTGAGCTCCTCCAGATCCCTCAGTTACATTTCCCTGCTACTGAGCAGCTTTGTTATTAAGTTTAAGGTCTTTAAGGGAATTGTAAAATTGTGATTTACAGTATTTAATGCTAAGCTCACTTTTGGAAATCAGGTGGAGAAGAAAGCCTATTCATACCCCTTTTCGCTACTCCTGTCTCTTTTAAAAAGGAAGTACTCAGCCTGATAATGTTTACTAAATTCTGGGACTCTTGGCTTGCAAGAATGGATTTATTTGTAATGGAGGGAGAAAGAAGCTCACAACCAGGTGAAGGGGAACCTCTAGTGACCACAGGCTTTCTTTGCAGCAAACCCTCACCACACCCAGGCAGAGAGCTGGCATGAAAATAACCTGTGACTTGTTTCTGCAAGCTCAGCAATCTCTCTTTTCCACATAGACCACCGCTTTCCTCTTGGAAACACCCATGTACAGCAACACAGGAGGCCCTTGTGTTGTGTATGAGATGCACATGTTTATTTTTTTTTTTTGGGGGGGGGTGTGTGTGTGTTTCCCCCCACCCCCTCCTGCCTGCCAGAAGTTTCACTCCAACCCCAAGAATTTAGTGGAATTTCACTGGAAACTCAAACAGCTTTTTTTACTTCATTGGTCATTGCCTGCGGGGAGTTTCCAAAGGCATTTTGCACAGAGGATCTCAATATCCTCTAACTATACCAATAAGTTCCTCTAGTTCCCACAAGTCTTACATTTAAGTTTCAGGCATTGGCAAAGACTAGGCTTAAGTAACAGGAATATTTGTTTAAATCAGCACTGCTAACTAGAAACACTCCTTTCAACCATGGCAAAACACATCCGCGTGGTTATCAGGGACACACGCAGGGAACAGATCCAGGTTAAAACCAAGCCATCAAGATGAACAAAAATACTAGTTTTAAGCAAGCAGTTGCCTGACCAAGCTGCCCACCTGCTGCCAACAGCCAGGTTTGTGCTGGCAGGAGGAAGGTACAGCCTCTGGCGAGAGCAGCGCTGACGTACAGCGGCTACAAGACTGTAGCCGAGTCAATGACGATGCTTACGTGCAGAGAGGACGCAACGGCAGCGTTGCTCTGACCTACAAGTGTTAGTGGCCAGCAGACGCCTCTAAGCCCCATTGTAAACATGGGCTGGGCTGGGGCCAAACACACTCTCTGGCCCTGCCAAAAGGAGTAAGGCTCATTTCAGAATTTGCCAATCTAAGGGTTTTTTTTACAGTTTGGCACCTGATCTTGGTGGAAGCCTTGTGAGATCTCCTAAAACGGTCAGGAACTGTGTAATCGCTTCACTGTAGTGAAGGGTTCATGTGAAAGAACACATGCTCCAAGGTTTATTTCTCAGTTTCAGCATGCTATGAGGTCTACAGGAAGGAACATAACTGAATGAAGGACAAAGTCAGTAGCCTCCACAGTCAAACACCTTTTAATATAATCCAAGATTCTGCACAGTGACAAAAATACCATGAACATAGGGCAACTATTCCAATGGTAGGGTAGAAAACCAATTCAGCAGCACACCACCACTCATCTGAAGAAAAACATCACCTCAAATAATATACACACTCCTCTCAACTATGAATAGTCTGAAATTCACGACAGAGAGCTGGCAGAAAGGCAACTCAACGTTAACAGCCAGGTGCCCAAGCCTCCGATCTATCCAACAACAGGACTCCAGGCGTCAGTCGCAGGAGCTGAGCTCTTCCAGGGCCGCGGCTGCAGGTGAGCTCGTGGTCCCCGCTGGCCGTGGCATCAGCGGCTCTGTGTGCGACTCAGTGGGCAGAGTTGCTCATGCCCCATCAAAAATGAAGACGGATTTCCAAGGACAAAGTATGCAATTTCAATGCACACAAATAGCAGTTGATTGATCTGCAAGTGCCACCTCTCCATGGCTAAACACAGATCTCTATTGGCATGAAGTTCAACTCTTTAAAGAACAGTATTGCCCGCCTCTCCAATTTGTCTTCAGTTATCTCAACACAGAGGAAATGGGAGTTCTTCCCCTCCCTTTATTAACTGGCCTCTATTAATAGGAGGCCAATTACTGTGCTTCATCAGAAAAGGCAGCGTGTCAAAGTGCATGATCTGTTGGAATGACAGTTTGGGTGCAGAGATGAAGTCTGTCCAGCCTGGCTAACAGTTCCTGTGGCCTGGAAACAGCTTAGATGCCATTTACAACAAATTCAAGTTTCTGATGTCAGGAGTTTCTAGTCTTTTCTCCCTTTGAGAGAAGACTACAAAGCAAAAATGGCTTCTTGGGAAAGCATATACGCTTGTGAAGACCTGTGGTAGCTGACAGCCAGCCTTCAGCTCTCCAGCTGCACACCCAACAGCTAATCAAGCAACACTAGCACACTCGCTTTCATTGCCGCCAGCAGGACTACAAACAAGGACTACAGACTACATCAACAGTTGTTCAGAGTTACAACATGACCAAAGCACTTCACAGCTGGTGTACTTCAGGTAATTTTAACTTTCTGATAAGGTGCCCATTGTAGTAATTGTCTTAAAAACCAGCCTGTGGTCTCCACCTCAAGAGTTTTGCAAGTAACAAACTGTTGGCTTAAATTACCTGAACTTTGATATACACTTGGTCAGCAACAACCATTAACTACACAGACAAAAGAAATGCCTCTTCGCTACTGGAAAAAAAAACCAAGTCACGATGCTACTCCTCTAAAGGTGTTTCACAACCGTAACAAGAACTACACAAGGGGATTTGCACATGAAAAGCAACATTCATTTTTACTGAACAAAAGGATTGCGTGAAGATGACAAAACACTGTACAATTCCTCTTACTAGATTATTGCAACCTCTTGCTTATTCAGGCTATTTAGATTTAACACACATGCTAGTCCTGCAGGATGTCTGCAGCAGGGTAGTGCTGTATCAAACTAAAACCATCCCTGTGACATGTGCCTCAAGACTGGTATGAATACAAACAGGCAGCAGCAGGAGGATCACCCTTTAACCCTTTTACTACCTGCTGTGATTCGCAAACTCACACAGGTCATCGCTGAAATTGCTCTGGGCGTAGTGCGTGCTCCAAGCACACCCACGCCAGTTGCAAAGGCATAGCCATAGAGCAGCCGTTAGACCCTGCCAGCCACGCAGCGTTAATGTCTTACTTCAAGAATGAAGACTGACCTTTAGTCCCACGAGAGACTGGTTGGCCATCTAGATAAGCTAGATAAGGGGTCTTTTGTGGACCTTCGCTGCTGGGGGTGGGGTGTCAGAAGTTGTATTATCTGGCACAAGGGAAGCCGAGCTGATGCCTACGACCAACTTTTGAAAGAGACGAGACTCAGATGCCTAAACCCCACTGATTTTCAGTACTGCTCCCTGGATTCTCACACTAATATCCTATGATGACTTTCTGAGCAACTATGAGTTATTTCGGATTTCAAACACCCAAATCCTTGTGCGCTAAGAACAGGGCAGGGAAAGGAACAGTGTTTCTTAGATAATATGGCTTAAGACATGGTATAGTACTCAGGTTTCACTGACATAGCTGCAATCGGCAGGGATGGGGAGTGAGAAAATCACATCACTGCCAGCTGCAGGAAAGATTTTGCAGATAAAACCTATTCATTTTGAGTGTAATACTGAAGTCCCACAAATCCTGCCAACAAACAGCTTGAGGGAATTTCTGACAAGTTAAGAAGCTGAAAATTAATGCTGTTGTGTTGTTTTTGTTTTTTTTTCCCAAGGGCACCTCAAAGAAAGGAGGAGATGGGAACAAAACTGAAATCCCACCTACGTTTAGGAGAACCTACTAAATGGGATACATTTGTTTTGTCTGAGGAAGATTGTGGGATACTAGCAAGTGCAAAGTGATACAACTAGCTTTGAAAAAATAATAGAAGGCAGTATCAGCCAGTATTTGTAAAAAGCCAGATATGGCTGTTCAAGTTCCTCCTCATCAAAATGCGTAAGTACAACTGAATTATCCCTTCCCTTCTAGTTCTGTCAAGCTTACAGTAAACCTATGAAAAGACAGCTGGACAGAACTTACTGAGTGGAAACTGGGAAAGAGAGGCCCAGTGCTGACTCTCACACAGGGTGAAATAATCTAATGGAAAATATGAATGGTGCAAAAGACATCTTGAACTGTTGTATATGAAGTCTAATATTTCAGAGAGTTATTTTGATAAAAATTCAGAATGGCACCTTAAGAAGCAAATCACATTTTTGCCAAGTTTGTTCATATACTTTGCAAGAGGCAACACTTTTTACCAAGACACATGGTATTTTCATTGATGGCAAGCTGAACAAGCCAACATTACCAACAACACTCCCCTGTGACCTCTGAATATTAACATGACCCTGTCCAGCCTTGCTGAGATTTAATCACTATAAATTTTTAATTTTTCCTCTTAATGAACTTCAAGTTTAAGTACTCTAAAGCAATTTTTTAGCTTGAACTGCTGAAAAAACCCAGCAATTCCTCTTTCTCCTCATTTTACTTGCGGTAAATCTTCTTATTAGTGAATTACCCACTGAAGCTTTCAGAGCATCCTGTCATATGCTCTGGACTATCCATCGATGTTTATGTACTTGTGTTTCACGTGGGAGAAGTTCTACAGCAGATACTGCAAGTTTTAGATAAAGACACTAGACAATTGCCTCCAAACATCATATGCCACAAGGCATGCTTGCAGAGAACTGTATGAATTCTCAGGAATGAGCAAAAGCCTCTTTGCATCATCCAAACCCTACCAGAACACTGCTGGCAAAAAAGCATTACCTTTTTCAGGATCTCATCACTGGGAAGACTCATGATATGGAGAAACAGTGTTGCCTAGAGTTCTCCTGGGAAACTCATCCACTCCAGAGTCACGTTACACAGAAGACTTCCCCCCCCACCTCCCTTCATTCTCTTGTGGGCAGAGCTTTAAGCTTCTGTATCACAATGTCTAATTCCCCAAACATGTTGTGACACCAGCACAGTTATTCTCAGATTTAAAACTCCATTTCAGCTTCCAGGAAAGACAAAGAAAGGGAAGTTTCTGAGCACTGCATATATACTGTAGCTTCCAGCTGCCTGAAACATGAGTCAGTTTGAAGTCATTATACTGATATGGAATAGGAATGTAAACAAAATCAAGCCTTT
Source organism: Sagittarius serpentarius (assembly GCA_034782735.1). NCBI lineage: Eukaryota > Metazoa > Chordata > Aves > Accipitriformes > Sagittariidae > Sagittarius > Sagittarius serpentarius. The sequence continues at coordinate 1,025,661 of JAVKLA010000061.1, forward strand.
GAGATATCGTTGTTCAGTCTGGATACCTTTCTCAGAGGCAGACTCCTCAAACAGATGCAACTGGAATGTGTCAAGGGTTCAGGTACAAGGAGAAGGGTAACTAGCAATCATGGTTCTTGTGTGAATTGAGGGCTTTCATAACTTACCAAATGGTACTGATTTGTCTGCACAATGTCTGCTTATGGTAGGGCAATGATTTTATGAACTACTGTTCTACGTCAAATCTGAGGTCATCAATGTTCCCTGTGAGCGGACATTTGATATTACTGGCTTAAGCCACATACTGGTGCCAGTGGCACACAGCTCTACAGTACACCTCAGCCAGCTCTGTGCCTCTGAGGAACTGCATCAAATTGCAAACCTATCCTGTGATACAGACTTGTAACCATTTAGGATGGTTTGCAATCATTACATATTCATTTTTACCTAATAACAGGAGCTGAATCCAGATCTCTAGAGGTAAAGAGCTAAGGAGTTAATTAGACACATTACTTCACCTTGACCTGTCTTAAATAAAATAAGAGTAAACAACTAAGCCCTGCATTCAAGTGCACCACTTAGTAATTACTAAAAAACACTGAGCCCAGCAGAAATTATGCTCTAACTTGGCTCCTGCATTGGAGTTTGCCTTGGGAATCCTAGGACAATTGGAAAACTAGCTAATTAATGATAGTCACATCAACCATTCATGGTGTCCCTGAAGCCCCACACCTCCAAGACAGAGATCTGGAAGCTTTCAGAACACAATGGCTGATTATTGAAAGTATTGCAGTGGCTGGTTCTTCCGTGGTTCAGATCTGCATCGAGGTAAAGAGCCTGGCCATCACCACCTCCTGTGAAGAGACAAAGACAAGTGTAAGGGTGTCTCTGCATTTCTCAACGTGGGAAACTGCTATACCAAAAAAAAAAAAAAAAAAAAAGAAAAAAAAAAGGACCTCAGTGCTTTTCTCTTGGGAACAACTGGAAGCCCTAAGTGATGTTTGCTTGCTGTCTTCAGGTGTAACACAGTATGATCAAATGCATAGCTTTTAAATGACACTATCAGAACAGGATGATTGTTTTTAAGTTTAAAAAAACAGTAATGCAAGTCAGTAAGAACAAGAAGCCTGATTCAAATGCCTGTGTTTAAGATTTGTTTTTCAGTGCTGGAGGATCTTGGAAGCTACCAACTGTGTATTTTCCCTCCAGTAAAGAAAACCCAAAGAATTCCGTTAGCAGTCAAAAATCAAAGCTGGCAGAAGAACAACATCAATAAGTAACAGCAGTGGCTTGGTATTCTAAATCATTATAAAAGATGTCAAGAGTTAAAAGCATTTTGATTATCTGTGGGTCTATGTCGAGATTCACAGAGCTTACAGTCAAGAGAATGCAGTGAAGTGAAATAAATTTAGACAGAAACGTGGTAGGAAATCAAAAAGGATGATTCCCCTATTGCTTATAGGGCAACCGTCTAAGGAAACCTACTGAAAACATGTGAAGAACCAAAAGGGTAGAAATTGCGGTCTACAGCTGGAATGGTGTACAACATTCATTTCTACGTATCTGCTACCCAAGCTTGCGTTTCTCTTATTACTACTCATACTGTACTATATGGTAAATCCAAATGACTCTCTTATCTAAGGCTGATAGGAAAAGCTGGTGGGATACACGCTCAACAGTAAAGATCTCTGAAATATCTGATACATTATTAACAGTGATTTCTAATTTGGTTACACACACACTGAAGCTCTCACCAGCCTAGCTGATACTGGAGTAGCCCAACTTAGAGACAATTAGAACACAAGCTGTTAAGTGGGAAATTGGCCAACACTTGACGTTACAGAGCAAATCACCAAGCTAGCTGCTCTCCTAGCAAGTGTCAAGTAAAGCTTTTTGGGAAAAGGACAACTGCGATTTTATACCTGTTCCTTGTAAATCCCATTTAGGTGACAACTTTACTAAGCAGGCTTTTGCCAAAGTCAGCAGCACCACAGATCCAATAAAGTTCCAGGAGAATTAACATGTTTTATAGTTTACCCTGTGTTTCAAAAGCCTTAGTGCAAAGTAAATTGCTCTTCAAGAACTATTCCTCACCATGAATTAGGCAGTATAAAGGTATGGCTGTGCTTAATGCTATGCCTTGCTATCTTACTGTAAAATGCTTGATATGCAAGTTTTTCCATGGAAATTTTTTGTTGGGTAATAATATCAGGTTTTGGCCAATTTTATCTCTAACTGTAGCTATACTGAAATACATATATGGTAAATATAGGTGACTCTCTTACCTAAGGAGGATAGGAAGAGCTGGTAGGATATATGCTCAAATTCTCACACTGACTTACCTATAATGATGCATTCGCTGCTGCCAGCCATGAACATGGAGGCTGTTTTGGAAGGCAAGTTGAAGTGCCGAGCCGCTAAGAAGGGAGAAAGGCGATCTGAGGGGTCTGATAGGACACTGCCAGAAGAGAGGGTGCTGGAAGCTGGTGAGGCATGATTTTCTGGCTCTGAACCAGTCGTGGCCAGTTCTGGGTGTTTTATGATCACCCACTCATAGCGTTCCACTTCTGGCTGCAGCTGCATAGGGGCAGAGAAGAGCAAAGCTTTAGTTAGTGCACATGCACTACATGGAGAGCTCTGCACAGCAAAGAACATTCAAGCCCCTCAAACTCCACCCAGACGATTAGTGGCAAAGATTAGATCAAACAGTCTTTTAGGCCAGATATAATTTTCTTTCTTTATACCTTTGCTTTTTAGGTGATTGAAGAAATGATGCAGTGTTTTCTGAGTTACCTTATTACATCTTTTAAGAAAATATTCTGTGCAAAGGGAGAAAAAGCATTACCACAAAACTGAGAAGTAAAATTTTCTCCTCTTCATGAAGAGTTCAGTAGACTTTATAAACTAGGAGGGCATATAATCCAGCCACTTGCAGTGGAAGGGAAGTAAGAGCTACTCACACCAGTACAGTGGTTCTGCCTTGCTACTGGGTAGCAACAATAAAATTTTACTCACTCTAAATACAAAGCATTCCCCAGTTCCAAAGAAACTCAGCTTGTTCCCTCCTCGCCTGCGCTCACTCCAGTCAGTTGACAGATAAGCACCACAGACCTAGCACAAACAGCACCGTCAGGAGGCTTTCCATTAAAGAAGAAAGTGTGTTAAACCAATCGATACCAACATTTCAGAGTCCAGAAATAAAGGTTGTATTTTAGCTTGATTTTCAAACTCTCCGTATCAGTGGATTAAGGCAGCGCAAGTACTTATATCTAAAGACAGATTTAAACTGCTTTAATCCACTGGTGGGTACCCTTAAATCCTAAGAGTTTCATAAATTATTTCAGATCTCTGAGGCCTTAAAGGAGAAATGTTCCAACAGAACCCCAGGTACCAAAACACAAATCACTCCAAACTTGTGAAGCTCGACTTCTACTTCCTCATTTTGGCATCCAAAGCAACAGGATTGTCACAAGTTGCAGTATGAGCAGTTCTGCCTGAACATTTCCTGGTCATTAACAGTAGCCTTGGTGGCTTTCTCCATTTCAAACTGTAAGGTAAAATCAGCTTAGCTAAGCCAATGCTGAACTATCTCAGATATTTAAAGCAGCCTATTCAAACAGCATGGGGTTCACTAGTTTCCAATAAACAAAAACACAGCCCTAGAGGGCTGAGCTTTTCGGTGGAGTCTTTTGTTTGCACGAGAAGAATTTCTCTCTACCAGCAATAAGCATCACTGCCAAGTGGACATAGACCAAACAATGAAGCTCTAAGAATGGGATAAAAGCAACCCTGCATTTTTTTCCCAGAAACTATGGTTAAACAGAATTGTTCTAAGGCACACTTGCTGTTTAGGCTCCACCAGCATTACAAGCAGAGCTCCTAGGACAAAATTACTAAAGAGCAGTTTTTTTATATAGATAAATCATGTGCATAAACAAAAAGACGGCCCAGAACTCCGATTGATCTCATATGCCTGATGTATATGAGCGCCAGAAAACCAGAAGGCAAATTTTCTTCTTTCTAAAATGTAACTGTAGACATATGAATAAAGGATTAATGTAATACTTTGCAAAAAACCAAAACCCACAACCACCAAATAGCAAAAACCCATACTTTTTTGTTTGGGCTAACTTTTTTTTTTTGAGGGGTAAGAAACAAACCATACTATAAAAACAAGCATCACTTACAAAGCTAGACTCTTGACATGCTCCAGGGCAAGAGGCAAAATAATAAATGTTTTCCCTCTTCCCTTTAGATACCATGGGCATGCTGTAAGCCACTGGTATGTCAATGCAGGCCTGAGACAGCCAGAAACCATACACAGAACGATGAAACAGCCTGGAGCATTAGCATTAGGTAGATGCAAGTAAGAGTAGAAATGGGCTTGTTTCACGGACAGTCATCCTGCAGGAACATAGGCAGAAATATAAGCCCACAGGCTGCAATAATAGCTTAATGTTATACACAGAATATTTAGAAGTCATGCACAGTGGCACAGACAACCAATGCTCATTACAGACAGCACCTGCATGCCTTCCTTCGGAGGTTCTGGGAAGCTTTCTTGGTTTATGCATTTATTTTTTTTTTAAACAAGCATGAGATGAAGCTAATGTTTCTGTTTTCACATTATGTTGTCCAATACTGTCATACACAGTAGAGCAGAGAACCAATGCTCATTAGATAAGGCACCTGTGTGCACTCCTCCTCAGGTTCTCAGAGCTTTCTTTTTTTTTTTATTTTTGTTTGGTTTTTTTTGTTTTATTGGGTTTTTTCTTTTCAAACAAGAATGAGATGAAGCTAAAGTTTTTGTTTCCACATTATGTAGTCCAGTATTATTCATACCATTTAAATTCTGCTACTTTCTCTCCTCATATCCTGGAGAAAATGAAAATATCTTCTATGAATCATAAGTTTCTTAACACAATTCCCCAGTCTTTCCCTCTGATTCTGCAATTAAGAGAGTCTGTACAAGAGCTCAACAAGTTACTCTAGTTCATCATCTCACATTACTTACAAGAGAAAGAATAGTTGACCAAGACTTAGTTTACAAGATTTACCCAAGAATGCATAGTCCCAAAATCAACAAATGGAACCTTTTAAAGCATGCACTGTTAAAAAACCAAAACAAAACTCCAAGCAGCTTCAGGCTCCTTGCTTCTTCATTTTATTATAAACAGTCGTGTGTTGCAATACAGCATTACATAACTGCCTAAAACCTAATTTAATCAGTTGCCTTTCACCTCACTCACCTCTTTTGCTGTGGTCTTGATGAGGAGAAGAGTTGGTTCGTGTCCCTCACTGTGAGAATAGAACCTGGAGTGCAGGGTACACAAAAATGAGTATTCAGCTACCACCAACTGCAGTTCTTTTCCTGCTTAATGTCAGGCACCACCTCCTCCTCCAACTGATGGCATGGCAAAAAAGACTTCTGAAGACTAAGCATATTCCTACAAATGCTTTCTACAGCCCATTGTAAATAACAGCGTTGAGTGTAAACAAGTATTATTCAAGCAGTTCTTCTCTACTCAGTTCTCTGTACTGTTGTTTATGCCTCTGCAGAATAACTAGAAGACTACCTATCACAGCAGTGGCATTTTACAGCATTTTGAATTAAGACAACCTAAAGGAAGCTGTGTCCTGAGAACTGATGGCTGTGTCTGAAGAGCTGTCAGTTTTAATAGAAAATAATTACGATGCACTCTCTTTGCTCGCTTTTGCTTTTCCTCATAGGCACATGGGGCTGGGACAGCAGACCACTGCCCACCTCAGTACCTCAACTGCAGGTGTCGAAGTCATTATTAGGATTATAGTCTTCTGTGTCGAGTGTAAGGAGAACTTGTACCTAGTTTATCCCACTTTAAAAATAACAATCAGATTCATAGGTAGAGGAATCTCCAGTTTCTAGTTCCCTTATTCTTTGGATTCATTTGAATGTGGTTATCTACCTAAAGGGGCTGCAGAGCAGCCACTGAATTAAAATTAGCAGGGGATGAACCAGTCTTAGACCAGCATATTCTGCGAACTGATGCAAGTTTGACTTTTCCAGTTGGTCTTGGACAGTTTAAAATGGCTTGCCATGTTCTGGCATATGAAGTATCCTGGTCAAATGCTGTAGCTAATAGGAATTTGTCACATTTACACCCCATTGCTAATAATATCCTTCAGATCAAGTTCTGACTAGGCATGGCCTTTTTGTCAACCCAGCAAACAGTTCACCAGTTGCTCTTTTTTGCCCTACAGTAGAGAACAGCGGAGAAGGTTTTCCTTACCTGCTCAGACTACAGCCGTGTTCCAAGGTGGTGAAAAGCAAGAGGGGCTGGCAAAGTGCAAATCGCTCTGGGATCCATGACCAGATATCTCGCATCTCTTTCACACTGACAATTTCAGACTTGAAGTTCTCAGCATGAACTGCTAAGTGCACATTCTGCCTGAGAAATACAACACAAAACATTGAGAAACAATAATATAACAACAGAACATGTTTCGGATTACTGGACAGTAACATGCCAAGATAGCAGATATGCTATATTGTTCAGAGCTGCAGCCCATGGGATTAGAAGGCCATGATTTAGTGAAGATAATAAAGTGTTTAACATAATCCTCAAGAGGTAGTGATTTGGCCTTAATGACATACCTGAAGCAACTCCTCTCTATGACAGCTGTGGCCTGCACCTTTTATATACAGAGGACATAATGGTGAGCCAGCTAGGATGACCATGACCTTAAATAGATCAAATTATATTTGCTGTTTGAGACAGTCTCACTGGCACTAGTATTTAAGCACAGAGAACAGAATACCTAAAGAAACAGCCATGATCTGAAAGGAAGAGGTAGTACTTTTTCCCCCCGCTGAGGTCCTGCCTTTATCATGGAATTAGAGAATTCCTAAAAGCCTCAGAAAACTTAGAGGAATCAGTATTACCAGGCTAAGCAATTTTAATCCAAGGCAAATATTTGAAGCTTTTGGAAAGTTCCACCTCTTGGAAACATGTCACTACCAATGACTTCCACTTCATTAAGAACCAAAGAAGTTCCTAGGTTCACGGTTACAGACGGAGCCTGAAAACATGAAGGAACGCTACACACTTACACCTGAAAGTAAACCCCCGTGCCCCCCTCGAGGGGTCTCATGCAATTACAAGAACTGATCCATGGCTTTTAAACACTTGAAGGTAATCATCATCATCTTAACCAGCCTTCATTTCTCAGATTAAATAAGCACACAGACTCAGAGCCTGGGGATTAAACAAGTGTTATTGCATCCGTGGCCAACATTAAAGACTTTTAAAATGCAAGGGTGACAGCCAAGTACATGGAAGTGACACAGAAACTTACACAAGATACTAAATTACTGGGTAGCCATTAGTTAAATGACGCTTTAGGCAGTTTGCTCTGCATGCAAGGGTTCAGTTGCAAGTATGTGCCAATTTCTGGTGTTTTTTTTTTTTTTTGACAATTACTCATTTCTTTCCTCTCATGAAACATAAAGAGGACCTCAATACTGCATATCTGCATGCATCTGAATAGCTTAGCTCACTCCCTGAAACACACATACATTTTTTATTATTTTTCTTGCTTGTAGTACCAATAAATCAGCAGCATTTGCACTGTGCTTAGAGTGGTGCTTGCTTGGAGCCACTGGGAAATGCTTTCTGAAATTTACTGTAGCTGCCTTAGTGTCAGCATTTCTAACGAAGTGACTCCTTAGGGTACTTAAAAAAAAATAAATAGAAAATTACGGCTTCCTCTAGCAAAATGAACCAAATCACTACTTGCATTGCTACCCTGCATTATTTAATTAGCAAGGAACTTACATGGACACCTATTTAAGCAAGCTGCAACTATTAATGGGGTTTAAAAACTTACAGTAACACTGTCTAGGACATTATTTGTGCTTTTAAACACAGCAAGCTGAGGCACAGGAGAGATCAACTGAAGCAAAGTATGAGCCAAGACTTGAACCCACATCTTCAGGATCTTACTTTAGGTCTCACCCTCCTGGTCCTGTCTGGTCTGCAGCTAAAGACTGGTGGCACTACGGAACAGAGCTGAGAAACAAAGGCTCGGTTTCAGTTCATCAGAAATTACATTTTTCTCACATCCAAGGAATTAAAAAATATTCAGGGCAGTCAAATAGTTTATTACAGTGAATTTCTGGGGGAAAAGTAATGACAGTAAATAGGCTAAGAGTTAGTAGCAAATATCAAAACAGTTTTAAACTTACTAAAACTCAAACAAGCAAGTCTCAATTATGTGTATGCTCACTCTGCACATTTTTCACACTTCAGTAATCTGTTTGGGCAACTAAACTTAAGTAATTGTTCCTAAAAGGCTGTCAACCTCAGTGTACGTTTTCTTTTGCCTCTGTTCCTTCTCCTGGCTACTATGAACTGCTGATTTAAGGACTTTCCTACCCAGACCCCACTTGAAGCCTCTGTTCAGCAGTATTCATAGTAACACATCGCTTTGAGTACCGTGTCTTCCTACAACTTTTCCACTCAGGGTAGAATAGCACCTTTACAAACAGATCTTTCTGATTTACTAGAAAGCATTTACCATTGCATTGGCCATTTAAAACTATTCCAGGCATGCCATTCCTGCTCCTTGAATATCATAGCAAATCATTTTATATTTAATGCCAGTTACTAAAACCTAGACTGTAGCTTGACTGAAGGACTTAAAATAAAATGACCTGCTATTTCCCAGTCATAAATCACAGCCGCAGGTGCTTAAGACTAAAACCTGCTCCGGTGTCGAGACCAGTGTCAATGCACAGCCTGCACCTACACCAAACCAAACTCTATGCTGCCTAACAAAAATACAAGTTTTTTTTGGGGGTGTCAGAAAATTGCAACTAGAATTACAAGTATCTAACCTGTATTCCTCCTCTCATTTTTGACAGTATTTCTCTAATGACACTGAAAATCATCTACTTCAGTTGGGTAGTTGCTTTTCAAAGTAGTAAATAAGCAGAGTTTTCTGCAGTTCTTCGTGTTGCCTTATTGGGATTAGCATGACAACTTTCTATTGATTGCTGATGTTGGAAAGACATGTTCAATCGTTATTATCCCAAAGAAAATTAGATTTAGAAAAGTAGCACAATTTAAATGTTTAATAAAGCAGCTTATTTGCTATTTTTGTAGGACTGTTGTTTTTACAGCTATAACATTAATCAATGTGCTTCAGAGACCTCAGAGTTCCTGAAGATAAAGCCAATGTTGACGACATGTGGTAGCAGCTGTCACAGAGGATATGCTCTGTCTGTATTCCAAGACAACAAATACCACACTCCAAGGTACTACTCACTGAATTACATCTTCCTGCTCTACTTTGTTTTGGGACAAAACTTATAGGGTCTGTATTATCTTTAAAATCCATTACAATTTCTGTTAGGGCATAAATGCATGGTGGAAGTGATACGTTGTTTCTCAGTCATAAAGGGCAATATAAGCCATAGGTGGTATATAAGCCTGAAGCCTAATCCCGTATTGAGACCAGTGTTAACAGACACCCTGAATCTACCTAAGTCCCCTCAAACCCAAACAATGTGCTTCCTAGCAGAAATCAAGGTTTTCTGCTGCTTTCAGTACATTGTAACTACAGTAAAATAATACATGGATGTTGAAGATTGCCTTTGCTGAAATTAACAGCCTGCTGATTTATTAAAGGTAAAATCTCAACACACAGGATATGATATGAAACATGCTTTGATAAGTCTCTTAAGGTGTTCTTTCAGACATGAAAACATGAGAAAATTAATTCCAATTTTGATTTTATAAATTAGTATAAATGTTAGTGTGCATCACTCACTAAAGTTAACTCAGGGCACCTGCAACAAGGCCAGAAGATTCTCAAAGGCATTAATTCAAACCCATATGTCTGTGGTATTTAATACTCACAGGGCAGTCTTTCTCCTTTCTAAGTTCTCTGCTTATCAGGTATCACAATCCACTGGGTTTTGTTCTTTAAAATTTGCTTTACAGGGCAAGACTTGATGAATAACTTCATTAACCATTAATGCTATATGGCTGAGTAACTCTGACCTCCTTGACACAGGAAAATAGTCTTGTCTTCTTGCCTCTAAAAAAAATCCTACCTACTTAAAAATAAATATAATCTAGTATGAATAGAGACAAGTCACTTTTACGAGTGTGCCAAGTTGAGTTCAGTCCAACATCTTTCCAATTAACTGCAGAAAACTCGCAAAGAAGAAAAAAAGTTGAGCATGTCTCACATCTACTGCAACAGCATATACCAGGTTTGGATGTGGGACAATACCTAAGCATTCTGAAGACATGTTACTTGAGATGTTTTAAAAAAACCACTTTTTCTTCCAGTGTAGAAAGGATTTACATCCCACCATTAACACTGCTATTCTGCATTCTGGAAAACACAAGCTTGCATTGCTGTATGGAAGTGCTATGTTGACTAGCTGGGCCCACGATCCCTTATCTTACAACTTTGCAGGTGCTTTGAACTAACTTTGCGAGAGCATATTCAGGAGATGTGACACAGCAATCGTATGCTATAATTGCTGCCCTGCTTCTCCTGCCCCAGCATTAGCCATAATGACAGCCTCAGAAAAAATAACCAGCCAAAGACAGAAGAAACGAGCAAAGTGCAAAGATCCAAGTGTTTTAACCTACCTTTTGGGAGATGCAACACTGCAAACAGGAAGGGTGCAGTGGGTATGGAATTGACAGAAGGAGAACGTATAAGGAGAAAGACAAAAAAAAAGATTGAAAAGATCAGTGATTTCCTACATCCGCGACAAAGTGAATGAAAGAAGCCTGGAGAGAAACAAAGTAAGGTTTGGTATGAATTATCAAGCACGAGAAAAACAAACAAACAAACAAAAAGACAGGTTAAAATATTTCCTATTTCCATGTTGGTTTTTTTTTTTTTTCCTTTTTTGCTACCTGCTTGTAGTTACCTGATTGGAAAATAATTCATCATCTCCTTGCACAGGCCAAACACATATGGACAAGAGAACTCACTCACATCCTATCAAGCACTAGAGAAAAGCTCTTTTCTCCAGCACCCACATCTGCCCACGCTGGGATCCAAACTGAGCCAAGTTCACAGCAGTACCGTGCCAGGGGATACTGAGAAGTTTCAGTAAGTTTACAAAAGTAGCCGAGAGAGGACAAAAGTTTTTCCACTAGCAACTCTGCCTGGTAAAGCAGTAACTACTGTCATTATTTGGGTATGAACTTACTGTATTTTGCTTTGAAGACATCACTTTTTCTGAGCAACAATACCTCTACAACATTTAACACAGCAGGAGATTCTGTTTCTTTTTTGTGGCTGGTTGGGTTTGTTTTTGTTTTGCTTGGTGTTTTTTTTGTCTTTTTTTTTTTAAATTTATTTTTATTTTATTTAAAGCTCTCATTCTGTTGCTGAAGAATATAGTCAGAAAGGATATTACAACCCTCCTGAACTTCAGTACAGGAAAAGATACACATCAGAAGAATTAATACTTCTGGTTGCGAGTCCCAAATGCAATGGTCTGAACTCTACCTGATGTGACATTTCAGCGGCTAAAGGCCTTGAAATATCTGAGACTGACAGAGAGGTCTCTTCCAAGATATTAGCAAAATAAAGCACAACTAATTGTAAACTGAACTGTGAGTCTAAAAATAAACCCTTGGAAAAGACTGGAGGAACTTGACATGTATTTAGGCACATGACAGAAGTTCAGCTAACATTTACGTTATTTTATAGGCTGAAATCTGCTAAGTATATATTTCAATACCATGGAATGATACCTGTTTACAACTACTGCAACTAACTCAGCAACACAATTGGCTGTAAGATTCTAATACATCAGTGGCTGGTACCTTTTGATTTTTGAAGATTTAGAGAAAATGAAAGACTGTCTCTCTAGAATACCAAGTTCTAGATATCACATTTACTGACCCCAGTAGACTTCCAGAAGTCATCCTCCCTTCAGAGGTCGGGACAGCTGACAAAACTGTTCCAACACTTAAACTTAAGATTTCAAAAACAGTTGGGAGAAGTTTTCTGCAGTCACAGAAGGCCTTAGGAGAAACAGAACATGTCTACAACACCAGTATTTACCTGCTCATACATTTGCACCTGGCTAGATGCTCATTGTGTTCAGATTAGTATACAGCTGCCTTTCTATACACATGGAGAGGTCTTTCAGCTAAGCTTTTTATTATTGTGGCTTTTACTATTCCATTGGAGCAGGATTTCATTTACTAGTTTCACAGCTGGTTTCTCCTCCCCTCATGTCTGAAAAGAAATTGTGATTATGCAATCATCTTTTGGATCAGTATCCTCACTCTTCTCTTCCATGGTTCTTTCAAAATCATTATTTCTAATAGCACATGAACCTGTCACAAAATAGGTCAACTCCTACCTATCATTACTATGCTCTTGACTTTCAGGAGGCTTGCAGTCAAACTAATTTTAAAAGTAGCCTGTAAGTAAGACTTATTTCTTCCTTGCTCCGTTAAAATCGTGCCCCAGTTAAGCAAAATGTTCCCAGCTGGGACAGTGTTTGCCTACTTACACTAAAGAAACTGCTGAATTCACAGTACCAGGCAGCAAGAAATTGACATTTTATACAACCAATCTCATATTTAAGAATTACTTTTCACATTTGTTTGGATACTTTTCTTTCAAGTAATTTATCAGTGTTTTTTCCAGCTTTGTTAAAATGCCTTTTAATGTTTGAAAACAGCTTGTGAAAGACGATGTTGAGATACAATACTTGCAATTAATATGCACCTGTAAAAAGTTATTATGAATTAATCACTGAGTAAGCTATGAGAAACTGCTTTGTTTCTTTTGTATCATAACATTTCAGTTACGCTTTTCATTACAATCCCAGCAATGCTTAATTTTGGGGCTGCTGACTTTTTCTGCAGAGAAAAAAAACCCAAAAAGTCAGCAGAGATACCATCATGTACCAGTAAAGCTTCCCCACCAGCCACCCAGGATTAACTGACTGCTGATCACGCTGGGAAAATTCACGAGATCACTCAGGCTACCTGTAGTGAGAGCCCTACCTTTTCTGTTTGACCGTGATGCCCTTCTGCTGCAAAGCCTTCTCATTGGCCATCTGCAGAAGCTGGATCTCCTTCCGTGAGAAAAGGCGGATAGCAAAGGCTTTTTCCAGAAGCCTCTCAGGAGACACTGACTTGGCAATGTCTCTCACAAAAGCTCGAATGTCCTGCTGTACGCTGTCTGACTCCATGGGCTGCCCAGCTCTGACTTTGTGAAAAAATTTCAGAAGAGCCAGAGCAACACGATAGAGAACTTTGTAGCCCTCCACCAGAAACACATCAAAGACTCGAGCAATGTACACCATAGGCAGTTCTCCGAAGAGCCACCGCTGCCAGTCGGAGTATACCTCCAACACATCCTCAGACACTGCCACCATCAGCTTATGTGCTGCCTGACAGTACTTGTTAACCAGGTCACCAAAGGTCATGCAGGAGGACTCAAAAGCTAAGAACGTCTGATCAATGAGCCGCTTAGATGGGTCATTGCAAGCAAGGATGCGGCAAACCTGTTCAAAGCACTCTGCCTCATCTTTGCTGTAGTGGAGGAGCAAAGCTATCACAGAAGGCAGTGCTGGGCAAAATGATATGTCTGGGAACTGATTGGCGATGCACAGTATAATCTTCCTGACTGCCCCGATGCCTTCTGCATTCAAGCAGTACGTGGGGACCAGGCTGTTATCCACAAACTCTGGTAGTGGAAGGCAGCTACTGTTACGTTTTCCAACAATCTTCACAACAATGTCCCGGTACACATTTGCATCTGGGGTCACTGTGCGGCATGGGATATTGCTAATCAGTTTGTGGTACACTTTGGCTCTCAGAGAGTGGTTCTTGGCCCAGAAGCCCTGCCGGGCCAGCTGCTTGAGCTCCTGGAACTCTGTGCAGGTTAGCTCCTTCCCATCCTGGCTCTGGACAGTAACATCCATTTTGTCCCAATCCACAAAGCGGTTGTATTCATCCATGGCTCCAGAAGAAGCATATCAGATAAATCATGAGAATGGCAACCTTATTTGGTCATTAAATGACTTGCAGCTTTTTCTGCAAAAGGAAAAGCAAAAAAAATAAGAGGCTTGAGTAGCAGGTAATCTCCCATTTTCTTTAGGAATACACATGTACATTCAACTTGTTCCTGCAATGCCAAAACTGTTTTCTAAAGTGAGGAAAGTTAGCGATACATGCCTTTTTATTTTTAAGCCTAACTTTACTTCCATTCTGTCAGTAACTCATACTGAAGTAATTTATCAATGGCCAGCCAAGAGGTTGATTCAGAGGACATCTCCACAGGAGATCTCCCTAACTGAAGGTCCAAGCTGAGGCACGGACCTTTATGTTAATTTCTCACTTAGAGAACAGAAGCTTCCCGCTTCAAGTCTGTTCAATTTGCAATCTCTCTTCCTAATCCTCTGAGGATGTAACTGTAGTTTATACTACATGGATGCAGTCTCAGAAGCTGCTTACACTGTTCTAAGACTGTGTGGCCAGTGACAAGAGATGCCGACCTCCTGCTAGCCACAGCCTTGCGTTCTTAGTCATTTCTTTGTGCTGGTACAAGCGCTAGTAGCACTGAGATTAGCTTGTTAATCTGGTACAATTTTTCTTTTCCACTGGATAAGATGTGCAGCTGTATCGTCAGCTAGATTAGTGCCAGAACAAAGATGCGTGCAGGCCAGAACCACCCTTTCTAACTGCAGTGAAGGCTCTGGTCCGCTTAAAACAGCTTCACGAAACTGCTCCGTAATTCTCTCGAGTACTGCCCTGGACCCTGCACACACTTCTGTGATCAAATCACCCTCTAGAGGGCCTGCTGTCACCAACAGTAGATTTTAGAAATGCACACCACTGCAATAGCACCAGAAGCTGAATGACCAGGTTCTGGCCTCTAGTTCCTGAAACCACACGTTTACAAGATCTACCAGCTAACTCCGCCTTTAAAGTACGCCTGTGTCCCAGCAGACAGCACGACTGCAACCACTAATGGCCATACCTGAATGAGCTTTAATCACGTCAGTACAAAACTAGAAGGGGAGATACAATAAAATGCATTAGTAACAGCAGGCAACAGGTTTGCCCAAGGCTGGAACGTCTCTGCCAATGTGTTCGCAGTGCCAGATTAAAGCAAGGAAGCACACGGCCGGCCGTTGATGCTGCACACTCTGCAAAGGCAGATAATCCCTATAAAACGCAACAGGCCTATAAAACTGTTCTGTACAATTAAGACATTATGTAGCAAGGTTACATCAACAAAAACAGTTATTGAAATGCTTCCAAAGAACCCTTAGTCATTCCTGTGTCAGGAGACTGGAGAATGCATGGAACTTGACATTTATCAGCTCAGTCTTTTGTACAACAGGTGCATTAAAATGATTTGAAACTCATAAGGCAGATACACCATCAAGAGAGACATCCCCCCTACTTCGCTACAGGAAAGTAAAACAAACACTTTACCTCAAGTAGACATAAGTTTGTAAACATATAATTAGCATCAGCTTGGACAGTCATACATTTAATTCAGTTTTAGATTCTGACTAAATATTGATCTGGGTATTTTGGAATCACATGCTGAAACTCCAAAAGTTTAACTCCTCTTTTAAAAGGTTGGCAGCAACACACAGCAGCTCTTCAGAGAACGCTTCTGGATGGCTCTTCTCTACCAAATACTTACTTAGGTTTTTTTTTTTTTTCAAATGAAAAGAAGATTCTTTTTGAGTTGTCTTTGTACAAAGTAAGAGCAATACAGAAACGCTCACCATTTCTTTTTGTTGTATTCCTCCACATCTGAAACTAGTTCTCAGACTGTAATTAAAGCAGGCAACACATTGTTCCGACTTCAGTTCTGAAAGCGAGGTATCTTATGATGTTCAGAAATGATGCCTCTCAGCGTGAGCTGAAAGCATCTCTTCAGGATATGCAAAGACAGTAACGATAGGATACCAGTCCATCACAGAGTCAGCGTCAGCTCTGTGGAAGCTCACAGGTTTCTGTCATTCTCCACCTGGGAATCATAGGGAAACTCATTATCTTTAATGCAAATCCTCAAATAAGATTCTTGTGGAGAAGAGAAATTTAATCCTATTTAGCAGTGACCAAAGCATGGATGAACCATTCTGTTCATGGTCACTTCAGTATAGAAACCATTACTACCCTGTGCTTGCTGGAGTTTCCACTATGCAACAGCTTCCCCCTTCTGCCATCATCCCTTGGGAGCTGCTTAGATTTTGATTAGGGAAGCTTAAGTAAAATGTCCATCACACAAGACAACTTCCAAGATACTCTTGAGTCATACCTTAGCTGTCCTTTTTCCTGTAAGCTTTCTTCTCCATCCTCCTTACTCTTTCCTGTCATATCTTCTATCATTCAGAGACACAGGCATATTTAAAGTTTGCATCAAACAGTCATTTTTCCCTCCAGAAGTTACTGTCCGTTCCAGAAACTAATGAATTTGACGAGTATGTGCTCCTCAGCAAGCTCACTGAAGTCCATGGCTAGAAGATGGAAGTCAGACTGCCAGAACATTTGATTTGAGTTCAGTCTTATACATACTTTGGCTGGGATAAATCTGCTGGGTCTGCAAGTAGGTCTGGCTGGTTATGCTTTTCAAAGCACTAGATGCTGCAAGAAAAAATGACAGCAAAGCAAATGGGCATTGTCAAGGTTGCCAGAGCATGACCAGCTCTTAACTGTGCTTGCAAAACCAACAGAATTAGTGCGCTTCAGCGTAATGGTGCATAGCTCCTGACACTGTGCCAACAGCTACTGTAAGCCAGAAGGCCTCAAACGGGGAGTATATATTTGTCAAAGGAGAAAAGCCCAAAAAATCTCAAGAAATTTCCAGCCAGCCTTTATTTCCTCCTCCCATTCCTTCTGAAACTTCCTCCATCCCTCTCCCTCTCTGGGCAAGTTCCCTCTCTCTTCTGGCAACCACGTAAAGAGCGATGTTTAACTTTGAGCTGGTGAGGAGACAAAAGCTGTCTCGCATTCAGCCCCAACGGGCTAGCTGGTTGTGGCTCTCTCCTACTCATCCCTCCTACCACAAGGGAGCAAGCAGGCAGTACAGACTGTTCTATTTGGATGGACGAAAGGCTGGAGTGTCAGTTCAGGAGTAAAAATAGAGAAGGATGGCTGCGTAAGAGTGCATGTCTATGTCAGAAAGTCCCATCTTCACCTAAACTACCCAGCTTTCATACATAAAGAAGGGTAAGACACAGGCAGAAGAGAAAAACCATTTCAGAATGTAATGTTGCTATAAAGATATGGTTAAAAGCAGGCAGAGAAACGCTTATTGCAACAAAATACCCCCTTATTGCAACAAACCTCTTTCCCTCTTGCTAAAGTAACTTTAGAGAAGTTAGCATCATGTTGTGGTAAGTATCCTCTAACTGGACACGGGGACAACAGGATGGATCACCACCTGAACTGCACAGAACTGAAATGCTTACAAGTACCTGTTAGAACAGAACTATAAGGGGACTGTAAAAACTAGCAAGAAAATTACATTACTCAGAACGACGACACAGCTTGAAAGTTACGCATACCTTATTTAAGGGGAAGCAGTCATTATCCTTTCTACTCAGACTGACTTTTGTAAAATAGTAGGAATTAACACAGAAGAACAGAACCAGGAAAAAAAGCTTTTTCTTAGTAACTGCCACACAATTTTGAGATTGTTAGATCTATTAGTCTACAATAGAGCTCTTCACTTAAGTGTCATATAAAAAAAACCCCAAAACCCAACATACAAGTGAGAGGTAGAACTAGAAAAGCACATATTGAAGATATGCCAAAAATGGCTGCAGAACAGGCAAAAGATTTTTCAAGGTTAAGTTTAAATTATGAAGCAAGCAAGTAAGCATTACAATTCAAAACCAAGCAATGACCATGGTAACTGGAACTGGCATGATTTCAAGTCAGTGACTAAATTTTTAGGAAATAGTTAGCTTGCTAGTCTAGCCACATTTTCCATTCCATTCCCTTAGTTCTTCCCATTGTCATTTGGGCTACTTTCAGAAGACAGCTGAAACCGGCGCTGAATTTGTATAAAATATACAGCGGTGAAGCCAAGTGTGACAGTCAAATTCTGATACTGCCTGTAAAGAAAAATTCTATGAAATTGCCTAAAAATACATCGTCAAGAAAAGAGAAGATTTGAATTATGACTTACCTTCCTTATGGGGAATACAATAAAGATAACATGGCTAGGGACAACTTTAATAATTCTTTTTCCTTTCCAAAATGCAGGAATTAGCAAACTGAAATAGCTGAAGTACAACTAACCCAGAGGACAATTATTTCTTTCAAATCCAGAGTACAGGCAGTACTCCATAGTAGTGAAATATTTACATTCTAAACGTCTTAAAAATAAATTCCAACTTTGGTTAAAACCTGAGATTATGTGATCTGATATTGCCTTTAATAAACACAATAAAGTATCCTAAAAAAATAAATTATAATTAATCAGGAAAACCTTGTCCCCTATTCCATTTAGGTATTCTTGCAACTTTGTGTCCTGAAAGTCTAACTACAGATTAATAGCTCATTAAGACACTTCACTCCAATCTAGTGTAGCTGTTCTATAACAAGAACCCAAACTGTGAAAATAACATTTTTCGTCCTAACCATGGACAATTACAACACCTTTGATTCAGCTGTTTGCTATGTACTGTACAGATACAGCTAGATACCAACAACCAAAATTTTGGCAGGCATTTTTATAACGTGCTAACAAAAAGCAAATATTTTCTTTTGCTGCCCTACAAATCAGGACTAATGCTAAACTCCCAGACCTGCAGCATATCATTTGCTATTTATACTGTTGAGTAGTGATGTAGCCAGGGAAAAGACTCAAGTGTACTCTCTTTCATAACCTCGTTAAACTAATCTGTGCAGAAGGCACATGAACAGATAATGAGAACTGTTTCCTCAAGACTGCTAGCTATTAGTCCTCATCCCAGTAAGAGAAAATTAAACCCAAAACTCACAAGTACATGGTTTCCCATCCTTGAGGAATACTCAATCACATCCGAGACGCTTGCTTCATACACCAAAGAATCTGACAGAACAAAGCAACACAGCAAGACAGTAATGCTGCAGAATAAAAGACAACTAGCAGACAGTTACTCCCTCCTCCCCAAGTACTTCAGTGCATCCTGCAGTCTTCCCCAAGCCCAGACTTAACAGCAGCATACCTAGACATCTCTGCTACACGGATCTGGAAACAAGACTGGACACCACAGCACCATCCCCCCTTCCCCCAAACACCCCCTGATCTGAGGCATGTTTTGTCATGTTTACAGCTTCAGTTACTTCCTACGCCACAAATCACTGAGAAAGATTTATGCATTAAAGCCAAAATTAAGGACTCCATTTAGCACTAGAACACGCTGAACACAACTAGCTCACCTTGTGTTGGAGAGCAATTTGCACCATGCTGATGCATTCTGGAGTGATGATCCTTTTCGGTAGAGTACACAGAGTTCAATGGATTGCTTTAACAAGGTTAAATGTAGTTCGATCTCTTTATGATTTGCCCTGGGCACTGTGTACCGCACAAGCTGGGCTCCAGGAATACAATTCTGGATAATGTTCTAATACTAGTTTACCAATAACAACAGGGGATTAGTTCGCTGCTCCCTGCTGTTTTTTGATATTCTTTTGGCACAAAATCTAGAAACCTCTCACTTACCTGAGTAACTGATAAAGACCTGATGTAAGAGTACACTACAGGGCAAATCATTTTAGGTATCTAGATGATTTCTCTTGGGATGTCACTGCTGCATACAAAGCAAAGTCACAGAAGCTTTGTCCTAAAATCCCATGCTTTCATTCTTAGGAAACTACTACTGTCTTCTTAAACAGGGTCTTTAAATTATCTGTGATTAATCTGTCATGTACTTTATTACAGTCAAAAGTTCAGACACACAATGAGGTCTTCACTGCTGGCCAGATAAATGACAGTAGCTTATATTTAGGAGAAAGTGTATGCCTTATATCTGCAAGCACTACAAGAGAAAGCAGCACTTCCTCCTTCCCATCCCCTGCCCTGGGGACGACACAAGCACTTCTAACGCTCAGTCACTGTTGACACTGTGAGCTGTACTGATCATTAAGATACAATAGAGGTACAAAATAAACACACAAAACCCAAACAAGATAGAAGTCTGGAAAAAACCAGAAGAGAATAGAAATGGTTAATGGTTCCGCAGAGGGTGAAAAAGGCTAAAGAACAGAGTACTGTAAGAGGATACTGGATGGTAAATGTTATCAAAGACATAGATCAGGAGCTTTCTGTCCTGCCTACATCATAAAAAAACCCAAGAAACAACTAGTAAAATTGGAGAGGAGAATTCCAGTCTTCCCCCCCCCCCCCAAACCAAAAGAAAACTGCATTTAAAGCAGCAAAACGATTTTACATGATGTATTAAAAATGATCCATTAAAAAAAAAAAAAAAATCTGTCAAAGTAGTGCAGAAAAATCAATACAGTTTTCCTACTATATTGACTGTTTTTTCTGTCTGGTGTCTTTCAAATTGTAAGAAGGAAAAAAATCCCTCACATTGTGCTAATTTTCTTCTTCCCCCCCGTTTGTTTCAAAAACTGAACTAACTAGAAACAGGTCTCCCTTCAAGAGCAAACTCTGTCTCTGATAAAAATTTTATGCTGAACATGCAATCTTCAGTCTTCGATTTTTCTTTTTTTTCTTTCCCTAAACACCTCAGTTTATATCTTTCTCTGTTTGGAAGTACAGTCTACTATGTACAACCAAAGATGCAGTATAACTGTCAGTGAAAAGCTCCAACACAGTAGCAAATCCATATGCAATAAACCAATCTATTTTCCTGCTCTCTTGCGTTGAATGCTCTCTGTCAGTTTGATGTCTATCACCTCTAGATCTCTCTCCACTACAAACATTTACTGGCAGAAAAATATCTTTACACATCTGTGCTTTGAAATGTTCTCCTCTTAGACATAATGTCTGCATTTGTTTATGCTGAACACAGATTTATTTCTTTTCCTCCTATCTAAACCTTCTCTACAGGAATACATGTAACCATATTTCATTTTTCATATGTTTAGAGTTTCTTTAGGTCCAGAACAGCAGCTGACAGCATGAATGGAAACACACGTAGATTTTTACAAGAAGACAGAATCTTAGGTGTGACCTTTTCTGGTATCTAAGAGACGTTTGCCAAGAAGCATTTCACACACAATGGCAAGGTTTATGCTTTTATTAGTATTAAAAAAAAAAATTCAGAGGTTAAAGAGCACGTACCTCCTAAACCTGTTCCTCCCGCTGTCTGACCAGTTTCAACAGTACGTGATTATACCTTTGCAATAGTTTTTGTGACCAAGTATCACAACCGCATGTCCAGGATTTTTCTCTATGAAGTGTTTGGTTTCTACTTTGGGCCAGTCTTTACATGACAGTTCACCTATGCAACTGCTAAGCTGCTTGAACACTTAGCATCCCAAACTGCAGTGGGTGCAGGTCCCCAAACAATGCAGCTTGACTACAAAAATAACAAGCCTCCTGGCTAGCAGGAGCCCCCAGGCCTCAGACTGCCACAGTTAGTATCACACTGAGAAAGAGAATGCCAACTGCTTTATGGAGATGAACACACCGTTTTAACAAAGCCCCATACACTTTCCTACAGACAACCTCAGCACTCTCCAAGTCATGATGTATACCATACTATAAGTGCTTTTTTTTTTTTGTTTTTATCCTCCTGTTCCATAAAATAGTAGCCTTTTCCGTGCAGGACTTAACAACATGTACGCTAGGCTGGGCCAGATAGAATCAGAAGCCTTGTCTGCAGGCTACGGGGAAGCCTCTGCTGTTGAAGTGATGTACAAGCAGAACTAGCTCATCACAGTCTCAGCCTGTATCTTGTTAATACAAATATACTTTCCATTCAAATATACATATATACACACACAAAACATACATTGCATTATATATATTGTACACATACACTATACAGACAAATATATATCCCATTTTTTAAAGACTAATGCTCAAATTCAGTTTCTTCACAATATTCACATTTATCAAAAATATGTCCACACAGATGAACGTTGTACATTCTCTCTTGCACGAGGTTCAAAATATGAACTGTGCCATTTAAAGTCTGTTAAGGAAACAGGCCAATGCCCCAATTCCCCACATCATCTTTAAAACAAAACAATGACTACTTAGAGCAGTATAAGTATCAGTGTCGATACTTACGCCAATTTAATTCTTCTGTTAAATTAACTAATAGGACATGTTTACATTGATTTTAGACCTCCCAGCGCAATATATGAATATACAAAGCCTTAATCTGGCACTGCTGGAGAGCTGAAGGGATACCTAGATTAGGAAACGGGCAGATGAACCAGCAACCCTGGTCTAATTGAGCACACAAGTCCTTACTCTCCTAGTGAGCCTATGGAAATTGGTGCATGCACTCCTTGCCTCTGTAGTAAGCAAATGGGGAGGTACATTCTATTCACAAAGCAGTTAACACCAGATGTTATTTATTCCAGGGTAAGTTCTGTGCTCCCATAATTTCAGCCAGCAGCTAAAAATGGGGTAGGAAAATCTTATAATCTCAGATTATTTCATCATTCTCTGCACTAAGTGCTAAGGGTGTAGAAGTTCCCTCTTGGAAAACAAAAGCTGATTTACAGTAAGACAAGTATATAAAAAATACAAAGTTAAAGCTGTCATTTTATAGAGTTTATTTTCTTCCAGCTCTGCAAAACCCTGCAGATGTTCTCCCTTTCCCCCAAGATTGAAGGAAAACTTCAATAATCTGGTATTCCTGATAATGGATTTCCCCTTTCCCAAAACAAAGGGTAGATTATTCTACATACGAGAGAGAGTTCAGACACCAACATCAAGCCAGTTCCAAATACACTTTACAGTTAAAGGAGGACCTTATCTCACGCAGAATGACAACAGTTGCATTTCAGGGAACCTGAACAATACATCGCTTCATTTTGATACTTGTTTCTGTAGTCTTTCCAATACATCGCTTCATTTTGATACTTGTTTCTGTAGTCTTTCCAAAGTTATGCTCTATAGAAAGCCAAAGAGTAGCAAGGAACACTTCCTCTGCAGCAGCAAAGGTGCAGAAACAGCATTTCATAATGAAAAACTAATCAATGTAGAATCCCAAACTAGTCCTGCATTATTTTGATTATGATTTTAAAATCAAAGATCAGCTGCTGAGTTTATAATCTTACTATTAGTGTATATTGCTAATCTCTAGTCTTACTAGAGGGGAAAAACTTTGGGAAGACTAGTCCTGTTAGAAGGCCATTAAGACAGTTAAGGGGCCAGAGCACAGGATATACAAGAAAAGGTCTTGCTGTTGATGGTGTTCTTTACCCATGTGCTTGTTCTGAGTAAACCTAAAGGGCCTTAACATACCTGACATGCCTATTCCTCTGTGAAGTGTCACTGCACTGGCTGAGGGATTCAAAGTCTCTCAACTGGAGGAGAGGGTTTAGAGGCACACTGAAGTGTAAAGCAGGAGCAGGAATCTTGTCTCCACATGGAACCACATTATAAAGCAAACATTTTCTGTATATGGTGAAGATATTTCCAAAAAAACCCCAAGCCAAACAAAGAGTCCCAACACTCCTCTACCCTCCAAGACTGAAGTCCTTTTATTAATCCTTACCTTAGACCTCATCCTTGTATAGATCTTAAGACTTACTCCCTTCTGCTGGGCCTGTTGGTGGGAGGGAAAAAAAATTAAAAATTAGACTGTTTTTTAAACAATG
The DNA here is from genome assembly GCA_034782735.1 of Sagittarius serpentarius. Taxonomy (NCBI): domain Eukaryota; kingdom Metazoa; phylum Chordata; class Aves; order Accipitriformes; family Sagittariidae; genus Sagittarius; species Sagittarius serpentarius. The sequence continues at coordinate 1,049,438 of JAVKLA010000061.1, forward strand.
CATTGGGCACCATCCACATGCACCAGGTGCACCATTGACCTCCACCATACAGTTTTGTTTTTTTTTTTAAAAGGTATCTGCCTGCACTTTTACATGGCTTCCAACCTTCCTACTTGCAACTGCTGCATAGACAACAAGGTGACAAATACCCTCACGCTAGAGAAGAGCAGCTAATTAACCACATTATTAAAGTGCTTACACCATAAACAACTCATTTCAGTCTCTAAAACCACAGGCAGGATTACTACTTGCGGCATCTCTGTCATAACTACTTTCAGCTAACATTCTCATTGTAGCCGACTGCTGTGTGCCCCCGCCCCCACCTTCTCTACAGGAAGTACAAAATTCTGCATTGAACAGGCAATCTCTGGAAAGCGTCTCTCTTCCTAAACTAATAGAGGTATTTGCTGCACAGGTAGGGGATTTTAGAATACCAGCTCTGCAGCTTACAGTATTTAGATCCCCAGTTCTGAAACAAAAATAACTATATTCTGAAGATATGCAATGGAGTAGGGGTTTAAATCAGCTGACTTGCTGAGGGTTGACACACCTAGCCCTTGTTCTATTCGGTAGAAAAGTTTGAACTAATCTAATGAACGTTATTTTTCTTTTCAAATGAATGATATTCAGCCTAGCAGATTTTGAACTAATCCAGTTCTAGTTTCCTGCAAAATATAGTCATTGCAACAACCTTGTGTACAAGTTATCCTTAAGTTGTTTTCCCCTGAAAAATGTTAACAAAATAATCCAGTGTTGGTGTAGCTATCCCCAAGTTACACCTCTTTGCAAACATAATGTAGCTGTGTACACCCCAAGCACAATTAAGCATGCTCATTAACACAGACACTGGCAGTCTATGAGATTTTTTGTGAGTCTCTTTCCTGAGACAGTGGGAATCAACAACATACGGTCTTTTGCAACATGCCTGAAAGCTCAGACAATTGTCCTCTAACTTGAGAAGTTTAAGCGAGAGAAGAACAAAGGAGATATGGTAAAGCCTAAGAGTGTGAACACCACAGACACGACCGCTTTCATATCTTACGAGAATTTAAAAGTTGATTCCACAGCTGGACATCTCCAGCACATACTCCCACCAATACAGATGGACTCCAAGCAAGTCAATCATTAATATAGTGCAATTAGGTCTGTCTATTTTTATATCAGAAAGGTCGTGTGACTGCCTGGTCAAGTACAAAAGGAGTAAATGGCTAAAGACTAGCATTACTTCGCCAAACTCCATGGCACACACACCCCCCTCCCCCCAACACACCCCATGCAAACGTGTCAGAATATTGCAATTAAACCCAACAATAAAGGCATCCCCAAATGAGCAGACATTTAAAAGAAGTTTAATTTCTTTAGTTCTCAGTCACAATTCAAGGCTGGAATGTATAAATGGAATATAAATAGCTATTTTTCTTTCAGACCATTAACACAGTTTATCTATTTTGAGCGTTAACGTACATCTACCTGCTTCTAAGCATGCATCCATACAGCCTAACACAAGCAGTTTTAATGGCCTCTCCAAACTACCCAGGGCAGGGTGTATTCTAAAAAGCTAGAAGAACAGCAAGGACTAAATTCATGGTCTGTTGCCCATAATTTGCTTGTCACTAACTCTGTCAGCTACGGCACTAGCAAAGGCACTTAACGATCCAAATAAATGCCAGGGTAGTATTACCAGACTGCAATAACCTTGGTGTTGGAGATGGTGAGAGACACGTGCAGTGTGGACTGGTTTGCTTTGCTTGCTTGCCTTAAAGTTACGGACAGGGTAACTTTAGTGTAGGAATAGCTTCCCCCCGCCGCCCTCAGTTTTCTTCACAGTTCAAATGACAAGGCTGATCAGGGGAAGGAGCATTTTTCAAGATTTCAAATTAACAGAATGAAGTAGCAAAGACAACCAAGGGGAGAAAACAAAGGTCACAATAAAAGGGGAGAGCTAGGAAGAGCAGAGGTGCTTAACTGTGTGATGGGTCCACAGCCAGCCTGTTAGAAACATTTACTTGGCAGCATTTAATTATTAACAGCAAAAAAGAGAAGCAGAAAGCTGCTTTCCCTTCTGTTCAAATTCTAGCTGCAGGAACACCTGCAAACTTTCAAATATTAATGACAGAAAAGACATTCAGTACAAAGATTCCCGATAGCTAATTACTGTGCAACACTATCCGCAGCCATTTTGCAAATTACAAAGGACATAAGTATCATATATTGCTTGGAAGCAACAAAGAGCTAACATAAAATGTTGCTGAAGTCCTTGGATTCGAGTTATCAGTGCTGCTCCTGCAACATAACTTAGAGAGAAGTCTTTTGCAACACAGTCTAACTGCTAGCGATTGCACAAAGAAGGAAATTCTAACAACAGGGAATTCCCCTTTTCTGGCAATACAGAGCCCTAGGTGTGATCCATGTCACTTCTCTGCCCTGGGTACTCCGGGATGCTCTGACAATCCTACTAGGATTCCCTGTAGAGCCAGAAAACCTTTCAAATGCTCCAGCTTCCTGTAGGAACTGGACATAAAAATGCAAGGTTTTAAGATAATACAGTTCAATATAGAACCATCCACTTCCCTCTCATCACAGCTACAGAGCACCTGCAAGATACCATCCCTGCTGCTGCCCTCGAATACCACCTGGGGCTGGAGACAACCCAGCACACTGCATCCACTCGGTTATTTGCTCTCCTGTTCACAGGCCCAGAAAGGCTGAGGAACGTTTTGGCAAGTTCTAGTGGGCACCCCAAACCTGGTGTTCAGTTGGGTAACATTCCGGCAGCCCCAGTATCCTAACAGCAATCATCCACTTAAGGATGCGCTGTATATACCCACATGTTTCAGAGAGCAGTTCCTAGATAAAGACTAACGTGAAAATAATCTCACAACAAAATTTTACTTTTGTGATAGAAATTTTAAAATATTCAAGGAAGAAGCTGCAGAACACAAGCTCTGGGTTTAGAGCACTCTTCATGTGACTATAAACTCTTCCTTTAATTGGGACCAGCTGGCAGAATACGTGTAAACTGTGAAACCGTCAGTATTTGCGTTAGCCTTAGGAGCAGTCGGAGGATCTGCCTGTGCCTCATCCCCGGGCCTTGACACATTTTGCAGAAAAAGCAAAGGTGACAGCAGAGTGCGTTAACCTGCGCATCCAGGCCCAGAGCCGCCACAAGCCATTTAAACGCCTTCGAGATCCTCCACGCACCAGAGCAAACCGAAAGACTGAACTCGAAGCCTCCCCAGGCCGGCTCGCAGCAGAGAGGAGGGGGAGAGGGAAGGCCCCTTCGGACACCGGCAGCTCCCGGAGGTGCCGCCGCGGGCACCGGAGCCCACGGAAACAGCGGCTCGGGGCCGCGTCCCGAACCTCCCCCGACAGCTCCTCCGCAGCCGCGCCGGCCTCGCACGGGCGCGGCCAGCGACCCGCAGCCCGGTACCGGGAGCGAGTCCCAGCGCGGCGCCCGCGAAGGGGGCCCGGCGAAGGCCGGGCTCGGGGCAGGCCCCCGCCCGGCCGCTCACAGGGAAGACGCCGCCGAGGTCCCGCCGCCTGGCACCGAATTCCACCCACCCCCTTGCCCCCAGCCGGCTCCCGGTGCCCCGCCCGCGCTGGCGCCGCCCTTACCGCCGCCGCGCCTGTCAGGCCGCCTCCGGCGGG
>JAVKLA010000061.1:1054176-1079489 GCA_034782735.1 Sagittarius serpentarius
ATGAGGGGTGGCTGTGAGGGGCTGTGAGAGGTGATGGGGGGCTGTGAGGGGTCAGAGGGGTGGGGGCAACGATGAGGGGCTGTGAAGGGTGGCGGTGAGGGGTGACAGGGGTGGCGGTGAGGGGCAGTGCTGGCGCTGCAGGCAGGGCTTGTGGTTCTATGCTGGAGGCTGCACTATTTACCACCCTTGCAGAGGCTTCAGGTGAAAAGCTCAGTGCAAATACTAGGTACAATTGGTGCTTTAAGAACACTTCTAAGATCCAGATAGTTTTGTGCTCGGTAACAATGTGACTGGTTTTTTTTGCAAAGCCTGAAATGGCCGGGACAGAAATGCGTTCCTTTTAGAGATGAAGGACTTCCGTAGTGTTTATTTGACTTGACTTGGCAGCAGTGTTCTGTTTACGACTGGATAAATAACTGCCGCATTAAAGATTATTAACTAGGAATGCTTAAGTGACCAATAAAGTACTAATCTTTTATATGGCGTTGTAAATGTACACAGCTTGGTAATGCAGGGTCTTGCCAAACAGATAACAAATCCCTTGCCCGGAAGGTTTACAATCTAAAAGAAACCACAAAGGACCACAAGGAAAGTACAGGGCACGATAATGAAACATAAGACCCAAGGAGGAGTTGTAGCCATTGCAGCTGGATTTTAAATGGGGTCTTAAGAGGGTTTTTCATATTTATCTTAAAGCTACTGGGCAGTCATCAGAAGCAAGATGGACACAGCAGCTATCGTGCCAGGGACAAATGGTTAGCAGGGTCTCGGGTGTTGTGGTGACAGGCAGTGCTGAGTACCCTGCCTCTGACGGTGGCTACTGATTCAGAAAGCAGGGCAGTCGCACTGTTTCAAAGAACAGCTAAGCTTATGACTGGTTGAAAGCACTAAGCAGACCTGTTAGTATGTGCTTCCTTCAGGGCTTCCTTGTGACTGGGTGATACTGCTGCGGAAGCATATGACAGAGCCATTTCCAGAAGCTGTGCTGAGAAATCATTTGTTTATCCAAATGTAAGTTGGAAATAAAATGCATTATTTGACATTCACTTGTGTTTGGTTCTGTAGGGTCTTAGAGGGCACTTAGGCACATGGAAAGGATTATGTTCCCTATGCTAAAAAAAGTTGAGCTAGCAAGGAAAGCAGGTTTAGAAGAGAATGAATCTAGATGGAGAGGTGTGGGAACAGAGATAGGCGTGGGTAGTATTTGATAAGATTTTGTAGGAGGATGAAAAGCTTCCATCTGTCTTCAGTATTTATAGCATCCTTTCACTGTAGTACGTGGGTCCTGTGTATTTGGGCTCATGGTGCCCCTCCGAGGTAAAGCAGTGTTGGTATTCCCTTGTTTCTCCAGGGAAACTGCGGCAGAGAGAAGGTGTTCCCATGGTGCAAACAAAGCTGGGGACCGGTGGGCTTTAGAAAGGCAAGACCAGGCACAGGGAGACGGATTGGACTTCAGGAATTTCTCTGCTGAGATGTAAACCCTTTAGCCAAAGAGTTGTTCTCAGTGTTCACAAAGTAGAAGTAATTGAAGGCTGTCTCCAAACTTCTGTACTGATGCTCAGCAGTGCACTATCAAGAGATATTTTAGGAGTATAATGGTGACACTTTTGTCACCAAAGCCTCTGCATCGCCTGATGGTTTTACCATTCCAGTAACCCAGGTTCCATAGGGGATAGTGTTCAAGGAGGCAGAGCCCTGCACGAAGATAAGATCAATGTGGGGAGATCTTTTAGAAGGGAGGCCCGTGTGATGGCAGGATAAAAGGAGACAGCAGCCTGTGGACTAGTAGAGGTTGAAAAAATGGCAGATGATGTGGACAAAGTGGATGCTGTGTGCTGTCTTAAAACTTTGGAGACTGCGTGGCTATGTGAATAATCTTCCTTAGCCTGTACTCAGGCTGTCGGGCTGTCTGTGACTATGTGAGAGAGAGGGTGAAAACCATGCTTGACTAGCTGGTTGATGGCTGATGGAAAACACGTTTGAATGCACCTACTTTTCTTCCTGGAGAAAGGTGTTCATTGCTGGCAGCTTTACAGAAGCCGAGGAATGCTAAAGCTCCAAGTACTAAACCCTGCAGTGGCTCAAATAAAGAGCAAGACCCACTGACTCCCTGGGCACTGAGGGCAATGAACTTGCAAGGGCTTTCTAGGGACAAATGAAGGTTATTCATTTATAGGGCTGCCATTCAGCACCTTCCTTGAGTTTTGGAGAACTTTCATGTGGCATGAAATAAATAGTTCCACAAGTGCAGTGTTTGGTGAATCCTTATTTTACTATGGGTTTGTGTCTTGAGGGCAGCTTCTCTCTCTATTCTCCGAGGAGTGATAGCGGTTGAGCTCATACTGAACCATTTCTTTGTGTGGGGATGCTATTCCACCTGAGCATTCATTCATCTTCCTGAAGCGTATTGGAACAGAAATTTCTCCAGTGCATGCAGTTGTATATCTCTCATTCTCTCATAAAACCAGGCTAGAGTTACAGTGTAGGCACTGGATGTAATGGAGTCTTTTTGGCAGGGGCAATGGAGGGACTGCAAGGCTGAAATGGGAAAGGACATGAAAGCAAGAAAAGAAAAAAGTGAGGAATGGCTGGGTGGGTGGAATGGGCCATCACACAGGAAAGCTGTCCACGTGGGTGTCTGACAGCCTTGGAGAGGAGGCTAGCACTCGTAGGGTGGGCAGGAGAGCGGCTGGAGCATCTGCAGAAAATGCCAGGATGCGCAGAAGGACTTGGGCCAAAACCTGAACTGGGCTAGTAAAACCGTGTCTTTGCTGGTCCCACAGCAATGCTGTTTGTGCAGGGCTGCTTGCATGTAAAGCTGATGAGCCTGGCAAAGTGTGACCTCCTGTGGGTAAAACTGGGAATTACCATGGAATAATTAAATCCTTTCTATATCACGTGCCAGCATCTTAATGGGAGGTTTGCCCAGTGGTGTGGATCACCACCTTCTTCTCCTGCAGCAGCCAGACCTGGTTCCCCCCCTCTAGATGAGCTGCTGATACTCTTCCTGGCAATGAGGGTGAGGCTAAAGCCAAAGGTGCCAAAACTGGGAGACTGCTGGTGGATGTTTTAATGAGATTAAAAGGGACACTGTTGTGAAGGCAGCCACGCATTTCTCTGTGGCTTCAAGAAGTGCTCTGCGGACGCTACGTTTTCTGTTTGGTTGGGTGGGTTGCAGCCAGCTTTTCCTGTTTCTTTGTCCCTTCTCTCTCCCCAGCTGTGGTACCTCTTGCCTTTTAGGGGTGGGTGGTCATCTTGTTGTACCATGAACGCCGTGGGAGGGGTTAGCTTTTGGTACTGGGTGATCTTCATGGCATGGGCAGGGGATTTGTTGGGAGGGAATTAGCAGCTTCCCTTCTGGATGGCTTTAATCCCCCTCCTCCATGAGGGCACCAGGACATAGCTGTGTGGTAACGTGTAGTACGCTCTCAGCCTATGGTGTCAGGTGTTCCAGGGTGTGATGAATGCCTTTTAGCGTCCGGCTTTGGCTGCAGGTACTGCTGTTGCATTAGATGCCTGGTAGGGTCAGGTCCACAGAGATCTCTCTGGCTGTTGGGCACCTTTGGGGCACTCTTGCCAGCTCCTGACTATCTGGAGGAAAAGAGTTCAGTGCAGAGGGATCTTGCATGTGGCAGTTTGCCTTCACCCGTGGAATGCCTGCCTGATGATCTTTGGGGTCTCAGGGAATGGCTTATTTTCCCAGGGCTTTTCCTGAGAGGGTGATTTTGAAGGAGCTTGGTTTATTCTCAAGTGCAGGTGTATCGTATAAGCTCCAGGGACTGTTGGTGAGTCACATGCTACAGACGTGGATGGATAATTAAATGTGGCTTGATTTATGCCCTGCGCCACCTTTGATGTTGTCTTGGTCCCTTCCTTCCCCCTGTGCTCCTCTGCACCAGCCCAAATGCAGGACTGCCTCTTCTCAGGGAACTTACTAGCTTTCACCAGGCAAAGCAGGATCTGTTTTTTGGGGCAGTGATCTCCCTCATAGCATTGTGCCTCTGTCTGGGCAGCTGGCTCTGGGTCTTGGGCGCATTTACCACATAGCGTGATGGAGTGGGAGCCGTGAGAGGCCTGCAGAGTTCACAGAAGAGGTGACTGGACAAGCAAGTGCAAAACCAGGTTGCGATCCCACGGCTTTGCTTTCTGGAGACCTGAGAATAGGCTGGACCCACCTGGGTGAAGGATGAGAAGACGGTGTGGTGCCCACAGGGCCTCTGGCTGGAGTGGGCTCCTCGCTGTCCCAGCCAAACGGCCAGGGTAGGTCCCTAGCTCAGCCTGTCAAGTGGGCTTTGCACCAAAATCCGTGGCACCGGGTGCTCTCAGACCTGCCTGTGTTCTCCCCTAGGGCAAAGCAGAACCTGCAATTAGCGTTTCCAAAAGGTGTGAAACGGGGCCAGAGCAAAAGCAGGCTCGGTGGGTGCTCTGCCCCAGGCCTGGTCCTCGCAGCCCTCGCACCTGCGCCGGAGCGTGAATCGCTACTCTGTGCCGGTGCCCCTCACCCCCTCTGCACACTCTGTTTTCATTAGTGCGTGCTCTTGGGTTAAGGACCGTTCTCACTTCCAGCTGAACAAACACTTTCCATCGCGTGTAAAATCCAGCCTGGTGCTAATAGGCGTCTCCCCCCGCCTTCCTCCCTCCCCTCTGCCACCTTTTGTGCAGTTGGCAGGACAAAAAAGTGGCGCTATTACCTGACTTATTATCAGCACGGGACTATAATTTATGGCGTATCCTTGGTAAAATGCCATGCTGAAAACATTTATGGTCCACTTAGAGTCCTGCGGGGTGGTGGGGAGGGTGACGCCTGTGGAGAGGAAGCCAGTTGTTCCACCCTTGCAAAACACTGCACAGCCTGAAAGCTGCCTCTACCTTCTGACAGCAACACTGTGGGCGGGCAGGCTCAGCGCTCCTGCCCCATGGATGTCAGACCAGGTTGAGCCACCAGTGCCCAGGACAGACGTAATGCCTTGTTGTCCTTAGGAAACACAGAGTTTTGTCTCCCTTTGGGCATTTATCGGATTCCCCATCTTTACTGCTTCTGGTCTTGTACAGTCTTACCCCTCGGGCCAGGATCTCAGACCCTGCCTTCCTCTTGTTCCTCATACGTGTGGCACTTCCTCCTTCCTCCCCAGGCTCCAACACCCTGTCCTCTTCTGGAGGAACAAATGCCAGCCTGCAGAAGCTGCCCCATGTGCAGCGAATCAAGCACAGGAGCTGTGAATAACGCTTCCTAAAGGAAAGCATTAGAGCAGTTCAGCTGCTCTGTAGCAACCAGGTTCGTGCTCTGAAGCAAACAACCTGACCGCTTAGTTTGCCATGTCTGGATTTGACCTGGAAATGTGTTGTGGAGAGAAGGGAACAAATGAATCGTCATTGCTGTAGGTGGGCTGGATTTGAATAGCAATCTAGGGGGCAAGGGAAAGTCATTCCTGGCAGCAGTGACTTTTCCAGTGATTGAAGAGAGACTTGTGAGAAAAGGGAATTTATACCCCATGGTGTGATGCATGGTGTGGAAATTCAGTATGGAAAAGCATTTTTCATACTGGGCTATTTGCTGATTACTGAAAAGTTAATATTTGCTGTTGAGCTTCTCTCAGGAAAACATCATCATTCATCTTTTAAAGGTATTTGGAGCTTGGCTGTCTGCCCTGTCCAGTTGTCCATATTCAAAGGATGGGGAAGCAGAGCGTTGTCCAAACCATTTCACCAGCTTCAGGCGCACGCTTTGCCTGAAGCTGCTTAGTTAGAGAGAGCATTTGCTTGGCCTTCAGTGAGCCAGGCTCTCTATACGCCACGGGTAAGGGTCACAGGGCAGTTTGTCCTCTTTCTTTGGGTTCAGTCTTTGCCAGCTGCTGGGTGAAAAGCAGTTCTTATGAGCCTGCTTCAACAGTGCCGTACATGCATCCATGTGCCAGTGCTAAAGGAGGTGCTCTGGCTGTGGTTGCGTTGGTGCGTTAAGTCCCAGGTGCTCTCTGCTAGTTGCCATCTGAAGGTTTGCAAGATAAAACCTCAGGAGTCGGATGACACAAGGAGTCTGTGATGCCCACAATGCCAAGCTGATGCCACTTCCAAACAGAGTCATCACCCCTAGCTGCTGTTATTTCTGGACATCCTGTCCGAAGGGTCCCAAGGCTGAGGTTTTGGTCTGGGAGAATGCCTTGAGCTGGAGCCGCTTCACTCACGCTGTGGTTGGGCAGAGCGTGTGTTTTGGATGGCATTAATTTCCCCAAACAGTAGCTGTCTAGAAGTTTGCCATCTGGTGTAATTTCGTCATTTAAGCTCCGTCTGTGCTATGCAGTGGGGAGAGACCAAAGCCTCCCATGAGTGAATCAGCCCATTTGTATTAAGCACTATCGGATAGAGCAGGCTGCTCTGGAGCTGCTTCTGTTTCTTCTCACTGGAGCTTAGATATTCAGGTGCTGAACTGGGTGCTAAAATCAGAGGAGGTGACAGCCACCTCTTGCACTTCTTGTGTGAGCGAAGGGTGGGGGGAAGCTCATGTCTTCTGTGGGGTCTGAGCCACCTTTTGGCCTTGTTCTGTTGACCGAGTTCCAGACACCCCTGTGCCCAGGTAAACACCTGCACCCAGATCCTAGAGAGAGCCCCACTTTCTCAGAGGGTGTGAAGCAGATGAGTGGCAATGCTCGGGCTGGATCCCACTGATAGCAGAGGAGAACCACAATCTTGAAATGCTTCAGTGCATCCTGCAGGGTGAAAGCAGTTTGGCTGATAATAAAACCTCTGCTGAGTGTGAGATTATTCAATGGGAAAAGGGGGGGGAAATGGCAAAAAATGCCTGTCTTAAGAGGGTTCACTGTATGTGCACCTGATAAAAATCATAACATGGGATCAGCTTTCTTCTCTGCTTGCTTGGCTTTTGGCATGCGTAACCAAGCTCTGGCAGGCAGGGCAAATTTCCTTCTCCCCAGGGTTGTTAAAAAAAGACCATTTCCCCCTCTAAAGAGCGGGAAGGAGGTGGGGATGGAAAGGGGAGCTGAGCCAGGCAGTGGGCTAGCCCTGCCCACGCTGCTGCGTGAGCTAGCAGAGCCTTGGCTCTCCCACCCCCACTGCTCTCTGCAGCGTTAGGCACGTGGGATTGAGGGGGGCTGGATGGGTATGAAAGCAAATACACATCTGGAAGTTCCTCCAGTTAATTGGGCAATTATTCATACCACTCTTGCTGGAAGCAGCCTGCTACTGCTGAGCCAAAACCAACAACAACAGACCGTGGGCGTACTCCATCCCTGCTCGGAGCAGGGAGGCATGTGTGGCGAGGGAGGGCAGGTTAAGCAGTGAGGGCATGGACCCGCTGCTGGGCTGCTCTCCTTGGCTGTGGAGGTGGGTGGGGAAGCCCTGGAGGCCCTGGATGCGGTGAGATGCTGGGGAAGTGCTTGCTTCACAGCCCATGTGGGTCCCAGGTGGGGAGGGGGAAGCCGCTGCTCTGGAGCACCATGAGAACCCAAGTCAACCTGTGTTGGGTTTTATTAGGAGCTTGGCAGGCCGTGGTGTTGGTGAAGGTAGTCCAGGCCCAGCTGTGCTCTGTAACACTTTACTCCTCGTAAATAGTGGATTCGCTGCCATTTCTGCCCAGCTCCCACCCGAGCAAGGCTCTGGCAGCCCATGTTCACCTTTTCCATCCCTCCTCCTTCCCCTTCCTCACATCCCTGGTTCCTCCTTAGTCCAACAGCAGTGTCAGTGTGTGTCCCCGTCCTCTGCCTGTCTCTGGTACCAGTGCTGTGCAGGTGAAGCACTGAGGGAGTGTGATGCTGGCTGTCCTTGGCTTTGACAGTTCATTGCCCATGATTTGCCTGCAAGATGGGAGCCGGGTGTGAGCACTTCAGTCAGAGCGACTTTTCCTGCAGCAGAGTTAATGGGCCTCAGCAGACCCTCAGGGAGATGATGTGCAGGGCTACCCTGGACACCATCATCTTTGAAGCATTGTCTCTCCTCCTTCTCATCTCTAAATCTGGTGGGATATAGGGTTGCTCCTGAGGCTGAATTCTCTGTGATTGCATATCAGTGGGACAGACCACATCTTGAAAGTGTTCCCCTGGAACCGTGGCTGACTGCTGTTTGAGTGCTTTGCCATTCCCTCCTTGTTGCCGAAGCTCACAGGAAGCCTACCCCCTTCCAGCAGAATATCTGTTATTGATAAAAACGATCCCCTCCTCTCAAATTGTGCCTGCCACAAGGAAGTGGGGGTGCCACATTTAGCCCATCTGCTTCCCACTTTGCCTGAGAACGTGTCTTTGGCACTGGGAGATACTGTGGCAGCCTCAGAAGTGCACGCAGCACTGGGCTCCACCAGCGTAATTGGAGCCAGCTCCAGCCAAGCCCAGCTGGGGTGTGGAAGGAGAAGAGTTCCTGTCATTCCCTCTTTCCTTGTCTTTTTCCCTCTTCCATGAGATGGGTGTTCTCTGAAGAACTTTAGTGCCATTAACTCAAGATCTTCCTTAGGATAACGTAAATCACACAGGCAGTTTGGCTCCAGGATGAATGTGTGAACGTAAGCAAGGCTGTACTGGGTCACACCATGGAGCCGTCTAGTGCAGGATCCTCTTCCCAGCATCGCTGGAGTGAGTCCTCTAGGAAAGAGCTTGAAACAATGCAGGCATCGCGTGTGTTTTCCTGCCTCTTCTCTGGCAGTCCATGGATGTGATGAAAGGTTTATCTAGTGGGTGATCAGCTAATATTTTGTGTCTTTGTTTGTCCATTTTTGAAGTGTTTTAGAAGCAGTGATGGTGCTAACTCAGAAAGGCTTGGGGATGTGAAGTTCTCTGCGTGAGATTTAGTAGTGGTCTCAAAAGTACTGTGAAGACGACTCACCATCAAAAAACACTGGAGAGAGAGGAGCACGATTCCTGGTTTTACAGGATGGAGCAAAGAATTTAAATGGCTTATCCGAAATCTCAGTGGGAATCCTTAGCAGAATGTGGTGTTTAAACCAGATTCTCAGACTCCTGTGGCTATCCAGCCTTCCTCTTTGATAATCACCCACACAGAGATCTAAGTTAGGATGGGAACTGATAGTTGAGGAGCTAATGCAGAAATAAAACTAACCGAATTGAAAGCCTTGCTTACTGTCCAGGTGGATGACTGTGCTGCAGAAGGGAGGATATCGCTCAGATGGAGAGGCCAACCAACAAAACCTGCTTTGTCTATGTTTAAGAAATGGAAATGTTGCTGAGAGTCCAGCTGAGGAAATACAATGCTGAAGGTGCTCAGAAAATCAAGATATGTGGTGAACAACAGATGAGAGCCGTACAGTGTCAGGGAACAAGGAATGAGTTCGGGACAGGATCCGCTAGTCAGCCACAAGGGATAGGCTAGAGCTGCCAGCCATGTCGAAGAGATGGGAAAGGTAGGAGGGTGTACGGAGCTGGGCATTGAGATGAAACAGCCGAGATACAAGCACCAAGGGACAGCTCTCGCTCTCACTGAAGGGAATGGACTGACTCCCATTGACGTCAATGAGGGCTGAACTGGGACCCTTGCGAGAAATATATTGAACACAGACAAATCCAGCAAAGTCAAAACAGATGATGCAGGCCACTTAGTACAGTCACAAGGAGATTGTTGCGAAACCTCCTAACGAGGCAGTTCTGTCAAGCAGCCATCTCCAAGCCCAGTAGGCTCCAGCCTAGGAGAGGAACATGGGAGGCTGTGGTCCTGGAGAAGACACGCCCAAGATGGAAGGCAGAAATGGCATGGGATAGGTCCTCATTGTGCTTGAACGTAACCCCACTGGCAACCCAGTTTGTGTGACCTCCGTAGCTACCTTACCACACCCCACGTACTTTTTCTTGAGGCTTCCCTGTCCCACTGATGAAGCCTTTATGAAGTTGGAGGCGCGGACAGACTAGACAAGTTACCACAGAGGAATATGCTGCTGTACACCAGCTGACGGTGGGGGGCATCTGTGTGCACACCCTTAATCCATGGCACATGCAAGTCAATTCGAGTTAGCCAATGTGACAGAACCGCACTAAGCTGGCTGAAATGACCTTATTTGCACGGACTAAGCGAATGCACATGGACTGTAATGCTGACACACAGTAACCGGTTACCGCGTGATAGCCTGTTCCTGTGTTTGCGTTCAGTCTGTGACTCATCGCCCCAAACTCTTCCCTTGCTGTGCTTCTCAGTCCCTTGTTCCAGGTTCCCAGTACCCAGTTTCCTCTGCGTCAGGAATGTCTGTGATCCTACCCCAGCCCCTTGTCTCTCCAGAGAGTAGTTTTGGCAGCTCTTCTGCCCTGCTCCATGGAGTCACAATGATCTCCTCTGGAGACAGGCTCTCCTAGTCCTCTACACAGCCAAGATCTCCTCTGGGGACAGGCTCTCCTAGTCCTCTACACAGCCAAGGGTACTTGGGCAACTAGCTCCCTGTGGGGAACCAGGTTATGGTTCAGAGCATATCACCTCACTCCACAAATGCCTGTCCCTTCCAGCCCAGCAGGCCTCCTTTGGCACCATGACCTACCTCTCCTCCATCTTTGCCTGTTCTCTCCACTTGGAGAAAGCAGTGAGTCATGACAAGGTGCTACCCTTAGAAAGCAAGAAGACGCGGAGCACCTTAGTGAGGTCAGTGAGAAGATCTGGGCAATGTCCTGTCTCTGGCACAGTGGGAGTTTGGAAAAGGTGAAGGAGTTAAAAGGAGAGGCAAGATGAAGTTACCAGTATGGATTATGAAACTGAAAACAGAAGGAGCTGAGTTTCTGGATGCTCCTGAGGATGCGGGCCTCTGAAAGTGACCTGACTTGGCCATCACCAAGCCCTGGTTCAGGCTGAACAGCAGAGACTTCAGTGAAGCCACCTTTACTCTATACTATGTTGAAGCAGAAACCAGTCCTGAAAGTCCCATCTCCTCTAAACCTGGAGCTGCATGTCCTAGATCTGGTATGAGAGACGGGACAGATCTAAATCAACTGATTTGCAGCCAGAAAATTCAAAGGAGTGGGCAGAGAGTGCTGGGATGGACACAGGCAGGGGGCATTGTTGCTCTTAAAATGGTTCTGTACTGTGTGTGCAGCTTAGATGTTTTGGGAAGGGTGAAATTTCACCCTGGATTCCCCCTAGATAGACTGGGCTGCAACTTTGCCTTCTTTTTCATCCTGGATCCACTGAAATAGCAGCATCTTGAACAGGGACCAGCTTTCTTGATGTAAGAGTGGTGCTTCGGGGAGAAGCCCAAGATGGGACTCCTGAACAAGCAGCAGAAGCAGGGACAGGCTACCTGCAGTAGACATTGAGGCATTGCCTGAGCTTTCAGGAATGGAGTGAGGAAAGCCAAAGCTCAGCAGTGCTGGAGCCAGCAGATGTGAAAGACACCAGGAAGGGCCTCTTTCAAGTATGCCGGCAGCAAAATGAAGGCTAAGGAAGGTGTGGGCTCGCTGCTTACTGGGGCAGAGGACCTAGAAACAAAGGACATGGAAAAGGCAGAGATACTCAATGCTTTTTTGACACTGGGACCAATAATGTTTCGTGTCTTTATTAATGGCTTAGAGTGCACTCTCGGCAAGCTTGTGGATGATACCAAATTGGGGGCAAACAGTTTATACACTGAAGGGCACAGCTGCTATTCAGAGGCACCTTCACAATCTGTTGTCTGTTTTATGCTGTGATGTGCATTTCAGGGCTGACAGCCTGGCTTTTGTCTGCTGCCTGGGCTGCTCTTTTGCTTCTTGGTTCCATTTCAGGCAGCCCTCTTTCTCTGAAGATGTTGGAAACAAGCTTCCCTTCTCAAAGCAAGCAGCTGAAGGGATTGTGTTAGACTAGTCACATCTCAGTTGGTGAAATTTGCACTGTGAGCCATAGTTTCATGCTTGTGGGTTTCCCACAGTAACAGCATCACCAGGAGCCACATGTAAGCTACTGTTTCAGCCTGATACAGTTTTGCTGATGACTTGCCTATGGGCTGTGAGGTGGAAAAGGGGCTGGATAGGAGTTGGGGGAACCCTGCCCCAGGTTAGCTGTCCAGCCACAGCCTGGCACAGAACTGCATCCCTCTCCACGCAAACTGGCACATGGGGACTGTGTGCTAGGAAAGGAGTAACCAGAGAGGTCCACACTGTGCGGCAAGGTAAAGGTGTTTCTGGAAGCACACAGGAAAGCAACAGCAAGGATGGTGGTAGCACGTCATCAGCACCACCACCTCCTTAGCTGTACATAGCTGCACAGCAGCGTAAGCAGTACTGTGTCTTCCAGGCAGTATCTAGGACAGCCTGCCTCATCAGCGCTCCTACTTTTCCTTATTCATGGGCGTATCATAAAGTGAAGTGCTATTATTTATAAGACTGATTTTTCTGTCTCCCTTGTCTCTTTATAGCAAACACTGTTCCTCTCCACGTCCCATGACCATTCACCTCCTTCAAGTATCTGTATGGGGATGTTTATTGACATGACAGCGTGCAGCAGTCAGTGCTGCCAAAGTCAATGCATCCCGTGTCCGTTTAGGGCAGGCTGGGGCTGTCAGCTTTGTGTCTCCTGAGAGATACCAAGGCTGTTTGTTGACTCTGCCCTTGCCTGGTGTTAGATAAACAGTGAACTTGTATTATTTTTGTGCTTCTTCCTACAGCTCAAGCGCTGTAGCGGGCACATCAGTCACCGACATCCGTTTTTTCCCCTGGATTTTGTTCTGAGTGTTTGATGAAGCCTAGAGAAAAGACACCATTTTCTTTAAAACCTGCCTGGAAGGGTGAGAAAATCGTGGCCCTTCCTGCTGTTCTGGGGCCTGGGCATGGTTGATGCTCCTGACATTTTTGGGTGCTGGTCTCCCAAGGCAGTGGGGGCTGCTTCTTTCCATCAGGTGCTGATGTTCCTGGTCAGTCTGTTTCTCAGTGTTAACCTCTGTTTTACGGCGGTGTCAGCCTCAGTGCAGAACCAGAGGCAGCAAGTCTGAGCAGCCAGCTCAAGGAAACCTCCTCTCCCAGGGCTCTGTCTTCTCTGGTGGGTCCTCTGGTGTCCTGGAAAGTGTGAGTCCCACCTAAAGCTTCTGCATGAGGAGGGCAATCTGTGTCCTGATTTCTGGTGTCTGATAGAAGTTGAGCTCTCACAGCCGCTTTCTGTGTGGGTTCCTCCCATGCAACTGGTAGAAGAGAGGGACCTCATGTCACAGATCAAGTCAGACCATTAGTTTATTGACACCTCTGTCGAATTTGGGTGAAACTTGCTGATGGGTTCCCGAGCTGTTGGGGATGGATGAACAAACACAAATGGCGTGATTGCTTAAGTTTTGTTTCTATTGGAAAAAAGGCTGAAACAGCCAGCTCCACCATTCCCTATGGGATAGCTTGTGACCAAAAGCATTGCAGAGGTAATGAGAACAATGCTTCCTGGTTCCTGGACAGGATCTTTTCTTGGTGTAAACTAGTTCTGTGCCATTGGAACCAGCTGACAGATGCTGATCTGCAGCAGCTGGCCTGAAACTAAGATCCTGCTGCGCTGGGGTTTCAAAGAACTTTGCTAAGGCATGTGCAGGTAGCCAGAGAAGAAAAGTGGGTTAAGAAATGCTTGATTTTGGTCTTGGTCTTCTGCCAACAGAGAGCAAGCCCTGCTGAACACGGTGGGGACACAGAAGTGAGACCAGTCATTTTCCCAGGTGCTGGAGTCTTTCAAAGTGAGTCACAGCAGAGCAGAGCAGAGCAGCCTAAGGTATGCTGGCCCCTGGTGCGGTGGGCTTGCTCAAGACAGGTCCTTCCCGCTGGACTCCCGCCAGCAGGAGGGTGACGATGCTGGGAGAGGTGACCCAAGTTGGTTTTGGTCTGCTCAGCTTTCCTGGCTACCTGGGATTTTTGTTTGTGGCAGTAAAGTAGAAGTTGGAGGCCAGCCTACCCCTGAAGCACAGTACTATGCTTTAGTTCTTCACTCTACATCAATAATTTGTGCCTAATCTGCAGGATTAGAGCACGTCACAGTTCCCTTTCAGGCTGTGTGTCCAGCTTTCCTTCCCACAAAACTCGGCGAGGGAGAGGGCAGGTCAAACACTCTGTAGCTGGTATGAGTGATGGTTAGCACAAGCAACATATTATGAACCACAAAAACGGTGAGGAGAGTAGCTGCTCTGGTGTGATTCAAGGCTCTTTAAGAAGAATAGAGGAGATAAGGAAAACCAGGCAAAGTGTCCTTGGGAAGATAAACAGAACAAAACAAAGCAAGTTACAGTTGAGTTAGGAAGAACTGCAACTGCTAAGAGCAGCTAAGGTGTTTCTAGACAAAGAACTGCAAAAATTTTAAAAGGGAGCCAGAATAAAGAAATCGTGAGCAACTGGACAGGCTGTGACCTCCACTGAGCCTGAAGGAGGAGAGCTGGCAGAGCTCCCCAGCACATCATCTCCACATTCCTGATGCTCTGCAAATGTCTGCTGTGCACCTTGAGGTCTTGCTAAAGGCAGCGCATATCGCTGCTTAGGGCTGTATGCGAGTCCAGGACAGCGTGCTGACTGCTCAGCTCCTGCTGCCTTCACTTACTTTGGCATCAAGAGTGGGAGGGGTGACCGTGTTACCCTTCTGCTGTGGAGCTATGATGTGACTTGATTCCCATCAAATACTGGTGCTGAAAGGAGTTCCTGGGTCCTGCAGTTTAGGCACAGTTACTGTCTCTCTGGACTGTCTCATACTTCTCAGTCCTCAGCACTGAAACCCTTGGAGGTAGCGAGGATGAAGAACTGAAAGACCTTATTTTTAGATTACCAAGAATACTCTTTCTGGCTCCTTGTTTTCTACTGTGGCCGGTCACACTGCCTGTCTCCCTTTCCCAGTTCGTCTCCCACCCTCTGTACCCATCCATTGCCCTTCTGCCCCATCCTTCCCATCCCTCCTGCAGCCTCCCTAGTGCTGTGATGCCATGAGAGCAGATATGCTGCCAGAGATGGAGGTGGTTCCCACTACACTGATGCTGTCTGTGAGCTGTCTGCTTCCTTGTGCAGTTCCTGGCACAAGTCCCTGCACGGCAGCTCTATGCACTGTGGTCATGCAGCTGTTTCTGGAGCCAACCCCTGGCCGCAGCTCTCTGTGCATTTGCCGCTGCTTGCAGCACCCACAGTTGTGGATGGCAGCTGGCAGTAACATGCTAAGCAGCAGTAATTAGGTCGCTTGTGAGCCTGTCGGCATATCTTGTGGTGGTTGTCTGCGGCCAAGTCAGAATAGCCTTGCCCTAGAGCCACGTGCTTTTCCGTGTGGATCTCCCTCCTCCCAAGTGCCCACTCCGAGGGGGCTGGACAAGGTGACCTCCACAGGTCCCTTCCAGCCTCAGTCGTTCTGTGATTCTATGAAACAAGAATCGCCCCTCTGCAGGGGAGGATGTGCCCGTACAGAGGTGGGATGGCACATGGGATCTGTATCTGTGAGGTGGTGCTCCTCTGGTGTGGCTGGCAGTCTTAAGTATTGGGTGTCAAAGAGGAGAAGTGAAGCGAGGCTTTTACCAGGAAATGAGCTCAGGGAACTGAGTACTCCAGTGCTAAGTTGTTTGAGTGTGTAGTGGTGTGTCTTGTGCCCTTGTGCAGGAGCTGGCCTGGAGACCAGGAGCGCTTTAGAAACAAACAAGACAGCAAAGATGTGCCTAGGGGCCATGGAGCACAATCTTGAGCATCCAAACGTTTGCCTTTCTGATGCTGCTCCTGGGAGCCTTGGCTACTTGAGATGATAGTATGTGCTGTTATCTCAGCCGGGCAGGCCAAAACACCCAGACGCTGTAAGGTTTTTCTGCAGAACCAACCTGAAAATCTTTCTTGGAGGCCGTGTGTACACCAGCCTCCCATGGCCGAGAACTATCCATTTATAAAACCATTTTGCAGGACAGTGGGAAACAGAGATGCTGAGGTAACTCACAGCTATTGCTGGAGAAAACACATTCCCCCTCTGAAAGCACTGCCTGGCTGTGGGCTCCAGGCTGGGCTGGACCACGGAGGTTCACAGTGCTCATCAGGATCCTTGCTCTTCAGTGCTGCAGACCGGCTCTCCGCACATGCACACCTGCAGGTGCATCCTCCCACAGGGAAGGACGGTATCCTTACCCTCTGCAAAGCCTTTCTGCTGGGGGCTGAGGTCAGCCAGGGCGGAAAGAGAGGGGCAGCACCATTGTGCCATGTCGCACCCTGCGTTCACGCCACGTCAGGACCTGACCCTGCCTTCCTGGCTGAGCTCTCTGCCTGCCTGTTGCCGCTCCCCTGGTTGCAGCAACCCTGCTCTGCCTCAGACACAACCGCCTGTGAGCGGCCCCCACACAGGCCTGCGGCTCCATCAACACCTCCCGCACTGGGAGTGTGTCTGCCTGGAGCCGGTCTTGCCTGGGGGAGCTGGCGTGGGACAAGCACACACAGCCACTGGTTGACTGCAGCCCCTGTTTGCTGCCGTCCCTGACACGATGCCCTCACTTTGCTACTGGCAGGGCTGGCCTCCGCCCCCACGTCTCCATGTCCTGAAACATTAAGTGACTTACACTGGTAAGACCAGCTCAGCAGCGAGAGTCAGCAAAGGTTTTTTTTGTCTGTTCACGCAGAGCTTGGGTTCCCCCCATGCTCACACATGGCATTATGAGCAGGGCTGGGGTACAGTGTCAAGAAGACAAGGATCACTGGTGACGGGGAAAATGCTGGAAAGAAATGGGATGGTCCCAGAGCAGAGAGAAGCAAAAGAAAGTTGCAGAGAAGACAGTGAGGAGCTGCTTCAGAGGGCCCCCCTGCTGAGCCACGAAGGCCTGTCTGATGCTTTATAGGCCAAAGTCTCAGCCAGCACACAGATGTGGGCACTGAACTGCTTGGGGACAGCGGTGAGGGAGGCTGTCACAGTCCTGCACTCACAGCTGGGGGCCCATGACCTCTGAAAAATGGTCCTGCTGAGCTGCGTGCGACCCTCATGGCACACCTGGCCAGGGCTGTTGGGAGCAGCCACGGAGATCCACGCTGTTGTAGGAGCGGGGCCCCAGGAGGGAGCAGCATCCCAGCTACAGTGCTGCTGGCAGCGCAGCCTGCCAGGGAATTACGGATTAATGTGGAACTGATCTGAGATGAAACACTTTGGATCAGGACCACAACCAAAAATATTTTGAGTCGGATCAAACTGAACCAAACAAATCTGTTTGTTTCCTGCTTTCCCAGCAGACAGTCAGTCTTAAAGGTCACAGAGCTGAGCAGCGTGGCTGGGCACAAGTGGATTTTCCTTTAGGAAAATTACAATGACAGAAAATTCCTAACCAGCTTTGCCCTAGGGGAGAGGAAGGGGGTGATTCACCTCTCCCAATTTTAGGCCCCTTCGTGAGAAGCTGAGATTGGGAGCCCTAGGATGGAGACAGTTGGGCATCTCCAGAGGGGAGCCGGAACAGAGGTCCTGTCTCCCCAGGGGACACGGCCAGCAGGGGTGATGGCTGGTCCCCCTGCATCCCCCGCATGCCAAGTAAAGGCTGAGACTCCTCAAAGCGGCTCTCTGAACTGCTGACTTTTGGGAAGTGGGAGTCTTTCCAAGCCTTGGGGACTGTGTCAACATGGCGTGAAGGTATGCAGACAGGTTTAGGCAGACAGGGACAAGAACAATCATCAGACTTATCCCTTTCGACAACTGCTTTTTTGATAACTCCCTGTATTGTTGGCCAGCATCAGCCAGTGACTCAGAGACAGGAATCTGCAGGGACAGGCTTTATAACCATCCCAGCTGCTGGTCCCCCATTCTCCCCTAAAACCAGGGCCCCCATACTCTGAAAAACAACCCTGCGGGCATGCTGAACCCTGGACCAGGCAGCTGGTGAAGGCTAGAGCAGCCTAAGGGCTGCTCTCGGTCACTTGTGTCTTGCGGCAGGCAGCCACGCTAGAGGAGATGCTACAGGGCTGGAGAGCTGCTGGCTCCCGCCCAAGTGCAGGTCCCCTCTGATTCAAACCCGAGGGCTCTCAGCTCTGTGCCGTGAACTCATCTCAGCGGCCGGCCGATCCCTGAGGTGATCTCACCCACCAGGTTTTTCTGCAGGTGGGAGCAGCCCGGAAGGCCGCACAGCCATGGGAGAGCGGCAGCAAGGCACTGGCTCCCGGCAAGGCGTGCTGCTCCGTGCATGGCCAGCTGCGGCCCACACTGGCTGCCGGGAGCCTGCTGCGCTGCTGCGGTTTCCTGCAGTGCTGCTTTCCCGATTCCTGTGGGAGCCCCGCTCTCCCCGGCAGGTGTGCGCGAGGGAGCGGGCCCAGGACGTCTGCTCTGCGCCCAGAGATGCTACCACTGAAGAAGCAAAGCAGAGGCCAGACACGTATGTATGCAAGCAGCTGTGTGCACGTATAGACGTGTGTAGGAACACTGGGTGTACTCAGTCTGCATCCTTCATCTCTGCTGGTATACTCGCGTCTAATTGATGCAGTCTAGTTTCTAAACTAAGAACATGCACTTTAAATTTGGCAATGTCTCTTTAATTCAAAGAGCACTTTTAAGATGCTCAGATGTATTTGGCAACTGTGGTCTGTTTTTATTAGTAAAATGATAGCATATGATATCAAAGTCTGTTTTCATTGCCCGTGTTGAAAGAGATGCCAAATGCAAATCCATTTAGAGAAGCGAACCGGATTTATAAACTTCCTTCTGCTGTGCCTATTGAACTGGTGACAAGCCGGGGCCTTGGAGTTTCTCTCATTTTCCGGGCTGGGAGCTGGGTGCTGGATTTGCAGCAGCGCTGGCCAGAGCAGCAGCAGAGGGTGCTCTTCCCCTGCCCGGAGCCGGCTGCAGGCCGGCAGGCAGAGCTGCCTGCCCAAAAGACATGCGGCCCTGCTTCGCCTGGAGTCAGCTGGGAAGTGGAGGGGACCAAATGTTCGGGCTTCAGGAGTGGATCTTCTGGAGGTGGCAGGAGAGGCCTGTGGAGCCCCGGGAGGCGCCCCCGTGCCTTCACTTAGCTGTGCTGTGACCCAGCTCTGCCAGGAGCTGCCCGCAGACTCGCCGGCAGAGCGCTTGGCTGCCACGGTCTGCAGGAGCATCCCTGGGGACGTCTTGGAGAATGCCCTCGTGGGGACAGGGACTGATGTGCCCAGGGTCACACCACAGTCTGTGGCAAAGGACAGCTGATCTCAAACCTCTGCAGCCCTGGGGACGAAGCTGGCCACTGGGGACCTCCGCGTGTTCCCTTTGGCAGGTCCTTCTCTGTCCTCTCTGTTTCTCCCCGGGACCCCAGTAGCCACATTATCTGTGGAAGATACCTGTGTTCTGATGCATATATTTTTCCTCTCTCTGTGGCTGTTCGTCCCGCGCCGTGGAGGGGCTGGCACCTGGCTGCATGCCCGGGGCACCCACGTGCCCTGCAGAGGGGAACAGTGCCCTCACGAGAAGGCTGCACGTGGTGGAGGTGCTGGGCTTGCTCTCCAAGTTCACGCTGTTGCTGACCTCTGTAGCTGACTTGCCTCTCGCTGCCACAATTTTCTCATCAGTAAAACTCAAGAACATCGTGTCCCTGAGTAATGCCATGTGGAAGGAAACTGTGAGCCAATATCATCAGGGGGATTCACGTTCAGGGACTGACCCTTGTTCTCCAAACAACTGCAGTGCTGCTTACTGCACCTCCCGACCTGCCCCAGGCATCCGCCCTGGGACACCGGTCCACATTCCCCACCAGTTTGTGTGTTTCTTACTCTCACTTCATCCCCTCATAACACCCCAGAGCACACTTTTCTGGAAGCTCTTCCAGGAACCTGGTGATCCCTCCCCCAGATGCCTGATGGCTGCAATTGCCCAGCCCAGTGCCACGATGGGCATGGGAGCAACACCCCACAGGCCTGTGGGTGCAGCCCCCCAGCTGGTGTGCGTCTGTACTAGTGCAAGCCCAGAAGGTGCAGAGCTTGCACAGCATTAACAGCACTGAGTCATCATGACAGTCCAGAACCTTTGAAGTTTTATTTCTAGCAACAAGCCTCTTTTTCCCAAAGCATCTGAAAACCTGGGGACACCACTGCTGGGTCTGACCTGGATCTTTCCAACCAGGCACAGGGCACCCCAGTGGGTATGGGAGCCCCATCTGCCCTGGTCTGATGGAACATGTGAGGCTGTCCGAGGCAAAGATGGGCTCCAAGGATGTGGGGATGGTGGAGAGGGCACAGGGGAGAGAGGAAGTAAACCACTTTGGTGGCAGAGGCGGTGTTGTCCCCGCTCTGCCTGCAGCGGGCTGTACTTCAGGCAGGCTGGGTACAGCTCGAGGTGTCAGCCTGCTTTACCTTGTGCCTGTTAACAGGGATGACCTGGTCCTCAGGGCAGAGGCTGGTCCTGACAGAGCAGAGAGCTGCCCTTCTCCACCACGTTGTGCCCTTGCTGCCCATCCTGCAGACAGCCAGGTATGTCTGCTTGGGGAGCAACAGCTGCCCCAGCCGACACTTCCCAGCTGAAAACACATGCGGAGGGAAGTGATTCACTCAAAGCCACCCAGCGAGTCAGTGGCAGAGCTGGGAATAAAGCACAAGTCTTCTCCTGCTCAAACCACTAACTCAGCCAGCTCCTCCGGGGAGGTCGGGTGCGTTCAAGGGGACCGTGAACTATTCTCTCGCCTGCTTCAGCAGTTACCAAAGAATCAGGGCTGTGGAAATAACCCAGTCCCAGTTTCACAGCAGACACTTTGCTCAAAACTGCACTTGTAAGACTGGTTGTTTAGAAAAATATAATGAGCCCAAGGAGTGAGGCAGCTGCTCCTGCCAGGGCATAGCACAAGGGCCTTCGCGCTGTGGAGAGGGCGGTGAGCTGGCTGCGGAGACCGTGACTCCAGCCCTCGTGCAGTCATAGGCAAGTCAAGGTGCCCGGGGGCTTCCAGCGCGGGGTCTAACAGCACAGCCACGGCAGCTTAATGATTTACTGCCCTTAGTTTCACCACCGTCACCGTGTGCGCTTGGCCACGTGGCCTCGGGCAGGGCGGGCTGCGGTGCAAGGGGATGGGACCGCTCTCCAGCCCATGGCGAGAGCTGGGCGCTCTATGGCAGAGCCAGTAACTGCAGTGTGGCTGGGCGCTCCTGCTCGCACCTTGGGGTGCTTCCCCTCCCCGGTAACCAGAGGTGGGAGCTGGCATCTGCCAGGGCTGCCTGCTCCCTCACCAGCGCGTGGCAGCTCCGCCACCCTCCTCCCTGCTTCACTGCTTTGCTGGGATTCAGCTTTCAGAGCAGCTTATCTCTGTTTCCAATGTGCAGGCCTAGCCAAGCCGTGCATGTTTCTTGTTTGTTTGTTGTTTCAGTCTTGCTCTCCGCCAGCCGTGGTGGCAGGCAGCGCCGGCAGCCGAGCCCACAGCGACCGCAGGGGTGGACCTTGCTAAACCTCTCAGCCGTGCTGCCGGCACAGCCAGGCCAGCCGAAGGCAGCTGCGGTGGCAAGAGGCAACAGCCCTGGAGGAAAGGCTGTTTGTTTACCCTGGGCCACAGGCGTGCTCGCGCTGAATCCACAGGGCATGGGCCAAGCCTCAGTGTCTGGCGAGTGACCGCAAGAGGATGGAGCGCGCAAGGCATAGGAGCTGTGGTTTCTGCAGGCAGAGAAGCCAGTGCACGGCTTTGGTGGTGGCTCGCAGGAGAAGTGGCTCCTGGGTTTGGAAAGGAGGGATGGGGAGAGCCCCAGCTCTCTGTGGCACAGCTGGGTTGCTCTGTTTGGGTTTCCAGTGGCTGCTCCGGAGGTGGATCTCACAACTGCTGTCCCTCCTGCTCCACACTGGTGGAGTGGTGGTGGGAACCCAGTGGCTCCTGCTGCTCTGGACAAAGGGGCTGGGAGGGTCCCCAGAGGTGCTGCTCTCCTGGCTCGTCCCCAACCCAGCGAGCGCAGCAGCTGCAGCCGTGTGGATGCCCTGCCTGCTCCATGATCCTGCTCTGCCCATGCAGGATGGAGTGGCTGGCTGGAGATGCCACTCTGGCACAGGGACAGCCATCACCCCTCTATGTGTCCATCTGAAATAAGCTGGCACATGGCTTGTTTCTCCCTTTCCCAGGGGAAACCAAAGCGCAGCCCATTGCCTGAGGCCGCAGAGGGTGCAGCGGTGCTGTGATGGAGACCCTGGGGAGACGCTTACACCAGAGCCGTTCGTCTCCCAGCTTCCTGGTTGGTCCCTCTGGCCAGGAGGTCGGGCTGTTGCCTGGACCATGCTGAGGTGGGCGGATGGAGGAGACACTGCAGTGCAAGGAGCTGTGGAGGGCTCAGGAGAGGACAGAGGTCAGTCCTGATGCTGTCACTGTGCTGTAGGGACGGGGATGGACTCCTCCATCCTGCAGTAACCAGACCGCAGCACTAGTAGGGTCAGACTGGTTGCCTGTGGCCTAGCACCCCGACCTGCACCCCGCATTCCCTCCAGCAGGCACGGACACACTCGGTGCTTGGATGGGGAGATGCGGAGGAGCGCTGGGGTTGGCCTGCTACTGCTCCAATACCCACAGAAAGCTGCTGGGGCGGCTGCAGAGCCAGCGCCCTTGGGGAGGGGGCGGATGTCTGCGTCCTCTTCTGCACCTCATTAACAAGAAGGCGTCCCCTGTCACCAGCTTGCCGCAGAGCCCCGCGTGGGATCCCGCTCCCCCCGGGCTGCGCCGCTCCATTCTCCCTCGGCTGCTGAAAGCACCAGGGGATTTGCTTACAGCTTTGCCAGGCCGGCAGTGAGCTGGGAGGGCTCCAGCTGGCGTGCCGCGGTTAGCCCCAGGCTCGGCAGCCCTCTGACACAGGAACCCCAGTGGGAAAATTATTCCCACCCGGGCAAGCGGTCAGAAATCAGGGCCAGGCTCTGTTCACTCGCCCTGTGTGCTCTCAGTGTCGGGATATTGTTACTGTCACTGCTTGAATCGCGCTGCCTTCGAGAGCTGGGGCAGGGGCAGGGGGAAGGCTGGAGACATCCCTGTCCTGTAGCGTGCACGTGCTCTGGGGTGAGGCGAGGGGACCCCAACCTGCCAGCGCAGACCCCAGCCCCATGTCCAAGCCCTGTCTGCGCGCAGGAGCTCCAGTGCAGAACTGGAGCGGAGCAGCCATGGAGCCCAGCCAGGCTGGCACATCCCCGGACACCGCTCAGTGTCGGGTCTGGCACTTCCTGCCAGAGGTGCTGCTGCGGTGAAACGGGATGCAGCAGCTTGCCGGGATGAATTATCACCCTGCAGCTGCTGGTGACGGCAAGACCGGCACTGTTATGCTTCCCTGACAATCTCTTTATACCAATTTCATGCCTTAGATCTGCCCAGGATCTGCCCTTTTTCTATAGGGAGAATAGCACGCGAGGGGCTCCTCCTCTACCCGCAGACCCTGGCCTGCCGCCACTGCCTTCGGAGGCCATGGCAAAGTCATGCCACACTTTAATTACATCAATTAATTCCTGAATACCAGCCTTACTATGGCATGGGGCACGGCTGGGGGGGCTGGGAGCCAGGAGCACAAACGGGCCGTTGTATTGTCCTCCCGTCTCATCGCCTGCCAGGTCCCGCTGGCCTGCCCCCGCGCTCCAAAATGCTTCAGCATCCTCGTGGCCTGCCCGAGGCGCTTGGCTGTAGCTCCCCTCCAAACTGGATACCCTGGACCCTTTCTGAGGACTCCTTGTGCTGGAAGAAAAAGAGCGGGGAGCTGTCAAAGTCAGGGAGGGTCAGGGTCCCAGGAAAGTGGGCAGTGTTGTGCCCATGCCTGGGGCTGCACCAGGGGTGCCACGGTCCATGGGTGGGGGACACTTCCCAGGGTGCGAGGGTGACTGTGGCCACTCTTGGTGGTGTCTCCATGAGGCTGTCCAGGACAGCCAGAGGTTATGTTGACCCTGCATCTTTGTGGGGTGTTGCTTTGCTCAAGTTGACGTCAACTGCTCTCCCGGCGGCTGGAGAGCTGTCAACGTGCTGTGGGACAGCCTGGCCTGCTCTGGTGCTCCCACGGGGCCCTCCTGCTGCACAGGGGCTTGGGGGTCCGGGATGTTCATTAGTGAGCTGGATCCCGCAGCCCCACTCTCCACTCCCATGGGGATCCCAGATCCTGTCTGTGCTGGGTCTTGTTTTCCCTGCGGGGAGCAAAGCCCCTCGGTGTCTCTAGGTTGTGTGAGGCCTCCAGGGGCATGGAGGATGGCCGAGGAGTTCGTGCTCATACTTGGGAGATGTGGTCTTCAGCCTGCTGCAAGCAGCCCGGGGGACCTGGGGTGTTTTGGCTCTCTGGGTCCTGTTTCTTGCTGTGGGATGATGTCGTCGTCCCACCCCAGGGCCCCCTGCTGAGGAGGGGTGTGCTAACGGGAGAAGGGTTGGGGCTGGGCAGAGCCCAGGGGCTCGATGAACACCAGGAGAAAGGCACCTGAATGCTTGTTTGAGCTCCTGGGTGTAGACCCTGCAGCCACTGGGGCCAGGTTGCCGTCGGGCTTGGGATTTGCCCTGCACAGCCATCTGGGCGCCACACTGCTCTCCTCCATTGTGAACCCAAGGACGCCCAGAAACGCTCTAGAAAATACTGCTTGGCCCTTGCTGTGCTCCTCTTTTGCTCAGGGTTTGCTGTCAGAAATTGCTTCTCTTGCATGCTCCGATGGCTGCCCATCCCCGGGGCCTCCCGCCTGCTCTAGGATAAGCTGGGCAGGGAGGACCCTCAGCCTTGTGTCACTGTGCACCCAGGAGCCCAATTCATCTTCTAGCCCCAGAGCTGAGGCCACCCCTTGCCCAGGTTGATCCCCTTTTCTCTGATGACATTTTATCCACAGAGATTTGAAGATTTTCAGCAGCGAGCCGGGGCCGTGCCTGGGTGGGGAGTCGGCCCCGAGCAGAGGCAGGGTGGGCAGAGCTGCCTGCTGGGTGCTGGTTAGGCGGCACTGCCAAGGCAGCGGCTGCTGGTGGCCCCACTCCCAGCGGAGAGCGTTTTGAGGAGGCAGTTTAATTCAGCCCATTGTAATGCTATCTGCAGGAGCACTTTTGTGGAGGGTTTTTGCTCATTACAGTGGGGGCATCCGCCGGCGTTTCCCAGCCACGGGTCCCCCCACCCCACCGCCTCCAGTGCCATGAGGCACTGGGGGCTCAGGCTTGTGCTGCTGTCCCCCCTCCCAATCCTAACCCTTTGCCCCAGCCCTATGGTGCTGCTGCGCTCATGTGCCGCGGCCCTGCTCACAAGCCAAGCTGGCAAATGATTAACGGGTGTGTGAAAGTCGAATGCTCTTTGCGTGGATTGCATGCAGCTGGAGCAGAGACGAGGGAGAGAAAGGAGAGAAAAAGGAGAGGAAAAAGAAAAGGAGAAAGGAAAAGGAAAAGGAAATGAAAGAGAAAAAGGAAAAATAAAAAAAGAAAGAAAACGGAAAAAGGCAAGAAAAAGGAAAAATAGAAAATAATAGTAACTAAAAAAAAAGAAAAAGTTGAAAGAAGGAAAGGAAAGGAAAGGAAAGGAAAGGAAAGGAAAGGAAAGGAAAGGAAAGGAAAG
>JAVKLA010000061.1:1079939-1100171 GCA_034782735.1 Sagittarius serpentarius
ATGCTGGCCCAGGTTGCCCAGAGAGGTGGGAGATGCCCCGTCCCTGGAGTCATTCCAGGTCAGGCTGGCCGGGGCTCGGGGCAACCTGGTCTAGTTGAAGATGTCCCTGCTCATGGCAGGGGGCTGGACTTGATGGCCTTTAAAGGTCCCTTCCAACCCAAACCAGTCTATTATTCTATGATTCTATGATTCTGTTTTTTCTGCAGTGTGTTTCCCAGGAGCCAGGGAGGCGGTGGGGTGCTGCTGCTTGGGTGAGGGTGGTGGGTGCCGTCCTGTCTGTGCCTGGGGCGGAGAGGGGCTTCAGCCTCTCCTCAAGGATACTCAGCCCTGCTGCCCACGCAGCCCTGCCTGCTGTCGGAGCGGTGCTGGGCACCACTTCACCCATAAAGCTACTGCAGAGTCAGTCCTGCCCGGCATCATACTTGGCCACCCGGGAGGCTGAGAGGGGGACTGGCGTGCGACCAGCTCTCCTCCAGCTTGCCTGGGCTCCTCCATAGACCAGGGTGGTGCTTCGGAGGAGGGGAAAAGGGTCCCCAGGCTGCTGTCCCGGGGCGATGGTAGCTGCCTGCGAAGGTGCAGTGTGTGAGCTTGCACACAGGCATGCGAAGGGGCAGGGTGTGAGCTTGCATGTATGTATGCAGAGGGGTAGGGTGTGAGCTGGCACGCTCGTGCAGAAGGGCAGTGTGTGAGCTTGCACACGTGTGCGGAAAGAGGCAGTGTGTGAGCTTGCAGAAGTGTGTGCAAAGGTGCAGTGGGTGAGCTTGCACACTTGTGAGCCTGCACATGTGCATGTGGGTGGCAGTGTTTGAGCCTGCACATATGTGTCTGGTTATGCAGCCTGCGGGCCAGTGTGTAAACGGGGAGTATGTGATCCTACTCACATACTACAAGATGGGCTGGGTGTGAGCTTGCACGTGTGTGTGTGCAGGTGGGCTACCCCTGGGGGGACAGGGCCAAATGGAGCCCCAGGGCCTGAAACAAGAAGGGAGGATAATTTTCACAGTGAAAATGTTCCCTTTGCAGCAGAGGGTTAGAAAACAAGCGGCTCTTCCAAAACAAATGGGGCTCGTCGGCCCCAGCGATGGAGAGAGCTGCCAAGAGGCTGCTGGGTGGGAAAGGCCACGCAAACATTGGTTTAATCCCTCCATCCTCCCACCATCTGCAGGGATGCTCTAGCAATGTCCCTGCTGCTTGCACCCTGAGATGCTGCAAGGCAACAGAACAGGGGATTGCTCCTCACCCAAGGGGTCTCCTGAAGGTGCACAGAGAGACAGTGAGAGGCAGCAGCAGGGGCTGGAACGAGGGAAATTCCCTGTAAATGCAAGGAAAAAGTATGAGACCACTGTGAGGGTGCTCAAATACTGGAATAGGGGCCTGGAGAGGGATGGGAATCTCCGTCCTTGGAGGTGCTTGGACCTTGACTGGAGCAGCCTGGGAGCAGCCTGCTCGGAGCTGGTCTGGGTGGGAGCAGAGACCTTCATGAGGCTCCACCACCCAGCACCACACCCTGATCTGGGGAGAGGTACCCTCCAGGATTGGGGGGTTGTGGGTGGGAGCCCCATGCTCACAGCCCAAGTGGGGCAAGCGAGAGTGGGCACGGGGACTCTTGCCTCCCCCTTCCCTCCCCTGCCACAGCCATGAGTCTGGGTGCTGCATCCTTGCGTCCCAGTGCTGCAAGCGAGTGAGTGTGCATCATGGCCTGGATCTGTGCTTGGCTCCCACGTCCTGGAGACCACCCTGCTGCCTCCTCCTCCTCCTCTTCTTCCTCCTCCTCCTCCTCCAGCATTTTGCTCTGTGAAGGCCCTGCGGCACAGCTGCCCCACTGGTGCACTGTGCTGTCTGCTTCAATCTGAACTAGTGTCTTACTCACCAGAACCACTGAAAGAACCTGGGATGAGGCTCAGCAGCATCTGGCAAATGTAGGATCAGCTTGAAAAATGTTTATGGAAGAGGAAAAAAATAGCAAAGAGTTGAGGAAAGAGAGAAGACGACAGACAGCAACCCCACGAGACCTTCCCCTTGGGAGCAGGAAGCGGGAAACATAAGGAGCCATTTATTTTAAGTAAACTATAAATATCGGACTACAACAAACGCATGTAAGAAAAGAAAAGTTGGTCTGAATCCAAAGATTTCCAAGAGGTCTTGAGCAAACATGTGTGATTGAGTCTGGCAATGTTGTGTGTGCGTGTGTGCTGGTGCGTGTGCTAATCAAGGGCTGCGGCACTAGATACGGCATCATCCCCCCAAATTAAAACCAGAGCAAATTCAAAATCTAGACAAAAATGCGTCCTAGTCTTGAGGCTGGTGATAAGATCAGCGTGCAGGGGGGGGTGAGGGCAGGGAGCACCCCGCCGTGCATTCACTCTGGGGTGCGTCCCTCTGAAAATGCCTGCTCCAGTTGGGAGCAGCGCTGTGCTGCCGTGCCACAGTGCGTGTTCCCAGCATTGCCGGTGTAGAGCATCCTGAGCCTCTGGGGACACGGGACTAGGGGACCTGGGGCTCCTCTTGACAGGCTGCTATGGGGGCTGCAGGTGCTACTGGTGCCCACGTCCTTCACTGGTGCTTCCTGCCAGGACTGTGGCATGGGCTGCCAGGTTGCCACTGGGCTTGTACCACTACTGCTGTCCTCCTTTCCAAGTCCCTGGCTGCCAGCACGCTGTCTGTGGGCTCTTATGACCTGCGCTGCAGCCATGGGAGCACCAGGGAAATCCCAGCTCCATCAGCCACGTCCCCCAGATCATCTTGGAGAAGCAAGCGCCAAGGACGGTGTCCGGTGGATGCAGCGGCACCGCCGTCTGCTGCAGTGCTGACAGGGCAGCCCTGCTAGGGAGGAATCTGGGCAGAGCTTGTTCGCCACCATGGCTGGAAAGGACCCCAGGTAAAAGTGTCGGGTGCTGGAAAGCGTGGCCTGGTGTGAGCAGAGCTCCCATCCTGCTCCCAGTGGGAGGGGACCCATCCTGGGTAGATGGCACAAAACCAGCCTTTCTAACCTCAAACTGGCAAGCTTGGTGAGCAGTTCTTGCGTTGCAGAGCTTCAGCCTTTAGCAGCAGTCCTGGAGCTTGCTTGCACCCTACCAGTGCTAGTAACTGTGGTCATACTTGGGCAGCTTTCGGCTGATCTGCACTAACTTCGTTTGGACCAGAGCCCTGCTTTAACCTCAGGCAGAAAATAAATCTGATGGGCATGAGGTGCTGGCCCTTGTCATGCTGCCAGGCTTGATGACAGTTAACATATTGCTCTGTGAACAGCGCCTGCTTTGTGTGACTGTTCTTATCGCGGTGAGCTGACATGTTTTGCACTTTCCTTTTCACCCGTGCGAAGCATTGCCCCCGTCCCCGAGGGCCAGCCTGGCTTTTATGCACTGCCCACCCTGGTGCTGGGATGTGCCGGTGTTTCTGCTGCCTGGGGCATCTCTGTCCCTCCTCCCTGCCGATGCCTGATGCTTAAAGGCAGTGTGGGAGGGGACAGGGATGCCGGCAGTGTGCCCAGGGCCAGGCTGGGCTATGAGTGGCCACCGAGCACCCAGTGCACCCATACCCCCACGGGCTGGCCACACCGGCACCCTGGCTGCACCAGCTCATTGCTCTTGGCCGGCTGCCCCAGCTGGCTGCTTGTGGTGCTGTGTACTGCCGGCACGGGGCTGCTCCCACTGCAAGGAACTGGCCGCCGCCGGGGCTGTGCCAGGGCGGGTGGCCGGCGGTGGGCGGCTGGTTGCTGGGGCTCAGTGGGACCTTGGGCTCCTTGTCCCGCTGTGCCAGGGGGGTCCGACGCCTCCTGCACCACCCTGCTGGCTCTGCCCTCCTCTTGCCGAGTCAAAGGGTGCTGTTGGAGCTGGGCTGGAGCTGACTGAGATACCGGCTTTTGATGTGCCACACAAGACCGTGCCACCACTCCTTTGAATTCCATGCTGCCCGCAGGAAGCCACGGAGAGAGGTCTCGCCTCCAGTGCTGCCTGTTTGATCCTTCAGGAGAAGCGCAGGACCGTGGCGCGCTCGGTGCCAGATGTGTCTGCAGGATTACAAATAGCCCGAGTAACAGATTACTGTGTCACCACTCCTTTGCTCAGTCTGCCACCAGCATTGTCTTACATCTCTGTGGTCACTGTGGCCTCCTCCAGCTGCCATCACTTGTCACCATCAGTCACACACACTACCCTCAGACTTGGCCATTAGGCAGAGTAGCCTTAACTGGTACTGCCCGTCAACACTAATCACTATCTTCATTGTCAGCTTCCACACCACCCAACGCCTACAATTTCCACTTATTAGGAACGTGGTGGATTCTTGGGCGCGTGGCATCTCTGATCCAAGATCGGATATCGTCTCTGAAGGGGACTGCCTGGCTTCAACATGTCCTGGGGACCCAGCTCCTCGAGCAGGCTCTTCCAGCGCTCCCACGGCGTTGAGCAGGTTTGTCCCTTCTTGGCTTAGACAGCACCTACTGCTGGTCCCTGCTGCTGGTGATGGGATGCTGCTGCAGTGAAATGAGACCCAGGTTGTGCTGGGTCCAGGGTGCCTGGGTGAGCCGAGGGGGTGCTCAGGCAGCCGGGCTGCTCTGGTGGGTCTCAGGTGGGGATTGCGTGGGCTGAAGGTAGGACACGGTTGCAGACCAGTCCCTCTCCATAATCCCATCCCTCTACACTCCCACAGGATTTTCGGGCAGGAGCAGACACCTGGCAGGTGGAGGCCACGGGCCGGGTTCTTGGGCAGGATGGGCACCCAGGGTTGGTGTCGTGCTCCAAAATGTGCTGAGCAGGAGCTCAAAGCAGGGCAGCTGCAATGCAGAAGGATGTTTTCCTCCCTGCTGGGCTTTCCTCTGGGTTTGCAGCACTGCTCTGAGCTGCATGCTGCCCCACATCCCCTGATGCCATGTCCCAAGCACCCGCAGATGCCGTCATGCCCGCAGCGGTGCCTGCGGCGCTTGTCTGATGGGCGGCTGGTCCCAGCAAGGAAGGAGCAGCCGCCGTGTGTTTAGGAGAGACCCAGAAAATATCAGGGCGGGCTAGGGGGAAGGTCAAACAAACCATTTTTTTTCAGGCAGAATGGAGAGATGTGAGCATCTCTGTTTAGGAATCACATCCAGATGCTGAAGTTAAACATCTGGGCTTCACCTCTGTGTTTTGTCTACACCCCCCAAGCGCAGCGCAGCCTTTGGAGCCATCTGCTGAGGTGTTATCACCTCATTCATCAGCCACCCCTCACCTCTGGCCGGGGCTCCCACATTACATCCAATGTGCTGGGAAGGGCTGGGAAGGGCTGGGAAGAGCTGGGATTTCAGTGCTCGGCTGCTGGTCATGCTCTGCCTGCTCCCTGCATCCACCTCACAGGCTGCTCTGCAGCTGCCACTGGTGCAACGAGTCTGAGGGCCTCAGCTACACAGGCGTTTTGGCCCTTTCCCTGGGCAGCAACGTGGGAACGCATTAGGTACAACTCTGAATAGGTCCTTTCATGTCCTGGAGAAGATGAGGGCTCTTCACGTGCCAAGAAGGGTTGTGGGGCTGGCACAGCCCTGGAGGAGTGGGACTACGTGCTGCCAGCCCCATGTCCGCAGGGCATCAGTCCTTCGGCGGAGGTTTGAGTGCTGGGCGTCTGCCGCCCGCGCAGCTAATATCCTGTTGAGCAACTCAGCTGGCACAAACAAATCTGCCTGCAGGAGGAGGTCCTGAAACCCTACATGCAGGCAGCGCTGGAGCAAAGCTGGCAGCGGGGCTGCAGTGCGGGGTTGCACGGGGCACGTGGCCAGGGCACGCTCCAGGCCGGAGGGTCTGATGCTGGTGGGTGCAGCCTGCTGCCAGCGAGGCGGATCTCAGCAGGGCTACGCCATGAGCAGAAGGAGAAACAGAGGCTTTGTTGGACGTCTCCAGCGAGCTGTTTGCCCTGGTGCTGTAGCTGCCGAGTCCTCGCCATTCGGCAGAGCCCTGCTCTCCACGTGGCGTGGCTTCTAGAGAGGCTCCGGGACTTGCAGCCCCCGTGTCGTATGATCTGCCAAGGTTCAGGCTCTTTGGACATGTGTACTGCATGAAGAGCTGCTGGCTTGCTGGACTGGAGCCCTTGCTTGCTTCAGGTGATCCAACCCATGCAGTGGCACAAGCGATGGACGAGATCTTCACGGTGGTATTTGAACACTCCATAGGTTTCTTCTTCGTTCAGCAGCACAAGGAAAACTGTCCTTGCACCATGTAACCTCTGGGAGCTGAATAAGAAAGTACATTTTGCTCAGGGGACTACAACCCTGTGGCTTCAGTCATGAGGTGGGGTGGGCATCACCACTGTCCCAATAAAACTGAGACCTGGCTCTCGTGACGTGGCCAACCCAACCAACTCAGGCCTGCCTGTGTTGCTCTGGATGTTATTCTGGCCCTGGCTTGCTGCTGCCTCTTCTTTTCCAGGAAGAGCCCCCACATTCCTAGCGTGCCTGGAGGCAGGGTGTGCTGGAAGTCCCACCCAAGTCTATTTACCACCCAGTTTCCAGGCCAGCACTGCAGACTTGAGACAGCTGCAACAGGGAATCTGAGACCCTAAAGAAGGACACAAATTCCTGCCGTGGTGACAGTCCTGCCTCCCCACGGTCCTTTCACTTGCAGAAACCCAAGGAATGTTGCATTTTACAGCCCTGTAGCAAGGACTCACCGCCTCTGGAATAGGCCATCAGGCTGGTATTGCAACCTTTTCCTTTCTGGAGGTTAGCCACTACCGATCATTGGGGGAGATGGGGTTTTGAAGCAAAGTTGGATGAATGCAGCACCAAAATCCTCCTTGTTACTAGGAAATCTTCAAAATCTAGATTTCAGTTTGAGTTTCCCAAGAGACCCTTCTGGTTCAGAAGGGACTAAATGGCAAAAAGCCTGTTGTTCAGTTGGCATC
The DNA here is from genome assembly GCA_034782735.1 of Sagittarius serpentarius. Classification (NCBI taxonomy): domain Eukaryota; kingdom Metazoa; phylum Chordata; class Aves; order Accipitriformes; family Sagittariidae; genus Sagittarius; species Sagittarius serpentarius. The sequence goes on from JAVKLA010000061.1 coordinate 1,086,804, forward strand.
CTCTGTCTCCAGAGCTTTACGGTGGTGAAGCGGCCTGTGATCTCTGTTACGGATGCACTGTACGTGTGGGGGAACCTGACACTTAAATATGTTTTCCGCCTTGAGACCTGGAAGAGGCTTACCAGGAGATGTCTGTTCTGTCTCATGAAAACAGAGCACTAAGGTGAGCGGCAGAGTCGAGGTCAGGGCTCCAGTCCCCAGCACCCCTCTGTGGTCAGCCCTGCTGCAATGGGGCCTCTCCAGCAGTGGGAAGAGGCTCAGTGCTGCTGTCTGAGGCCATGGCCAGGAGGAACGATCGCAAACCTGGGTGGGAAGTGGAGCTTCATGCTTGCTGCTTCCTTGGCTCAAAGCGTCTGGCCCATAAAGATCAAAGAGCTTCCCCTTGTTTTGCTTCATTCTTCTGCTGGGAAACTTTGTGAATGTCCTGGCACAGGCGGCCTTGGAGCACCTTCCCTGTGCAAGTCAGATCCAAGATAATAAAAGAAAAAATTTGGTTCCTTCCAGCTTTTCCAAGAGGAAGGAAGTCTGACCGCGAGCTGAAGCAGCAGAGCCCAGGCGTGTTGGCGGTGCCTCCGGTCCCGGCTCCTCCGCTCCAGGCTGGGATGGCCGCTGGCTCTGGTGCCCTGGACATGAGTCCTTCTTAGTGTTTCCCCATCGCTGGCTCTGTGCGCAGGCAGCTCTGCTCAGGATATGTCAGCTGTGGGTAAGTCAAGCTGACCTTGGTGTGGCCCACTCTGCAGAGTGCTTCATCCACCCTTTGCTTTTCTTTTGTCTTGTGAACCCATTTTTTTTTCCCCTGAGACTTCAGCCCCGGCTCTGCCTGGACGTGAGTTGCAGTCACACGTGATGATGGGGCCAATGCTTGCCTCCCTCTGTGGGATGCTGGATTCGGGAGTCAGCACAGCGGGCTGAGCAGCATCAGTTTGCTCCCTCCACTGTCCCCTGCCAAACAGTCAGCGCTGCCCGTGCCCTGAACCTGGAGCAATGCAGGGTCTGGCTACGTGGAGCAGCATGGTGGCCGCAGGGGTGGCCAGGCAGGGTCGTCGCAGCTCTGCTGCTGGTGCTCCCGGCCCCTCACCTGCAGCATGAGCGGCTCTGGGCGAGCGTGTCCCAACATCATGTTTCTGGCCTCATGTTCAGGCAGGCCATGCAGAGAGACATTTGGAGCTGATTAATTAGCAGAAAGGAAACAGGTCTAGAAATAAGGAACAGCTGGCCATCTGAAATGGAGAGCGGCAGTAAGTTTATTGGAAGGGCTAGAGGCAGCGAGCAGCAGCTTTGGAGGGTTTTGGGGATTCCTTGCAGCTAATTGCCATATGACAAACCCTTCTCGTCTCTGCAAGCAGCCCCCACGGGACGGGGACTGGCTTGTGATGATCTGCAGCGCCTTAGCTGCAGTTTTTATTCAGAGCTAGCCAACAGACAGGCTTGTTTTGTGCTACCAGGTGACTATGTTTGATTCAAAAAAGGGGTCAGAGAAATTTTGGTGTGTTGGTGGCTGTTGAAGACAGCGATTTGGATGTCCCAAAGTAGCTGACTGCTCCTGAGAAGGTCTTTCTTGAGTTTTTCTAAACATTCATGATCAGCTAGTGCTGGACACACAACCCCAGTAAGATGGGCCTTTTGGTGTAACCTTGTGGGGCATCCCTGTGAGCTCCAAGTAAAACTAATCTTTTTCTTGCCTTTTCTTGGCATCCTTCCGCCTTCCTGAATGTAGGACACAACCAAATAGAAGATGGGGCACAGGGAGGGGAATGGGGCAAGGCAGACCCTATACAAGAGCATCCTTTCTGAAGACATCTGCCTTGTGCCCTCTACTGGGGCTCAAGCTCAAGCTTGACTTCCAGGTGGCTCTTCTGTGTAAGAAAATATCATTCCCTCAAGCATCGTCATTAAATTTAGCCCTGTTGCCTCCATATCTTTACTGAGATCATGATCTTCAGGATGCTCCAACTGTGCGTGATTGTTCTTGCCCTACCTTCCGCACCCTGTGCTTCCCACAGGTCCCTCTCCTCCATGGCTCAGCAAAAGCTGGTGGGGATGGCACCAGTGTTTGGCCCCAGTGCTGTGGCCGGGCTGGGAGAGGGGAGCACGCGATGGCCCTGATGACGTGCTGTGGGCTCATGCCTTATCGAACACCCAAGAGCCCCTCTTGGGGAAGGGGCTGCAAACCAGACATATATATATATACACATATATACATATATATAGGTATCTTCTGTGTAGTTGGCTGGGGCCTCCTGGCAGCAATGCTGGGGTAAGGTCTTGGGAGAAAGTGGCTGAAAATCAGGAGTTTTGCCCGTGTGGAAACTGTGATATTTCAGAATTTGTTTTTGTCCTCAAGAGGGTGGAAAAATCAGCTTGTTAAAATCCTCTGTGGGATGGAAAGTTCCAAAAAGAAAAAAAACAAATGAGGGCAGAAACACTCAATTCAGCAAATTTCATTTTCAGCTCCCACATGCCAGCCCATGCCCTCCTGAGCTGGCAGGGCGTCACCAGCCCCCGCTCTTCTCCCTGGACCAAGCTTCACAGGGGCCTGGGCTCTTGTGGTGGGACTTGGGGTGCACGACAGCAACCTGTGACGCGTCACAGGAGGTTTCATGTCAAACTGACCTCAAACCGTTCCGGTTCGGCTAAACAAGCCTGAGGCTTGGCCTGTGGGAGAAAACCAGAACTTTCTTGCGGGGAAAACATTACTTTTGCAGAAGCTGTGTTTTCCACCAGAAAACTGCTGACCAGCAATGCTGTGGGCAAACAAGGCTTGGCAGAACAAGAAGAGTGGGATGCCCTGAAAGTGGGGAGAGGCTGTGCCAGCCGTCGGCACCTCTGCCCAGCCAAGGGGTCTCTGCTCTGAGCTCGTCGGCAGAGCAGCGTGGAGTTCAGCCACTTGTGGCTGAATGGGAAGGACGACCTGAGGGCTGCTCATGGAGGTAACCAGTGTCCATGACAGTCACATGGAGTATCTTACTCCAGCCTGGTTCCCTGATGCAGAGAAGATGCTTAGAAGTGGGTGTCTGTGGTTAAGTCGGTATTTTACTGGTGAGAAGAAGAGGGGAGCTCCCAGCAATTCATCTCACACGTGGGGTTTCACCAGGAACCACCACCGAGGCTCTCTATCCCCATGAGGCAGTGGGATGCCAAGCTGGGAGGGCACGCATGGGGACAGATGGGCAGGTGGGAGCAATCTGCATCCTGGCCAGGTCCAGCTTTTCTTCGCTGGGAAAAACAGTAGCGTTGAAATGCCTTGTCCCTTTATTTCAGCTGCAACTAGCTGTCCCTGCAGGCCCCTGCTCCCGCTTGGGCTGTTGGTGGGGCCAAGTTGTGCAGCAGATTAACTCCTCTGCGAGGTTGGACAGAAGTTTCTGTTTTCTGTGAAAACACATTAATTAATAACACAGGAGATGTTGCGCTTTTGTCCATCTGTGGCGAAGCGAGGCCCAACAACACCTAACACGAACCAGCTGCTCCCTGGCTTGGAGCTGCCCGCGGGCACCCACCAGCACCCTGCTTATGGCCCATCATGACTTCTTTTTCAGAGACTTTTGGCCAGGGAAATGTTGGCAGGGGAGGTGATGGTCTCCCCATCTTCGGGAATGTGGATCCTGGGGGTTCAGGCACCCATGAGGGTGTGCATGCCACACCCAGGTGATAAAATGGAGGATGCTGGGGTGCTGATCCTCACAGGATGCCAGCTCTGGTTGCGGGTGGGCATCGTGAGTGATGCTCACATGGGACTGGGTTGGTGGCATGGGGTCTGGGCGAAGCGTGGACATGGGTGCCCTAGGGCGGAGGGTGCCGTGCACAAGCAGGGGTGGGGGCTCTGCAGGTAGGGGGAGCAAGTGATGCTCAGGGCAGGAGGGGCAGGTGGAGGCAGCCCGGGTCGCAGAGCCGGAGAGTCCCTGGGTGTGCCCTCCTCAGCCCCATGGCCGTGGGCAAGTGGGGCACTGCCCCTCCAAGCTGTTCCCCTGGCCGCAAAGCGCCATGGCCGGGAGGAGGACCTGGAGGCGCTTTGCCCTGTCGGGTTGAGCCAGACCCCCTACCCGGCATGGGAGCCAGCAAGCAGCCAGCCTGCAGGGCAGAGCTCTGCTTAATTCGGCTAATTAAAGTGTAACACCACAGAGAGCTTTCAAAAGGGCAGCGTATTTGGGATGTCACGTGAGTATCCCAGTTTTTTTCCCTGCTTTACCCATTCCCGCTCCCAGGGGAGCACAGGAGAGTGCTGAAGGTCAGTGCTGCAGGGGCCACCCCACGGCCCACCCTCGCTGACCTCCATCACCTCTCACCCCTGGGCTGCTCGTGCCGTGGCTCCTGCCGCTCTTCCCATGGCTTGTCCTGGCATTTGGCAGCTCCTCTGCAAAATTCAGCACCAGGCACCCCCCGCCCAGGCTTGGACCCGCACCTGGTGTGGTGCAGCTGGGGTGAGCGAGTGGGGCCCCCGTGGTGCCCTGTGCCTGGGCATCTCCTGGGCAAGGCGGCAGGCTGCCGGTCCGAGCACTGCTGAAGTCGTGAAGGGTTAACAAGGGCTGCTAATTAGAAGCCGGGCTTGGCCTGAGACAGGACCCCACTGGGACCTGCACCTTCAAGCCCCAGTCTGATCTGGTGAGCAGCGCTGTGCAGAGCCGCACACTGCCGGACAGTGCCACTTACGGCCATGGTGCTTGGATCCGTCCCTGGGTGTTGCCTGCTGGCTCTGGCCCCATTGCACCAGCTCTGGCTTACCGCGCCTTCGTCCCCCTGGGAGGCGGCGAAGGATGGGCTGGCACCTCTTAGTTGACAACCGGCTGCTGTGTTGGGGCGGTCTCTGTGCCTGGCTGTTTTAGGGCAAGGATCAGGCACATCTTCATCTCCAGGGCAGTGTAGGGCTGAAGTGCGGCTGCATCGCAACTACAGTCACTGAAGTTTCCAGCCACCGTGGAAAACCCAAACCCATGAGTCAGAGGGCTGGGAAACCACAAGGTGAAGAAACAGATGGGTGTTTATTAATAATAAAGTTTTTGCAATCTGACAGCCTTTAAGCCCGCCGTGCCATTTTGCTGGCTTTCCGATGGAGTTGTGGAAAGGCATGGGCACGGCTTGTCTGGGTGTGTCCATGGAGACTTAGTAATGGCTTGGCAGGTTTTAGACCAACCTCTGATCCTACAGGTTATGGGGCAAGAAGCCACCACCTGGCTGGCCCAGACCCCAGATCAGACCAGCTCCTCTTTGGGTGATGGTGGTTGCTCGCTCGCTTGTCTGGCTCCTTTTCAGGCAGTGGTGAATCCAGGCAGGAGGTAAGTTCCTGGAGAAGTGGCCGAGCTGCTCCTCATGGCATGTGGCACCACCCCGCCAAGCCCAGAGCTTTGGTCCCCTCCTGCCCGGAGTGCTGGTGTGAGCTGTGCAGGGATGCTCCGGACATGGAGCCGTGAACTGGATGGATGCTCCGATTCATGGAGACCATTCCCTGCATAAGCAAATGTTCAGCGCAGGGTGAAATGTCTTGTGGAGCTCCCAGACCCAGAGGTCTCTCGCCCCTGTCGGAGCAGGAATCAACTGCCACCGCCCTGGCTGCTCCGGGGACAGAGTTGGCCTCAAACCTGCCGCAGCAGTGGCAGAGGTGGTGATGAGGAGGGGGTCTTTTCTCTCAGGAGACTGCCACTTCTAAGCCCATCTTCCTAACGCGGGCTGGCTTTGAAGGAAAGCTCCCAAGTATGCCTTTCATTAAGATTTAATAAAGCAGCTGCCTGCTCCTGAAGCACAAAATGATTATTAGACCCTTTATTGAGGATTAATAGCTATGTAATCAGCACGTATCTGGGTCCTACAGGCATCTATTACATAGCTTCTAAACCTCAGTGAATATGTTTCTAATTGCCCTTTAAGAACATGCTGTTGCTTTATTAAACCCTAATTAAATGCATATTGGGTGAAGTCCATTCAGAAGTGGTTATTGCGAACTACTTGTCATTACCTAATATGTGCAACCTAATGGGCGTTCAGCTTATTTACTCTGTTAATTATTAGATTTTATGGCCTTTGTTTGGGCTTTGTTTTTGTAATTTGGATTGCATATGTTGTTTTCTTCCCTATTCAAAATCTTCTGAAGAAATGGGTGCTACTGCACAGGGAGGGACTGGCACTGGGTTCGTTGAGCAGAGCAGGCGGAGAGAAGCTCTTCCCAGTTTACAGGCCTTTTCAGGGATGCTCCTGCGTTGTGGGCTTGCAGCGAGCTCCAGCTGTGGCATGCTGTGGAAAGCATGGCTTCAGGAGGGGCTGGGGGCTTCAGGCTGGGCTTCAGGCTGGACCATCCTGGAGGTCCTGGGGCCATGCTGGGGCCTGGGGGCAAGTCCTTTACCAGGCTCAGCTGCAGCTTCCACTGGGGACCTGGGAAACCCTCCAGTCTTGTTTCTAGCCATTTCCAGCGAGGTGCGATGGTGGTGCTGGGGCAGCCACGCCAACCACAAGCAGCCTTCATTCTTGACTTGGCTTGCTGGCTGCAAAACAGGGATGCCCGTTCTGCCTTTACACAGGCTCTGAGCTCTGTCAAGCATCTCTTACATGTGTGCAAGCCTGCTTCTCAAAACTTGGTAAGCACAAAGCATAAGACACCCAATATAATCATTAGGGGATGTGGAGGAGGTTCGAGTAGGAACTCTGGCTAAACAGCAGAATAAGGGGTGCTGATGTGGTGTTTCAGCAGAAAAGAAGGGCTGCAAGTGCAGCCGGTCAGCAAAATGCTGATGGGAGGATGCAGTGTTGAGCAGGACGGTGTGGCTGACCTCTGGGAAGCTGCACGGATTTCAGTTTGGAACCTGTTTTCCTTTTTTTTTTTTCTGGCAGCATCAGCACATCTCCATTCAGCAGATTCAGGACAGGCCATTTCCAGTGCAGATTCGGGAAAAAATGACGCTTTGCTTTAATTTGCTGTTGCATCATGCCGTCTAAGGCAAAATGGAAAAGTCAAAATCAAGGAAAGTCGGAAGTGGAGAAAAAATGGTTCAGTTTGTCCGAAGTAAGTTTTTTGGTGGGTTTTGTTTTTTTTTTTCTTTTGAGGGAGAGAGGAAGGAATTTTCCATTGTTGGAGAATTTCAAAACTCCCCAGAGCTGCTCAGAGGGGGACGGTGCCAGCCGTGAGCACAACACCCAGTCCCCACCCTTTACCCCACTCTGCCGCCCCGCTCTCTAGTGAGCCTGAGCACTGTGCTCGGGGCTGAGGTGCCTCCACCAGCTTGGCCGGGCAGAGCCGTGTGTTTGCATGGGGAGTATCAGCTGCGTGGTGCCGCGTCTTAGTGGGCGCATCTGGCTCCATGGTGGGTGTAGGCACGTTGTTAGGGGTTCAGAAGGAAACGGGGTCATCCTAGGACCTTCTCCAGCTCATCCTGGGACCATCTCCAGCTGCCGAACCAGAGAGGTGGCACTCCCATCAGGGTGCCTGACCTCCTTGCCCACATCGGGATGTCTCGCATGTGCTGCCCGGGCTGTCACCCTCCATCCATGGTCCGATGTCTTGCACAGGGGTGAGCTCAGCACCCAGCCCCAGGCTGCCCTGTCTGGGGAGAGTGTGGAGGCACTCCAGCCCTGGGGGCTGGCTCTGGTACAAGTCCCTGCCCCTCAACAGCCACCTCTTGATCCTCAGCTTCCCACAGCTCTGTCATGCGATCGTTAGGATAAGTACAGATGCTCTGATTCACGGAGAATAAGCACCTCACCCGAACTTTCACCTCCAACTTGAATCACACCCAGGTCAAACTTGCTAATGCTTGAACACCTTCAGCTAGCCCCCCCCCCCTATTTTTTTAGGTTTTGCAGCCTTTGTACTTTCTGCATCCCCATTGGAAGCAAAGGTGCCAAAATACTTTGCGAAAGGCTTTTCTTGCAGTGTTTCCCAGACCTTTCTGCACTAGGAAATGCCGGAAACCGTGGGAGCAAGCCTGCTCGCTGGAGAGCCTCAGAGCAGGTTTTGCAGACCCTGGAGATCTGGAGAAGCTTGAACTTCCCCAGGCGCGGACCTGTCTCCAAAGCCAACAGGAACTCGGAAACTTTGGGGCCTCTTTGGTTTTGCTCCTCTCTAGTCCCTGAATCTTTAAACTCAACCTTTGTTTTATATTTATGTGTTGCATGAATATGCCCTTATTTTTCTAATTAGGGTCACAAATTCCTCGTTAAAGCTGCCTGCAGGCCAGGCTTTGTCTTGCTTGACTTAAGGCCAAATCACAGAGGTATCCGGGCTTGGAGCTGTATCTCCTCGCCCTCCTTCAGAGCCAGGGGAGAAAGAAAATGATTTAGACCTCAGGGCAGCTCTCCTGGGAAAAGGGTTCCCCTTCTCTGTGACACCAGGCAGCTGTGGGAAGAAGCCAGAAAGGGCTTTAAGTGGTGTCACCAAGGCAAGCCAAAGAGGACCTCCTCTTCTTCTGCCTGAACTTTGGTGGGGATGGAGATTCCCATCCTCTGCAGAGCCAGTTCAGTATGAAATTTAAGAAGAGCAGTAAACCATTGTTTCTTCGTTTAACATTTCCCAACGACTTTGCTGCCGGCTAATTTATTTCAATGGGCTTCCCCTTCCTCTAGCTTTATCTTGAGTTTCTTCTTGTTCCTAGAAAATGCAAGGGAAAGGGGAGAGGAGATTTCCTTTCCTGTGGAAAGGGCACTTGGCTGCTTACCTGCCCTGGGTGGAGAGAGAGGGAAGAATTCACAGGACAGCTGAAAATAAGGAATTTTCATTTTGAAATTTCTCTTAAAATAAAAAAGTAACAGTTTTGGCAAACCCTCCTGGCCACAATTTCCTTTTGTCCATTTCCAGCCAAGGAGAGAAGTCTCAAGGGTGGATTCCTGCTGACTGGACCCCGTTTCAGTTCGCTCCGGCTCCAGTGGCAGTGTGGGGCCAAGCCCTGACCCAGGGCATCTCCAGCCTGTGGTGGGGCTGGGGCACGGGCCAGTGGGCCCCAAGCACCCTGCTGCCACCTCAGGACCTTCGTATGGCCACCATGAAGCCCCTGGGAAGGGGTGCTGGTCTGCATCACTTTGGGACTCACGGCCTCTGGCAGAGGGGCAGGGCAGGCACCGGGACATGTCCTCAGCTGCACCAGCAAGGTCTGCCCGAGCCATTGCTGGGGGCAGAGGCGTGAGGCACTGGCCCAGGTCGCCTCATCGCCTCCCCTCCACTGGTTGCTCTCCGACAGCCGGACCCTGCCCAGCTCTTCCTGCCCATGTCTGCACATCCGTGATAACTGAGGGCTTGAGCGATGTTCTTCCTGCAGCTTCTTCAGATCTCTTCTCCCAGCAGCAGCGGTGATGGCTGGCACATGGGTACCGTTAGGCTGTGCGGTGCAGACAGTGCCAGCAGTGCTATCGGGTGTTGTCCCTGGAGATGGGAAGGGGCGAGCTGGTTGAATCGCTCTCTGAACAGAGGTCCAGGCTGAGAGCGGCAGCAGGAGGAGATGCGCGGCCATGGGCACCCAGGACGAGGGGAGCCCAGAGCTGGGCGGAGGAGCCCTGAGCCTGGCTGTGCTGGGAGGAGTGGAGTGGCGGCACGCTGGAGACACGGCTTCTGGCTCACCAGCTTTCCTTCTCCTGCAGCCTCTTCCAGCCGGTGTGGCCAGCGGTGCCAGTGCTGCGTCCCTCCGATGCCCGCATCCCTCCGGTGACTGTGCAGGTCACCTGGCTGAGGGCAGATATGGCTGTGGAGGTCCGACCTTGGAGGAGAGCTGGGTCCCTTCGTCTTCCCTGCTCCCCTGACGTTCCCCTTGGCCATGGATCAGCTGGCGGGACCCAGCAAGTCTTGCAGCAAAGATGAGCAAAAAAAATCTCTTCATGCCTGTAAAAGGAAGAAGGAGAGCACGGCAGAGACAGGCCGGCTGATGCAGCTCCACTTTCTGCTGTGGAGGCGGGAAGCCTTTTGGACAGGATTTATTTTGTATAGCCTTCCACACAAACTGGATCCCCCTCCCCTCCCGGCCCTGCCCGGCCTTAAATCATATCCTTTGTAATGACATTTCGTGCTTGTGTGGCGCCTCGCTTCTGAGCATCCCCAAGTGCTCTATAAATAACCGATGTCTCTGAGCCTGCCAGGAGGATGCAGTACCACCCCTTCCATGCCCCTGCCACCCAGGGAAGGTGATGAACCCTTCCGGCAGTCTCACCTGGATGCCCGACTGTGCCAGGATTAGCGCGGCAGCCTCCCCTGCATCCCTCTTGGCTCTCCTCCCACCCTAGCCACCTCCATGGACACCTCTGTCCCTGCTGGGGTGCCTGGGGAGAGGTGCTCAGGGACGAGCAGCACCGGTCCGTGGCTGGCAGGATGCTGCCCTGCAGCCCGGCACGTGACATGCAGCCTTACCTCCTCCTGGGGGGACCGCGGGGAAGCCCCCTGCCAGGGAGCTGGCATGGCCACCCCCCGCCGTGGCTGCAGGGCCAGTGATAAAGCCACCCTCCATTTTCCCAGACCCCTTTTTTTTAGGACAGGAATAGATTTCTCTGGCACACTGGGTCCGGTGCTGGAGCAGGGGACTTAACCACGTGGAAGTCTTGCTTGCTAATGAGACCAAATAATACAGCCTCTTGGATTCCCTCTTCTCTGTCCAAGCCCTTTGCTGTCATCAGGTCCTTCTTAGTCCTGTCCAGAGGTTTTTTCGCAGCTTCAGTGTCCCAGGAGATGCAATGGTTTTCATCGGACACCGCTCTGGCTTGACCTGGCAGTGGGAACAGCCTGCCTTTCTGGATCTGCTCCGGGCCCTTTGGCTGCCTGGCTTCCTCCACTGGACATCCCAGGCTGCAGGCAGGAAGGAGCCCGTCTGCCGTAGGGACCGCTGGCCGGCTGCTGATGAAATACCTGCATTCAAGCAGGATTTTCGGCTCTGCCGGCTGGTTTGGAGGCTGTCTCCAGCTGCCTACTGGATTTTTCTGAAAATTGCACCGCCCCGGGAAGAGGCCTTTTACCTTCTCTCACAGCTGGAAAGCCACAGCCCAAGACCTGACTGGCGGCAGTGACGCCTTCTGTCTGGGAGCCGGCGGTGTTGCCAGCTCTGCTGCAGCTTCCTGGGCGACCCTCGCAGTCTACGCAATGGTGGCTGCGAAGGGTCTTCACTGACAAGGGGAGGAACCTGCTTCCCTGTGGCCTGATCCACACCAGACCAGCAGGGTGGGGATGGAAAAAGGAAAGACTAATCCTGGCTGTAGGCGATGCCCTCTTCCATCTCCAGCTGGTCACCGCTGGAAGAGTCAATGCACAAACCTTCATGAGCACATGGGTTGGCTCCAGGCACCTCCCGGGGGTCCGGAGGATGGGGCTCGAGTCTGCTGGGCCGCTGCAGCTGCTTCCGTGCGGATCAGACCTGGTGGCCTGCCCCAGCCCTCCAGGGACTTGGCCATGGGTCTCCAGTGAGCCCCGCGAGTACCAGGCTGCTCTGGGCTTCTTTTTCCTGGGCAGAAAGTCAGTTTCCTTTTTCTAAGGCATCTTGAGGAAAAAGATTAAAATCTGAGGGAAGGGTTGTGGTGAAATGGGGAAAAACAAGTGCTCTCGTCTCATCTCATCTCGTCTCGTCTCGTCTCATCTCATCATCTCATCTCAGTTTTTCCCACCCTACCCCATCCCATCCCACCCACCCCATTCCACTCACTCCATCCCACCCCATATCCCATCCCTTCCATCCCATCCTACCCTACCCCATCCCACTCCTTCCCATCCCACCTCACCCCACCCCATCCCCGTCTCTGGGTATCCACCCCAGCCATCCCCAGACAGAGATCCTCTTGCCAGTGGAGCAGACCCCTTGGTGGTGGAGGCCACGTGGAGCGTTTTCTTATCCAGGATGTATGTCAGTGAAAACAGAAACCCAATAAGCAAGATAAGGAGACGATTTATAATGGAGTTTGTGAACTTTAGGAAAGAGCTTTACAGCCAGATTTTGCAGACCACACAGGGAGAGGTTATACTCTCCAAAACCTTGGAGATATTTTAAAAAATATTTTTATATTTAAAAAAAAGAGTTTCCAAGAATTAAATAACACAAAAGTGTATGAAATATGATGTAGAGAATGTTCCCATTGCTCTCACATCTGAAGTTAATTTGGGAGACGCTCTGAATAGCTTTTTAAAGAGTGGATAAACATTGGCATCAAAAGTGTAAATAAAGTTACCAGACAAAGCGGCCGTTCAAAGAGAATCGTCTCTGGGATATTGGCTGGGCAGTTTTAATGGCTGCGTGCAGGAACATTTGAAGATAAAACAAGGGCCTGGCCGATTATCACGGGGTGAAGTTCTCCGCTTTGTCTCCCTCTCATGATGTCAAAGGCAAGCAGCGCTGGCAGCCGCTCGCAAATGGTTTCCAGCCCGGAGGCGGTGCTGGCGAGAGGTCCCATGCCTGCAGGACCGGGGCGGGCCCCTGCACTGCTGCTGCCCGAAACTTTGGTCACACACTTCCAAGCAGGACCTACTGAAGATCCAGCCTTTAATTTGATGGTCGCTGGTCCCCTGGAAGATCTGGCTTTGTCAGAGGTGATGGGCTGGTGAGAGCCTGGCCCAAAGCATCTCTGAGAAAGCCCTTGCACTATCACAGCTTGCCTCGCATCCGCTGCTTCACCCAGGAAAGTCCTCCCTGTCCCCACAAATGTTTTGATTGACAAGTGCCTGGTTGATCACAAATATTCTGAAATACAAGAGGACCTTCAGCATTACTGGGTTTAAAATTACAGCTGGTTGGAACAATTTGGAGGGGTTGGTTCTCCTCCAGAGCGCATCTCTCCACCAGCATCAGGGTCCTTTTACAGGGCTTTTTTTTTTTTACAGCAGGGTTTTTTTACGATGACAGTGGTGAAACCCTGGCCCAGGTTGCCCAGAGAGGTGGTAGAAGCCCCATCCCTGGGAACACTCAAGGCCAGGCTGGATGGGGCTGGGCAGGATGGCCTTTGATGGTCCCTTCCAACCCAAGCCATTCTATGATTCTGTGATTGTCTGTGCCAGTCCCCCACCGCCTGTGGAGGGAAGGCAGAAACAGTGAATGGGGATCTGACATCTCCTTGCAATCTTTCCAAGAGGAAGAAAAATGAACACTTTTGAACTGATGTTTTGGTTTGCACCTTTTGGTATGAATTTGAAGGGGAACCTTTAGGAGTTGTCTTGGATGAAGCAGTCTGTGAGTGAGAGGCAGTCGTGGGGGCAGAGTGAATCTCGGCCCTGGTAGCCAGATGCTCATTGTGGGGTGCAGCTTCTCCCTGCCCTATGGCTCTACCAGAAGGGATTTTCCTGGGAACTGTTGGACAAGCAGGAGCGGGAGTAAATAATAATACTTGCTCTCCTCCATCCAGAACCTCTTACCTCCTGTGACGGGTTGACCCTGGCTGGATGCCAGGTACCCACCAAAGCCGCTCTCTCACTCCCCCTCCTTGATTAAACAG
>JAVKLA010000061.1:1108163-1177698 GCA_034782735.1 Sagittarius serpentarius
GGGCTCCCGCCGCCCCGCCGCAGCCGCCCGCCCCGGCCGCGGGGAGCCCCCGCGGGGCTGCGGGGCCGGGGCCGGGGCCGGGGCCGGGCTGTGCTTCCCCGCGGCGCGGAGAGGTGGCAGCAAAGGCCCTGGGACGGGGGCGGCGGGGACCGGCCGGGGGGTTGCCGGGTCCCGGCCCGGGAGGGGGATGCGCGTCCCCCGCCCCAGCTCCTGGTCCCGCGCCGGTCCCCGTGAGCGGGACCCTGGAGCTGAAGCCAACTCCGTTCCTCGGTCATAAAATCAGAGGACGGTTTGGGTGGGAGGAGAGCCTTAAAGATCTTCTAGTCCATCCTCCCTGGACGGATTTCGCTAGGTGAGGCTGCCCAAAGCCCTGCCCAGCCTCACCCTGAGCACTTCCAGTGACGGGGCATCCACAGGGGCAACCTCGACAGGTTCAGGGGAGCTGAACCTGCTTTTAGGACCAGATGAGCTTCAGCACTTTTGTCCCCTGTTCCAGTCCAGGGCTGTCCCTCTGTGCCCGCTGACAGTCCAGGGCGACGGGAATCCCACGAGAACAGCTTGTGAGACTTCAGGACTTGTCAAAGATGAAGTTGAACCCTGATCTCAGCCTGGCCGGGTGCCCGCAGCCCAGCCAGACCTAATCTGGGACTGTACACTGCCCATGTTTAATGAGGTATTGTGTACGGATGTGTCTGACTGTGTGTATGCACATGTCGTGGGCTCCGGGTGTCTCGCTCAATGTTTGCATCTGTCTGTTAGCGAGTCTGGGCATCTGGGGCCGTTCCCCTTGCCTGATTAAATATCTCCCTCGGAGCACGTTTGTGTAGCCGTGGATCTGATCGCATGTGTCTCTGTCTGCACGCAGAGGTGTTCATAGCTTTGCATGCGTACAGTATTTGCACAGTGCCAGCGGGTCACGCCGGGCTGTTGAAGATGCTTCTTCCACTGTTGGGACGTGTTGAGAGATGGGGGATGGGTGGGTGGCCGGCCTGAGGCCAAGGGCTAGATCGGGGTGGGTTTCCCCATGGGTGGTGGGTGAGAGCAGGGGCCAGTGCTGCTCTGGGGCCGTTCCTTCTCCCCAAGGACAGATGGAGCCCAGCCTGGACACTGTCCTGCACCCCGTGGCCATGGAAGGAGGGACAAGGCATCCCTGAGGCTTAGATGCAGCATCAGAGATGACCCTTCCACTTGCGGTGAGGTGCCCCTGCGAGGGGTTGCTGGCAGCTGCTGTGGCCCTGGGACGGGCAGTGCCTTAAGCCTGGCTATGGCTCCTTTATCCCAAGTGGCTCTGGGGTTCAACAGGCCCCCCCCCTTGCCCAAACGACTCAAGATAAGGCAGCACCCATGTGGTGGTCTCTGTTCCCGTGTCTCTTCCCTCCTGCCCTCCCTGCCTCCAGCCAGCTCATTTCCCATCCTGAGGAGCATCCCTCCTGGCCGGAGCATTGCCCTGCCTCAGCATGCCGCCCTCCCTGCAGGGACCCCCGGACCCCACGGGGCACGGGGCCGGCAGGCAGGGAGGGCTGGCAACAACAGGCAGCGGGAAGATCACAGCCTCCTGCACATGTGCTGTCCACTCTGTCACCACCTCCATGAAGCAAAGCTGATGCTGGCTGGGGATGTGCCCCCCAGCTCTCTCCCTTTGTCATGAAGAGCCAAGCATGGCTCGGAAAAATCACCCCGTGGTAGAAACCATCCCCGCTGGAGCACAGCACTCCCTCCTCCGCTCCGTGGCTGCAGGGGTGTTTGGCTGCAGATAGTTACCGAGCAATTTGCATTCAATTACAGAAGCCGGAAGGACTGGGAGGATTTTCCTTCTGGTTTTCTCTCAACCGAAGCCAACTTGTCCGAATTACAACCTAGGAAGCATCTCATTAGTGGGAAGTGAGGTCTCCAAAACACAGAGGGCGCGGAAAACATTCTGGCAGCGGTGTAGGGATGCGGGCTGGCTGGCGTTCGAGAGGGTGAGGAGCTTATCTGGTCACCATCTTCTCTCGCCCGTGGTATTCTTCCCCATGCACGCCCTCTTCCATGGCACCTGAGCGGAGAAGAGATGGGATTTTGGAGGCTGCCAGCTCAACACATCACTTCCCTGTTCCCGCTTTGGCTCAGGAGGTTTCATTTTGCCGGGCTGAAGTGTAGGCTGGTTTTCCCATTAATTTCTTTCCCCACCACCTCCTCCTGCCCTTCCTCCCAGGGCGCGTGGTGTCACCCAGGCCAGGAGAAAGTGAAGGTCTAGTGGCAGAGTCCTGGGGATGGCAGTTACAAGCGTTTAATAACCTCGCTGAAAGCAGGATCCTCAGCAGCGCTGCTGGGCTGGTCTGTCTCAACATTGTTGTCCCACAAGGCTGGTGGCTGGGGGACATCCCTCACCTGGCCTCCTGGAGATCTGCTCCCCAGTGTGGATCTCCCAGAGGGACTCATCCCAGAGGGACCTGTGTGGAGCCTGCGGGGTCCCAAAACTTGCTGGAGACCTTATATTGGGTGGGATACGAACTGGCGCAGGGGTTGGCACGTGGGGAGGGGGTGAGGCAGGAGCCATCCAGTGCAGGGGCAGAGGGAGAAGGGACCTGGGGACCACCAGCTGTGACTACAGAGGGGTTTTCTGCTGAGGTCTGGGAATGGGAGAGATCAGCAAAGTGCAGCTGGCAGCTGTGCTTGGGCTTACGTGGCTACGAGGTGACTTTTATGCCAATAACCTAATGCCCTTCCAAAAATACTTTCCTGGATAGAGCTCGCAAGCAAACTGCTGAGCCAGCTTCTGCCAGTGACTGAGATGGAGACATGACTCTGACATCTTCCTACGGACCGCTGCACTCAGGGCATACATGCTGGCCGAAGCAATGCTTGCTCCCATGCAGGAGCGAGGACATCCATATTTTGAGGGGGTAGATTGGGTGTGGGGAGCCCGCTCGCCCGGCTGCCTCCCTGTCCCAGCAGAGCCCACGGGTGCCGGCGGGGAGCCGCACCATCGCCCTGGCTCCCGGCCCACGCGAGGAGGTGTCTGTGCTGCCCTGCCGACTGCACCATCTGCTCCTCGAGCTGCTGGCCAGGCTGGCTCTTCCCAGCTGCTCTCCCTACCCAGTGCCTCCCAACCCTCCTCAAGCAACCAGTGCCCAGGCAGAAGCATCCATCCGGGCTCTGCCACCATGGTGGAGGTGGCCGCCGGGCAGCCCTGGTTCCCTCCCCGCATCGTGCCGCTTCTGCCAGCATCTGGGTGACAGTGTGCGCTTGGGGAAGTGGGTCTCATGTCTGTGCCATCGAGACCCACTTCCTTTCTTTGCTCCTCTTCTTGGCAGCTGCAAGGCTGTAGCTTCTATTTCAAGGTTGAATTTGATGAGCTCCAGCTCCCAGCCGGGTGATCTTGCAATGACTTTGTCTGCAAATGAGCACTGCTTCTGCATCCCACAGGCGTTCCCTGGGCGAGGGTTGGGCTGGACACCAGTTCTCTTGAGCACAAGGTGAAGGAAAGGCTGGGATGGAGAAAGCCAAGCTGCGTGCCATCAGCGCAGCCACTCTGTCCCCACACCTCCGCCAGCCCCACTGGCCGGAGAGCTGCTGGGTTTCTCTGGCACGATGTGCTTCCCACAGAGCCAGGTTGGCCAGCATCTGCTGTGCCCCATGGGTCCCCATGTCCCCAGGACACCCCAGTGCCTTGCTTCTGGGCTGTGAGGTGCCTGAGCCCCTTGACGTGACCAAGGCTGGTTTTGATGCGGAGCTCCTCCTTGTTCCCCATGAGGACTGTGTCCCACCAGGGGAGGATGAGGAGGAGTTTCCAACAGAGGAAGCTGCTCCTCTTTGGCAGGAGAGGTGAGAGAGTGGCGGCCTGGCCCAGCAGACATGGGACGCAGGTCTCCCCACCACAGGCTGCCCACCCTGTCCCCGATGGGCTTCCTGCCCTTCTGTGTGGATGAATCAGGTCCTCCTTTTCCTGAACCAGCCCTGCCTGACCCTTGGGGGCTGCCTGCCCTTCCTTGCTGCCCGTGGAGGGGCCGGTCGCAGCTCCCAGCCAGGCAAGGCAAGTCCCCAGCAAGCCCCGTCCCGTGCAGCCGCTCTCGGTGGCACGCCATGCTCCACGCCCTGTCCTGGCTTTGCTGCCGCTGGCACCTGGGGCATGCCTACCCTTCACGCCCCTGGCCTCCAGCAGCCCACAGCCCCACCACCACCCGGCTTTGCCCCTCTAGACCTGTCCCCGCTCCCCTCATCCTGCCATGGGTCTGCAGGGAGCCCTGCCTGTGGTCCCTTGGGGGCTGGGGACAGTGCGGGGGGCAGAAACACCTCCCAGGCGGCATGGGGCCGAGAGGAGGAGTGGGAAGGGGGTCGGGACACAGGGCAACCCACCGCCCAGCTCGGCTGCACTGACTCCCCTCCTCGGCCCCACCATCCCATTTATTACCCCTCTGCCATTCATCGGGCCAGACAGATGCCCCCAAATAAATACCCCCAGACAATAGGGTGGGAGGGGCCAGCGAGGCTCCTCATGAATAAACATGAGGGTCTTTGGACACAGCTTCCTCTCTTTGCAAAATGGGACCGATTGTGCAGCAGGCGTTTAAAATTCAGCCGTGGTCGGGCTGTCTTCCAGTGCCCCCCGAACCGCCGAGGTGCTTCATTTATTTCATAATTTCCCCTCCTCCCCTCTCGGCAACAGACCTGGCTCTTTTCACGCCTTGTCTTCCCTCTTTCTTTCCTTCTTGCTCCCTTTCTCTATTTTTTTTTTTTATCTTCCTTCCTTTTCCTACTCCTTGTTTCTTTCTCTCCCTGGCTTTTGTGCTGGGGGCCGTGACGAATGGCTCAGAAAAGAGGGTGCTGTGAGAAACTGGAGCTGCCGCTGGCGGAGTGGGTGGTGAGGACTTGGCGCTCGGGGGGCCGGGGGGGGGGTCTGCCTGCGAGCGCCTGGCTGGGGGCTCCCGCATGGTGCTGGGATGGGGAGGCGGCGGGGTGATAAGGGCTCCCCAAGGGCCTTGCTGTCTGAGTGCTTGGAAAGCCAAGGGTCGCGTCCCCCTGCCTGTGCCCTGCCTGCGGCGAGCCAGCCCTGCCGATGGCCCATCCCAGCACTCCCAGGCTCTGGCTCCATGCAGCCATGGGGAAAGCTCTACCTCGCTGTATCACCCACTGTGGTGAAAAGCAGACCTGGGCGGGGATGTCAGAGCACCCGAAAACTGGGAGATGTGGAAGGAGTAAGGAGGTGCCCGGCCATGCCAGTGCAGCCCCAGTTTCGGTGGAGGGCTTCCTGGCTGGGGTTTGCTGGACCCCTGACCTGCTCCCATGCTGGGACAGCCCCAGCAATGCTGGTCTTAGATCCTGTATGAGTGGCTTGTTGGGATCTTGACAACAGCATCCCCAGTGGGCTCCGCACGTGCCACTTCGTTGCAGGGAGAGGACAAACGGGTGAAGGCAGAGCCGGAGCAGCAGCAGGGAGTGGAGGGGTGGGAGGCCCAGGGCAGCGGTGGCAGCATGGCTCAGCATCCCAGGTGTTTCATCAACCACGTGCTGAGATCCCAATGCCATGCACCCCTGGGAAAGCCAGAACACACCCATGCCACGCATGGGCCGGCTCCACAGGTCGTGGCACCCTGTGCCCCGCTCGCTGTGTTGCTCGGGGATCAGCAGGAGGATGCTTGGAAAGGCAGAGTCCCCGATGCTCATCCTGCTCCCCAGGGCTCTGCTGGGTGGGATGAGAGGCACCCACATCCCTGGGGAGCTGCAGAAAGTCCCTGGGCAGCTCTGGCATTGTCGCTGTGCTATTAGAAAACATGCCTACCCCTTCCCCACCTCTGTGATCCTCTGCCTGGAGGCCAGGCAAGGAAAAAGGGAGTTTCTACCCAAGGGCTGGCAAGAGGGACGCTGCCAGACCATCTTCCCTTGGAGAGCGGCTGGCAGGGGAGGCAAGGGCCATGCTGGCAGGAGCAGGTGCCGGTGGGGACAAGGGGACGCCACCAGCTGCAGGCTGGGGGTGGACAGACCCTCTCTCCAAACCCCTGGGGGTTCTCCGTGCCTGGGATCTTGGAGGATGGCTGAGAGGATGGGGCGGGGGTCTCACCCAGGGCTTGGGGGTGACGCTGTGGGATGTGGGTGCTCGTGTGAAGAGCTGCTGTGCATTGCCCACCGCCACCTCCCACCCGGGGACCGCTGCCCGGCTGTCCCGCTGCCCGCTGGCGGGGCACGGCCGGCCGGCAGCCCGCAGGAGGATGGGCCTGGCAGGCTCCAGCAGCGGGAGGGCTCCTGCATTACAATCCAGTACAATCTGTCCCCCTTCCCGCTGCCCAGCAGTAGGGGAGACGGTTACTGTTTAATCCCATTTGACAGCTCTTTCATCATCTGCCTGCCTCCCTCCAGCTTCCCCGTGGTTCCTCCAAGGCTCCTTTGTGACTGTAATCAAAGCCTGGTGAGTGATGGCTGTTCAGGGGGAGGGAGGGAAGGGACAGCCGAGTGAGGGTGGCTCGCTCACCGGGGGGCAAGGGGGCACGGCCTCGCTGTGGCCTCGGAGAGCTGCTTGGATGGGGATGGTGGGATTGCAGGGTGTGGGTGCCTTTGCCGTGCAGCTCCTGCAGGTGCGGCTGTGGGTGGTGGCACTGTGAGCTGGACTGGATGGAGCATCTCCAGCTCTGGAAGCCATACCGGGCTGAGCATCCCCAGTGCTCAGAGCTGGACTGGACTGAGCATCACCAGCTCTGGGACCTGAATGGAATGGAGCATCCCCAGTGCTGGGAGCTGGGCCAGACAGAGCATTCCCAGTAGTGGCAGCTGGACTGGAGTGAGCTTCCCCAGCACTGGGAGCTAGCCCAGACGGAGCACCCCCAGCGCTGGGAGCTTGACTGGACAGACCATCCACAGAGCTGGGACCCAGACGGGACAGGGCATCCCCAGTGCTGGGAGCCACACTGGAGTGAGCATCCCCAGTGACAGGCGGGTGGTTTCCCCATGGTTAGGCCGCGGGGTCCTGGTCGGGACACCAGGGCTGGTGTCTGAGCAGGGGCCGGGCAGGAGGTCAAGGCCACACCAAAGGCAGTCTCCCTGCGGGGCAGAGAAGCAGATCTCCTCCCACAGCCCTCTCCCATGCACCCTCCGAGCATCCTTGCTGGAGCACGCTGGCTCAGACCACCCTGCCCCTCTGGCTCTGCCTGCCTTTCACTCCTGGTGTGCGAGCATGGCCCCAGAGGAGCACGACTGCTCTCTCCCTGTGCCAGGGAAGACTGGGGACACTGTGTGGGAGGGATTTCGGTGCAAATCCCTCGGGCAGCGGGTGCTCCTGCCAGCATGGCATGGCTCGCACGTTGGGGTGAGCCTTGCTCTGCCATGGGAGCCTCTGCCATCCTTATCAGAAGAGAGTTGAGGACTCTCCCACTCCCAAACAGGCTGGTTGCAGTCAAGGCAGGCTGGGGCAAGTGAAATGGCCTCCAAGCGGTGCCCTTGACATTTCTGTGAAATTTGGGAAACCTGGCCCCAGCCTTGGTCAGGAGGCTGTGCATGGGCGACAGGCCCTCTCAGGAGATTTTTGGGTAGAGGAGAGGAGCCCCTCAGTGACTCATCTGTAGGGTCACCCACGGTTTCCCCTGCTCAGCTCTGTCTGGACTGAGTCTCAGTCCCCAGTGCCTCAGCTTCCCCCAGTGCAGACCAGTGCTCAGCCATTGATGAGCCAGTGATGGAGCCATATGTGTCTGCAGGAACTGGAAGGAAACACCCCTCTGCCTGCACTGATGCTTCGGGCAGGGACTCAGCACCCACCCGTACTGCCAGGGAATCCTCATCACTACCAGCCTGGCCTGACCAATCCTAAACTCACTGAATTTTTTTTGTGGGGGTTTCAATAGGCGTTAAACTTGTTTGCTGAATTGCAAAGCATCCAAAGAGCTAGGTCTCTCTCTGGGAAGACCTGACAGTGCTCTGCACTGCAACATTTACTTGCTCAGCAGCAAGGGAGCAAGGAAGAAGGGGAACATCCCCACCCCGAAACATGCCACTGTGGCCCAAGGCAGCTGTCCCTGAGCCCCTGTGGCCAAGGGACACCCCAGTTCCCCGAGGAGAGAGCCTGCACATCCTTGGGTTATCATACGCATAGTGGCTGGGTGACAGAGTTTCCCAAGAACACATGTTCCCTCGTAAACTCGGGCTCTGCTTATCTCAAAGGGCATATCCGACAATTAGCTTATCTGCTGTGAAAGTGAGGAACGGCTTTGGTTATCTGGCTGGCTTCCGCAGGCTTGGGAAAAAAAAAAAGGGAAAGAGCCCCTGGAAGACCGAGGCACATCCTCGGTGTCCTATAAATAAAGTGACTGCACTCTGAGTGTGCCACAGATGGACTCCATGTGCTCAGGGTGGGGAGCTGGAGATGCCCCCTACTTTTAAGGATGCTTCATGCTTCCTTCTGTAAAACCCTGCCTGCCATTAGTACCAGCTTGGCCAAACCATCCCTGGCTGGGTGGCAATTTTTTGCAGGGTGGCTTGCAGCCTCTAGTTAAATTTTGGGGGAAAATTTCAGCTGGAGAGCATGGTTCTTTCCAAGAATGGGGATAAGGGAAAATAAAGCATTTGTCCTTATTTTGTTATAAAATTCTGCCTTTGAAGCAATTTGGCAAGTAGGGAGGGAAGAGAGGCTGACATTTGTCTTGTGTCCCTGGAATATGCTCAAATTTGACCGAGCTAGAACACTTTATTTGGGAAAAAATGCGGTCAGCACAAGCTCGGTGCAAACCTCTTCCATGGGAGCAGCTCCCGTCCCAGGGCGCAGGTTCGCCACCTCCCAGCTCCTGGGCAATGCAGCCAAAGCAAAGGGCCACCCGTGTCCCAGGGGTGCCGAACCCCACCAGCAGCACGGGGGTCAGAGGAATGACATGAGGGAGCCTGCAGCCAGGTAAGCCCCATCCTCTGCTAGCCGTGCCAGGGCCGTGCTATGCTTGGCTTTGTTTTGGGTGATTTACACCATTTTTCTCCTGTCCCATAGCAATCCTGCATGAAGCACATGCATAGCAAAGCATGCACGTTTAGCTAGCCCTGTGCAGCATGGTTAAGTTGTCCTCTGTGCAATGTCCTTCAACCCAAGGATGTTTCTCCTCCCTGCCTGGCCCAGGACATGGCATCCCTCACTTGGAGAGAAAATTAAGATTTGGTTGAGTTAACTTGGTGCAGATTATTGTTTGAGGAGCCAATAACCAAAAAAGCTCATGGAGATCCCAACTTTCCTCCCTCCTGGAGACTCCTGGAGACTTTCTGGAGGACTTTCCGGAGGACTTTCCGGAGCTCCTTCCTCCTCGAGCCTTTCTGGAGGGGGGCTGGTGCGCCATGTTCTGCTCTGAGGAAGGCATGGGCTGTCTTTGGAGGGGAGCTTCAGTTGGCTCCCCCCGCTCCTCCTCCTGCCTCCTGCTCTCCCCAAAATCTGTATGAAGAAACAAGTATCTTGTTTGCAAGCTAAAAACTAGAAATGATTTATATGTTTATAAGCCCGGCTCTGGCTCCATTTATTTTGGCAAAGGAATTGTTTGCATCTTTGCAGAATGCCTTCACCCAAACCACTCATTAGATATGAATTTCAAAACAGCCAGAGGGAGCGGGTGACTCAGGGGAATTAGCAAATGGCTTCCCAAAGCCTTTTACGTCAAGGCCAGCAGCTCAATTCCAGATCTTGATGCCAGTGGCCCAGAAGACATTGTCATCTAATGTTGGGTCAGTGATCATGAGTCAACGAGTGCATTTGAGGACCTTGGTCTTTGACTCCTAGCTGGCAGGTGTCTTCACCATGGGAAACCTCAGCCAAGGGAGAAGCCAGAAAAGATGGGAAGAGAACGATTCAATCAACAAGCTTTCGCTGGACAGGATGATGTTGGCTACAGGAGCTGACCAAGAAATGGAGATGTTCCACCACAGCCCTTTGACCCCAGCATGGAGATCTGGGGACTTCTGGAAAGGATGTGTAAAGAGGGTCAGCCTTGAAGTCTGGAGATGGGGAGAGTCTGTGACAGCTGTGGGTTTAAAGACCACCTTGATTTTCACCTGGAAGCTATTAAGAAAGTTGTGCATGGAGATGATACCAGCTTCGGCTTTTCTCTAGCAGACAAGAACCAACAAAGCAGCTGTCGGGTGTGACGATTCCCTGTCACCTTGTCCTGGCAGAGCTGCTTGACTTGGGCTGGCACTGGGAATGGGAGCAATGTCTCAGGCTGCTTTGGCTGAGGAGATGTGTACATGGAGGACATTCCTCTTCTGATGGCACCGCGTGGGCTCTGGACACTTTCAACGCTCTCAGAAATGTGTGCTTGGGGGGCAAGGGGACAGGCACCTCTTTTCTGGAAGAAGGTCTATGAGGAGTGGGATCAGCCGAGATTCTCCTGGCAGGAGGAGAGCCCTCCACCTTGGACCAGGCAGCCTGGACTGCCGCAGGTGTCTCATCCTCTTGACCCACCATGGGCACCGGGCGATGGTGTCAGCAACCTCCACGTCACCTGTTTTCCCTGCAGGCACAGCCGGAGGTCCACCAGGCAGCATGCCCTGCAGCGGCGGTGTGAGAAGCCTGCATCGGCACCACCGGTCCCTACCCACGTGTGTCTGGGAGCTCCTGGTGCCACCAAGCTCCTGGTCTCCAACCCCACTCCACCCCAACGTGCCCTGCGCCCCCTCCTCGGCGCGCCGGCTCACTCCAAGCCAACCTTGGCTCCTTGTCTCGCAAGTAGAGATGAAAATAAACTCCAGTGAAGGGTCCTTTAACTTTCTCTACTCGAGTGAAAATAAATGCAATTTCCCCACCACCCAGCCCTGTAAATTCCCCACACTGTGAAATATCTTCCAGATATAGTAAAGAGACGGCTTTCGGCTATTTTTTTTAAACATCTTTAACTGCTGTATATATTTCCAGGGAGACGTAATAAGCGCTACAGCTAATTTATCTGCGTGTACTGTAAATATTTTCAGGAGATAGCAGAAAGGATTTCAAACACATGGCTAGGAGGATTGGCACACAGCGTATGCTGGGTGGGAAGGACACCTTTAACCCTTTGCGTGCTGTGTCCCTTCCCCTTGTTTCTTCTCCGTGTGCACCCCCCCCACCCCCCGCAGCATCTCCCTGCCAGCTCACAGCTGTCCGTCCAGCCTGATGTCCGCCCAGAGGATGCTTGGTTTGAGCAGGGTGGTGAGGCTTGCTCGTCCACTTGACCACAAAGTCCTTGCTCCATGGGCACTGGGAGCACAGCTCTGCTGGGACCCCCATCCTGACCTGCTGCCCACAGCTGTGCCTGGACCTCTCCATCCCTGCTTGCACAGCTACCCATTGCTACAAGCACAAGACAAGATTTGGGAAGAAAAATGCCTGCTTGAGCATCTAAGTGAGTGTCTCGCAGCCCCAGCAGCCTCTGGGTTTCAGCAGAGGTTGCAGCCCCACAGGGGGAAACCAGGGTGCCCAGTTACTGCTGAGCACTGGGGCTGGGAGAGGAGGCTGATCAGGGCAGGGACAGAGATGCTCGCCACAGGCTTTCGTCGCCTGTGTGCCTGGGGGATATGAGTCCTGCAGAAGAAGGACCCTTGGTCCCCGGATAGCCTGTCCCCAGGGCTCTCAGCTGGGATGGGAGAGACCCTGGGCCATGGAGAGCTGGGGGAGCAGAGGGTGGCAGGATGCAGGTGTGGGTGGCTCTTCAGGGAGCAGCCACCTGCAGATGCAGAAGTCCCTATACACCCTCCCACCCAGCCCAGCCCCAGGGGATGCAGGAGCAGGGAAATTCTGGGACACAGCCCACCGTGTGCCCTCAGCCCCACTCCTGGCATGGTGATCCCTGCCCCACACATCCCACTCATGACCCCATCCATAAGTGCCATGATCCTCTGTGAACCATGACCCCACTTTGGGAAGAGCTTTTGCAGGGATGGAAGTCCAAAGGCCACCTTCGCTCTCCTTGTGCCCCGATACCCTCCAGGAGCTTCTGTGGGGGGACAGGAACCTTTCCAGGGGAAGGTCTGGGGACGAAGCCATGGGGTGCTGGGCTGGCGGGAGCAGAGGTCTTTCATCACGCAGCCGATGTCTGGTGTCAGCAGGGAACCGCATAAAAAAGCACATTCAATTCAATGCCTGTTATTAAGCAAACCCAGCTCTGGGGCACGAACAGCCTGTCCTGAAACTGCGGGTCACCACAGCCGGGCCAGTCACCCCGCTGAAGGGTCTGCCTGCCGGACCGGGGAGGTTGTGCACCCTCCCCATCGCTGCCCTTGCCTCGGCCGCGAGCTCACCATGAGCTCCTGCCTCCCGCCTGCCTTGCGGGGGTGATTTGGCCAAGGTGGCCTTTCCCCTGGGATTCCCTTGCAATAAGTCCACTCCTCCACGCCAGCAGCATCCCCCTGCCTGAACCCCACTGGGGGTCCCAGGGGTGGCTGGGTCTCCCGCGGCCCCATGAGCTGGGTGCTTCTGGCTCACTGCAGCCAGGTGCTGCCTCGGAGAGGGCAGGTTTGGGGTCTCTGGTGGCATGTGGGAGCAGGGAGGATGTGCTAAGGGTCTGTTAGGAAGGAAGACGGGATTTTCCCAACTGTTTACACAAGCCCTTGAGGTTTTGGGACTCTTCTCCATCGCCTGAGCGCTGGGATCTAGGCTTTCAGTGCAGGCACGGCTCTGATGGAGACCAAAACCTGGAGGGGCTGCGGTCCCTTTGGCTTGTTGCAAAGTATCACCTAAGTCCTAGATAGGGCAGTTCTTCCCACCAGCTACGGCTGGACAACAGGCTGAGGTCTTCAGGGCAGGAACACTGCCCCGCAGTCCCCGGGAGCGCAGCCCTGGCAGAGGCGAGCCCTCCCCGGCAGCGGGTACAGATGCATTGGCTGCATCCTCCTTGTGATCTGCTCCCCAGCCTCCTTTCTCCGTGATGTAATTTAACGCAGAGCAAGGACACGAGGTACCTATTGGCTTGGAGCCCACCCAAAAAGCCATAAAAAAGAGATAAAAGCCTTTAAATGCTAAGCCTGTCCAAAGAGACAATAAAAGGCAAATGTCTTCCCAGCTTTATGTCTATGCCTTTTTACTTGATTTATGGAGTTTTTGCTATATTCCTTAATGGTTTGTGAGTCCTCAAGCTGTTCAGCTCTTGTAAAAGGCCTGTGGAAGAAAACTGCATCAGCCAGGGGCTTGTCTGGTCTCCAAATCCATCCCTCAGCCCAGGCTGGTCCTGCTGCAGGGTCCAGCTTGGGGTCTACAATGGCCTTTGCCCAGTGTCCTGCTGGGGCAAGCAGCTTGGGGTGAGCCCTGATGTCCCAGGGCAGCACCCGTGTTGCCGCAGAAGATGCAGGGAGGGTTTCATGGCCGTGAAGAGGAAGAGGCGAGCAAAGAGAAAGGGCCCAAATGTTTCCATTCAGCCTCTGGGTGAGCGGCAAAACGTTTGGGAGCTGGATCTGCAAAGAGGATCCAGATGGGGGAACCGCAGCTGCTCCCTGCGAGCGGAGCCTGGATGTCTTTGGGGATGTGGGGTGGAAGGTCGGCGGGGGGCAGCCCTGGGGCTGTGGGGGGGGACTGTGGGAGTGCGGAGAGGGAGGCAGCCATCCCCACACAGCCAGCGTGTGCAGATCTGGAGCTAATCAGCCCTAAGACAGGATGCATGCGTGTCTGTTGGGGCAGGGCTATGAAAGCAATTGCTCTCAGTAAAACAATGCTTCCCTCCTCCGTTTCGTTCGGAAGTGAAGCTGTGAGCCCAGACGTCCTCAGCTGACTCTCCTGGTCCTCCTGCCTTCTCCGAGAGTGAGGAATTGATGGAGACATGGGGATCGGTGCAGCTGAGCGGGAGCCTCTGTGCTTTTGCATCACCCAGTGCCGGTGCCCCCAGGCCAAGCTTCCTGGCTCTGCCCGCAGTGCCGGTTGCTGGCTGTGGCACTGGGCAGCTGAGAAGGTCTGGAGCTATGGAATCCCAGGCACAATCATCCCTCTGAGGCTGGGAAGCGAAGACATTCCTACCTTCACGCATCCCTTCGGTCTTCCCAGACCAGCTCTTGTTGCAGGAGAAGCAGCAATAGGGCTTGCATCACGGCAAGGGGGAAGGAGACGCTCCGAGCCAGTGTGGATGTGGGGATGGGATGGTACCGGGGCTGGACGGGCAGCACCTCCGGGCTGGGGCATGGCAGCCATGGGGCACAGCCCCTCTGAGTGCCCGCTCTGCTCCCAGAGGTGGGAGTGGTCCCAGCTGGACTGGGAAGGTGCTGGGAAGCCAGACAGCGGGGAGCAGCTGACAGTGGCTGTCCTGGGGGCACCGAGGGTGTGACCCCTGTGTGGAGACAGCCTGGCCTTGCCCTGCAGCACCCCAGGAAGGGCACGCGTGTCCCAGCAGGTCCCCTGCCCCGCAGCCTGCACCGCCACCAGTGATGCCCACGGCGGCATCCCCTCCCCGCTGCCACCCTGCGCTGTCACACCCCCAGCCGCATTTCATTTTCTCTTCTGCAGTGAGAGGCACACGCAGCAGCACTTTTTTTTGTGCCCGTTCCGCAAACCTTCAGGCTCCAGGTCCAACTTCTGCAGCTTCAAGTGGTGACTTCAGGTCTCTCCTCCCTGCTCCAGCTCCGTGACTGGGCTCCCCCAGGACCCCTGGCTCGCTGAGCCCTCCATCACCTCTCACGCTTAGCGCCAGTTTGCAACAAATCCAATTGGGGGGGGAGATTTGGGGGTGATGGGCGGGAGCAATGTGGGGCAGAAAAATTTGGCCTGTCCTTAAAGGTCTCTAAAAATATATATATTCTTGCCTGTAAAAAAATTAGTAATTTTAAACCGCAGGCAAATGCTTCGCATTCCTGAGCAATGCTGCCCTCTGTTTACTGCCCTTATTGTTCTCAATGAGCTGGAACCGTGGAAATGAATATTCGCTCGGACCCCATCCTCCGCCCTGAGAAAGAAAGGAAGAAAGAAAGAAAAGAGGAAAAAGAACCAAAACTGCTGAAGGAAAACAGAGTCATTCTCCCCATGACTGAGTGAAAGAATAACATGAGACCGTGGAAATAGAGCTGCCAGGGCGCAGCAATTGATTTAAAGTGGGATCTGAATGCCGTCATCGCCGTGGTGTGCAGGGCTCACCCCGCCGGGGGTTGCTGCTGGGGTCCCTGAGCCATCTCTCCAGTACTGAGAGGAGATGTTGGCTGTGGGATGGGGGGGTGAGACACTTGGGAGTTGCTGGCAAAGGGCAGGAAGATTTAAAGCTCAGCCTGGGGCTTCCTCTCCTTAGGTTATCTCAAGCTGGGGACATTGCTGCAGACCACACAGGCACATGCTGAAATAATTTTTACTGGTTCCGCGATACAACGGGCAGCACATGGGGCCGGGAGCCAGCACACCGTGGGGCCTGCTGATGTGCTGGGCTGCAGGGGGGACGTGCATCGGGGGCCGTGCATCGGGCTGCAGGGGGGACGTGCATCAGGGGGCCGTGCATTGGTCTGCAGGGGAGACCTGCATCAGAGGGCCGTGCATTGGTCTGCAGGAGGACGTGCATTGGGAGGATGCACATTGGGCTGCAGGAGGACATGCACTGGGTTGCAGGAGAACATGCACCTGGCTGCAGGGGGATGTGCATCGGGGGGACGTGCCTTGGGCTGCAGGAGGACATGCATTGGCTTTGCAACCTTGTTCTCCATCTGACCGAGGGCTTCCAGGCTGCTGGAGGCCAGGGAGCAGAGACCCTGCCTGCAAAAGGACTCCAAGCCCCATCGCCCGGTCTTCTCTCCCCGAGTCCCGAACCCATTGCCTAAGGGCTGGGATGAGCAGAGAAAGCAGTTGAGCTTTGGGCTTTGCAGCAAACAGCCCTATGCCCCACAGCACCCGGTTTCTGAGATGGGTACGGGGATGCTGGGGAGGGGATATTTACACTGAGACGCAGGTCCCCCCCCAACACCCACCTGCAGCCCTGTCTTTGGGCATTGTTGCAGAGGCAGTGCTGGGTGTTGGGCTGCCCAGGGTGGGGGGGACCCAGCCACCCCGCATCAGGGGCGAAGGCAGTCACCGCTGGCAGGACAAAGTCCCCATCCCTCCTGCGCTCCCTCAGTTAATCATCACGTTGGGTAATTGCACGAGTGGCTGAGCGGGCAGCCCGCGAGGACTTGCCTGCAGGTGTGGGGCGAGTCGGAGGCCCGGCGGGCCATGGACGGGTGCAGAAAGCTTTTAACTGGAATAGGGTTACAGCCAGGCAGCCCAGCAATGCCAGGGATGTGAGGAATCCCCTACCTGCTTCAAAAGGACGCTTTCTTTATCGGCTAATTAAAAAAAGGGCAGCGGTGGGGGGGACCAGTGTGCACCTGCGCCAGCAAACATCAGGCCAAGAAAGGGGGGGGCGAGGGACCAGGCTGGGAGCGGGGGCGAGGAGGGGGTGAAGGGACTGCAATGGAGGGCAGTGGCCGAAGAGCAAGGACTGGGACTGGTCAGCACCTCCAGGACCCCACGGCACTGCTGCCGCCGGCCGGTTGTGCCAGGCAGCCCCTGCCTGATGCCCACCATGGCAGTGCAGGGGAGAGGCTATGGTCAAGTTGTCTTCACCCCCATGCAACGGCATCCCTCTGCCTGCCAGGTCCCGAGGGAGAGACCCAGGCTAGAAAGCACCTCCATGGTTGATTTATTGGCAGGGTTTAATATTAATCCGTAGGGATGCATCCTAGCTGGGTAGTCTGGTGTGAGCTGTATGCACTGTCACAGCAGTGCCCCGGCCAAGTTTCGCGTTGCTTGGCTCTTGTTCTTCCTTTCCTCTTGCTCAGTTGTTATTATTAAATGGGAAGAGCATTTTAAAGTTAGGGTTTCAGTCAAAAAAGGCTCCTGCAGTGAATCAACCTCAGCAGCATTGATGCAGGCAAAATTTCCAGCAGGAAAGAGCAAATTATTCCTGGGGCTCGTGGGCGTGAGCCCTGACTTGGGGATTTCTGTCTCAAGGCTGTTTTCCCATCTGGCTCCTCTGGTGTCCAGTGAAAGTAGGGCTGGGGATGCAGCATCTCCCACCCTTCCCACGGGACATGTGGGGACGGAGCACCTCTGAACTCTCCATCCCTCCATTGACTCCAGCTGAAACTGGCTGGTGGCTTTGAAAGTTACAGTGCTGGACAGAGAGACATACCTGCACATACCATGACTGCAGAGCCCCCGTTTGCTTTGGAAACCAAGCCAAGAAAAGAAGAAAAAAAAAAAAAAAAGAAAAGATGAAACATAGTGGAACCGAGCCATTCGTAATCTGTGGGAGCAGTTTGAACAAAGAGCCCAGCAATGATTTAATGAGATCATTTCACACCTTTAATTAAATAGGTGCAGCTCTGTGCAGGGAGGAGGCTGCGGGCACTGGGACACCCGGGGGGGTCTGCAGGACGGAGGAGCCCGGGGATGGAGGAGCCCGGTGGAGGAGCAGGGCTGGTCGCAGCAGCCGTGCTGGCTGGCTCCCGCTCTGGGGAAAGGGATGGAGCCATCACTGAGCGCATGGAAGAAACCCCAGAGAGGTTGTTCATGTGTAGGGGACCATCGCATCCCACCTCCACACCAGCACGCTGCAGGGATGGACACCCCCGCAGTGAGGGCAGGGGATCCCTAGATCCCAGGGGAATGCTGGTGGCACCTGGCTGAGGCCAAGCTGGGCCACGTTCGCATGACCCCCATGGGTCACATCCTGCACCATGGCCCCATCCCAGCTTGTGCCCACCCCGCAGGGCCAGGGCTGGACAGACACACAGGGTGGGTGCTGAGGCAGCAGTGCATGTTGGGGTTTGAGGAGGCTCCCGGAGCCCCCGGAAGCCCCCTGCTTTCTCCCTGGAGCAGAGGGGCTTCGGCGTAGCCCCCAAGCTTGAGGCTGCTGCAGCCGGGTGCATCCGCTCCTCTGCTCTGGCCCTGCTCCCAGCCAGCCTGGCCCTGCCAGCATATGGGAAAGGCAC
Organism: Sagittarius serpentarius; assembly: GCA_034782735.1. Classification (NCBI taxonomy): domain Eukaryota; kingdom Metazoa; phylum Chordata; class Aves; order Accipitriformes; family Sagittariidae; genus Sagittarius; species Sagittarius serpentarius. Next base: position 1,126,002 of record JAVKLA010000061.1, read on the forward strand.
AGTCCTCTGGGGACAGCGGGTGGGAGGAGAAGGACAGGGACGAGGACAGCTAAACCTTGAGCTTCACATGCCTTGCTCCACAGCTTTTGGCTTAGCCTCCCCTCCCCTCCCCGCCTGGCAGCCGGGCTCCGCATGGACCAGCGCCAGCGGAAAACAAATGCCCTTCCAGCCCCTCCCGGGGGGCAGTGGGCTGGGAGGGCAGAGGAGCCGGGGCTGGGGGGGCTGAGGGGCTGTGCAGGAGAGGAGGACCCCCTAAAGCCCCACTCCATGGGGCAGGAGAGGCCTTCTCCATCCCTGCTGCAGCAGGTCCTGGGGCAGGATGGAAGCGCAACACTGGCCACGGCAGGGCTACAGCCCCCCCCTCCACCACTGCACCCTAGGGATGTGCACACAGGGCCCCCTCTCCCCCCTTCCCCCTTTTTACAGGAGCAGGAGCAGCAGGAAGCAATGCTCAGCCTTGGCAGCAGCACCGCAGTGGCATCACAGGGACATATGGTCCCGGCCACGCTGCAGCCCAGCGGGGAGCTGCGGCACGGCCGGGGCCAGAGCTGTGCAGTGAGGGGGGAGCCAGCACAGAGCCCCAGCCTCGGCAGGCAGGGCCCATGGTGGGGACGGGCCTTTGTAGGACTGAACCTTGCACCCTGGTCTAGTTCGCAGAGCTGTGCCACGCTGGCTGCTTCCAGCCCTGGTCCCCAGGGCCACTAAGGGTACGAGTGGCCTCATAACCCCCAACCTTCTTCCCAGAGGGGGATGTCCAGGCTGTGTAATGCAGCCTGGGACGGTTCCGCCTCCAGACACATTCCCTGTGCTCCTTGGATGTTCAAGAAGGAGCTTGCAAGGACCGTCCCCATGGTGCGATGGACCCGTGCCAGCGGGAGCTGCAGGGAGCTGGGCATCTGCCTGCACGGCCTCCCACCAGGCAAGATCTGGGATGTGTTTCCAACCTGGAAGATGTGAGTTATTTTAATACACCAGTTTCCTGCTGAGACAGTGCAGCTCCTGGTTTTCCAGCACATCTCCCCTGGCCAGGGGCCTCGGCATGTCCCTGTCCCCTGGCCCTCGTCCCCGCAGTGGGAGCAGAGCCAGTTCCCTGTCCCCTGCCAGGTCTCCCGTGGGACAACATACTGCCGCTGCCCTATGCCAGGAATGACACGGTCCCACCGTGAGCCCCCACCTCACATGGGCAAACACATGCAAATCCGTCCCAAATGTCGACGTGCCAGCTCCATCCTAAAAACACCTGCTCGGATCCTGCAAACATGGCACATGTGCGAGCTGGCCCCTCAGGACCTCCTGGGACCTGGCTGGCGGCTCCCAGCAAGCAGAGCCAGTGGCAAGGCCAGTACCGCCCTTCCTAAAGCTGTCCCTTTCTGTCCCTCTGCTTCAGGTGATAAATTTTAAATGAAAATTTCAGGGACAGGGTGCGGAGCCCGGCAGCTGCTGGAGCAGTTTGAAGCCGAGTACAGAATTCGGCCGGATTTTCTAGTGTGTGCGATGGTTTGCTCAGCCGTTTGTGTCTCCCTGAGGGCCCGCGGCTCGGCATGACGGAGCTTGGGGTGAAAACGCCAGTCTGGTTAAAACTTCCCTCCTCTGAAACCTCCGCGTCAGTAGCAGCTTGGCATGCTGCCGGCTGCTCCGCACAGCTCCTGCTCAGGTCCCACGTGATGAGTTGTGTCCCCACTCAGCACAGTGGGACTTTCCCCCAGGTCATCGCCCCGGGATGCTGCATGCATCTCTGCTCCACCACTCTCAGTGCTGCCCACCACAGACTCCCCCACCACCATCTTGCTCCCATTGCTGCCTGCAACCCACCTCAGGTGCCTGCCTGCAACACGGCGTGGCTGCCTTCATCTCAGGCACCTCTGATGCGGCCGTGCAGGCACAGCCCTGCTGCCCATCACGGCACGGGGAGGTGCTCCCTGGCCTGAGACGCAGCTCCATGACGTCTTCAGCTTTTCCAGAAGAGCTGTGAGAAGCTGAGCTGCCCCAGAGGAGGACCCGGGGGCGGGGGGAGTGGTAGAAGGGAGGAGGGGTATTTTCCCCTCCTAATTTCAATAAACTAAATGAAAGGGGTGGAAAATTGGTATTTCATGCAAAACTTGGCGAAGGTTAAACCACTTCCAGATGCTGTCTCAGAAGGTTTTGCTCCAACCTGATCTGTTGCAGATAAAGTCGTAGACGCCCCTGCCAGATATTGTATTACACGCCAGCGGAGTTTCCAAACAGCACCGTGATCCAGGCGGCATTTCGTGCCGTGCTATCCCATAAAGGGAACAGAAAGGACCCAGAAATGTCCCTGCGGCTGCAAAACCATCCTGGGACTGCACCGAGTATCCCGTGGGGCAGGTGGTCGGGGTGGCCATGTAGTGGCAGCCCTGTGGGGGACGAGGCAGCGGGCAGCTGCCGGCATGAGGGATTCCCTGCCCCTGGCCACCACTGTGGCTGTACCCCCTCGCGCCAGCCCTTTATAGCGGGACCACCCCCGGCTTGTGCCTCTGCTCTGGGTCTGACCTGCTCCCATCCCTGTGGGCACACAGCATGGAGCCAGAGAAGACCTGGCAGGGTCACCAGTGATGATGTAGGGGTTGCCTTCTCCATAAACACGGACATGGGAGATCAGAAGCTCCCTTGGTCATGGCTCTGAGTGAGGACCAGGGCTGGGCACAGCAAAGCCCTGCAGCTCTCAGTCCTGCTGACAGCTTGTGCCTGCCGCAGCACCCGTGGGATGGGGCTCACCACCGCCTGCGGCTGATGTGCAGGGTGATTTTAAGGTTGGGGAAACTGAGGCAGGGCCAGGCCAAGACTAGAAGACGAGCAGCCTGCACCTCTTGGGCTGCCGCTCCACTCCACGCCTGCCTGTGAGGAAGAAACGGGGCTCCCACGGCCGAGCTGCAGCTTTGGCGTGGGCCAGCAGTGGGTCCGGCACACCTGCCCGGAGCGGGAACATAGCCGGCATTCCTGCCCCCGGAGCCCCCTTCCTGCCCCCCCGCCGGGCGCTGTGGCCCCGCTGCCTTTTGGCCTCCGCTTGTTTTCTTAGCAGGCGGGTCCCGCGCTCACAGAGCCCAACAATTTCCTGCCCTGGCGAACACATTCCTCTCTCCCATCGCAGGTCCCTCCCGCCGCCTTCCCACCTTGGTGCTGGATGCTGCCGCTCTCCCACTGCCCACACCACACCCCCCTCTCCCCTTCTGCCCCTCTGCCTCAGTTTCCCCAGCTGGGACCCCCACACTGCTTCTGGGAAGCAGAGCAAAGCCTGGGGATGCAGGATGCTGAGGTCTGCATGACCCTCCTGCAGTTTTGGGGTGGTCAAGGAGGTGATGTCTGTCCCCATTTGCAGTGTTGGGGGGCTGGCTGAGCACCCATGGGGAGGTGGTGATCTGAGGTGGGAGCTGGGGGGACCTAGTTCAGCCCCAGCCCAGGCATCAGCCTGGAAACAGCAGTGCTGGTGGCACTGGCAGCACTAGGAACATCCCCAGGCTCATCACTGAGGGATGACCGTGGGGTGCCCCTGCCCCTCAGGATAGAGAGCCTGTGAGCAGAACGGGCTGAGCGCGGTGATGCCGGGCACTCTCCCACCCCTGCTCGGGGGCACCGCTTGGGTGGGCTTTCCCTCTCTACAAGCTGGGAAAACCAAAGAGGCAGCAGAGCGGTGGTGGGATGGTGATCCGGGATGGCGACCCGGGATGGCCAGGGACAGCCAGGGTGGCACCAGGTGGATGGCGGCATCACCTTGGTGTGCTGAGCCCAGCACCGATGGAGCTGCTGGGGGGGCCGGGAAGGGAAGTGGTGGGCAGAGCCCATCAGGTCCACCTTGGAGACCACCTCCCTGGCAGGCCGGGCGACCGCAATGCAGGGGCCAGCTGCAGAGGACTGACGCCAGAGTGACGTGATGGGGCGCAGGCTCTGAGCCAGAGGGACCCCAGTTTCTGGGGCCGGTGCTGTTGGCAGAGGGGGGCGGGAGGCGGGTGGGCAGGGACGGTGAGCCTGGCGCGGGCAAGCCTGCCGGACATGCTCTTCCCACCCACCCCCCACGCCCTGCCAGCGCTCCTACCCACCCATGGCCCGAAAAGAAAGAAAAAAACCCCGGCCCGCCCATCAGGAAACCTCAAATCAGGGCCAATGTTTTCGAAAGGTTTTTTTCTCCTCTCTCCTTTAACACATCTGCCAATATAATCTGACCTTTTCCAAATAAATAAAGCCCGCGCGCTCTGTCTTTGATCCCGCGCTCCAAATTTTCTATTTACTTAATTGGCCCATCCAAGGTCTGAGCAAGCCACGGGCCGGCAGCTGCTGCCGCTGCATTCCTGGGGGCTTATCGCTGCCCGCTCACCTGGTTGTCATTACCACCGCCACCCCCAGCCCCACGCCCCTGCTGCGGCCACCTGAGCCTGCGCTGCCCCTGCCCCGGGGCTGCCCGTGCTCTGGCCCCCCACTCTTGCTGGGTACCCTGCCCTGCTGCCGTGGGGTTGGGGGGTGGGAGTGGGAACACCCCGTGGGGGTCTCATGGAGGATCCTGCTTGTCCGGTGCCCGTTCTCAGCACTGTCACCCTGCTCCACCCTTTCTCCATTTCTGGAGGGCAAGGGAGAAGGACCCCCACATGACGTGGGGCTGAGCCCCACTAATCCCATCTGTGTGGAGGGGTAGAGGGTCAGGGGCTTCCCCAGGGAGCGTGGGGAAGGATGCTTCTCCAGAAAGGGGACCAGAGCTTGATTTGCTGCTCGGAGATGCTTCTGTCTCCGTACAGATCCGTAGCCTGGTAACCCTCCCCGGGCTAAGGACTGTAAATGTGTCCCGTCCCCCCCCCATAGCAGGAGGGAGCACAGCTTTGATGCCACGTGGGGATGGAGGCTCTGGGCACCCAGAGAAGGTCACACCTGAGCAGCGGGCAGTCCCTTCTCCCCCAGACTTTCCCTATGGATGCACCAGCTCATGGCAGGGACCAAGCCCTCCTGCTGCAGACCTCCACTGAGCAACTGGGACAGATGACACCTCCTCAGCAGGTCCCCCCTCTCCTGGCCACAGGGAGCCAAGCCTGGGACACGCAGGGCTGGGACCAGCAGAGGTGGGAGGGCCGTGTGTCCTCCTGCAGCACCGCCCGTGCTGGGGGAGAGGAGGCTGTTGGGCCGCGGGGAGATGGAAAGCCCCCGAGGCTGGGTTGCTCCTGTGCTCTCGGCAGATGCCTTTCAACTATTATTTTTCAGTCCAGGAAAAGGAAAGAAGTGCTGGGAAGGCTGCAGGCAGACCCAGACATGTGCCTTGGCCCTGTGTCTTCCCTCCACACGCCGGCTTGTCCCAGGTTATCCCTGTCCCTGCCCTGAAGAGGCAGAAGATGCTCCTTCTGTCTGTGGCTCCTCAGCTTCTTCAGGCAATAACCAAAGGGGTGAGTGGGCTTTGGGACCCTGCAGCTAGCGGGGAGGTGGGGAAAGCAGCACCCCAAGGGACCCCACTCTGAGCAGGAGGGTTCACCCAGGCATGGGCACCGCTGGCGTGACTCGGGGCCTCTCGCAGGCAGGTCCCAGCCTTCGCAGCTCTGTGACACCACACAATGCCCGCTGAGGTAACCACATGCAGGCAGGGTTTGGTGATGGGAAGGGTGGCTCAGCCATCCTTTACTTCTCCACCTTTCATTTCCCACTCTCACCGGGGAGGGAGGGAGGTCTCCGCTTAACCTGGTCCAGCTCAGTGACATGGGAAGACATTGGTGGTGCTTTGTGCACCCAGAGTACCCTCTGATGTGTGGGAGGCCCTGGATGAGCCTTGGAGAGCTTGTCCTGGTACTTGGTCACCCCTGAGGCATGAGGATAAATTCCAGCTCCTGAAAAACCCATACGGTTGGCTATAAACCCTGGGTTCCTGGCACCCCCCATAATGAGATGTGGGACCTGAAAGCCACCTGCAAGGCCCTAGAGAGCGCTTGGGTTTGACTGGCAGCAGTACTGGTCCTTTTTCTTACTGATCCTCAGGACGGTGTGAATGAAGGGAGGTGGATGGTCCTGGCCATGGTTACTCCCCAGGACCAGCCAAGCCCATGCCCTGGATTGTAGGAAGCTGAAGAGCAGCAGGTTAGAGAAGGCCATGGCTTGGCCCTGGAGTAACAGCACTGGGAGCTGAGGCCAGAGGTGAGGAAGAGGTGGTCAAGCTTAAATGAATGGACCTCAGGCCCTGCAGGGTGTCCAGCATGGGGAAGGAGCTGGCCTGGCACGGCGGGTGCCAGCCGGCACTGCCCTTGTCCGGGGGTGCCAGTCTTCCTCCTAACAGACTATTGGGATTTTCCTCTGATTAATTCCTAGTTCTGCTTTTTCATGTCACAGCTCATAATTTATAAACCACTGGTGGGAAGAGGGAATATTTCACTCCCGAGCATCCCTGGGTGGTGCTGCTGGATGTGCTGGCTCAGTGACAGATGGGCACCGCAGGCTGGGGGGTGATGGACTGCGTCCAGGGTGCTGGAGAGGGGCACCCCCCAAGAGCAGAGGGCTCTGAGGTGCCGGCCCGGGCAGCTGACAGATGTGCCGTGTCCAGCCCGTGAGGGATGACACCTCCAGCGGCTGCCGCTCGCTGCCGCAGCGGGGTGTCACGGTACATGGAGCGTGTCCGGCTCAGGATGGACGTCACCCCCTCGGCTACACCAGCTTTCGCTGACGTGCTCTCCCTGCTTGCTCAGCCAGCTCTGGAGCCTGTATAAATCCTTATAGTCCATTTACACTGACAACGATGATTCAGTATGACTGGTCTGTCCAAGACCCCCTTTCTCTGGGGAAGTGGCCCCAAGACCGCCAGTGTGCTTGTGCCCTTCCTGCCTCGCTGGCAGCTGTCTGCTCAGCTGTGTTCGCTCAGGGATTGAGAAAGATCTTTTCTTTGCCTTGCTGGGAAAGCCTTGCTGCCAGAGATCTCAGGTGGCTTCACCACCCAGACCGTCCTGCTGCAGCCCAGTTCCCAGCTCTTTGAAACCCCTTGTAGATGCCTCCTCAGTTGCCCGGCTCTGCTTCATCCAATGCAGGCAGCACCACTGTGAGCTCACCCAGCCTCTCCATATCCCTCTGCTTGGTGAACCAGTTGTTTCCAAGTGACAAGCTCGGCCTGTTGATGCTTCCCGGTGACACCCATCAAGGTCCCAGATAAACCGCCCCTTCCTCTCGGTGCCGCCCCAAGGGGATGATGCAGGCAGCACAACCCAGGTGGGACAAGGAGGAGGTGAAGAGGGGCAGGGAGGGAAGGAAGGTGCTGTCGGGTGGGATTTCGACATCTGACATGTTGACGTTTCCCAAGTAGAATCCAGTCACTCAACATCTGGCTGAGAATATTGCGTCTTGCTTAAGAGCAACTCCAGATGTTCCCAAGACTTTTTTTCATTATTTTATTTCTTTCTTTCATTCTTTTCTTCTCCCCCCCCTCCCTCTCAGCCACTCTTGACTCACTAAATCAAGGGAGACAGGCTTTTAACTCTCTGGAAAGAAATAAACGGCTCAATGGTGAGATGAAACGAATTCTCTGGAACTGTGTGAGCAGATGTGTGTTGGGGGAGGGAAAGGGGGGGGAAGCAAGGTAAGGGAGATCAAGAGAAAGAGAGGGGCATGTGTACATGATCATCCCTTTAGCATGAGGTGCCCCAGCTGGATGCACAGCATGATGGCCAGAGAGACGTGCAGTCTCCACAGAACATGCAGGACTGGCGAGGGCAGGACTTGTGACTGGATGAAAAAAGGGGAATGGACCGGTTTCTGTTTCACTGGGTCAACTGGTGATCTCCTCTCCAGCGTAATTGGGTCCAGTTCTTACCTCCTGGAAGTGGCTCAGAGCCAAGGAGGTCAAAAGAAGGATGAGTCTGGTATGTTGATGATGCTCATCCAAAGAGGTGATTTATCATCCCTGACGGGAATGGGAGAACGAGCAGCCAAACAGCAAGAAACTTGGGAAAAGAGAAAGTTTGGTGGGAGGAGGGGAGAGGTCAAAGGTGAGAGACATGAATAAGAGAAAGATGGAGAAGGGTGGTGAGAACGTGAAAGGCAGATCCAGAGACATAGAAATACGGTTTCTCCGTCATGTTTCTTGACTCCTGCTGAAGATCTGTGCCCGTCAGCCCCACGGCGTTGGTGCCCATTGTGTGCCATACAGGCAAGGACCTCGCATATTTCTGATGTCCTAGAGCTGCTCCATCTGCAGTCTCTTCAGGCAGAGAGTCGCTAGCGTGGTGCCTGTCTCCCATTATCTACGCCATCCCCTCCTGAGCCATCGCCTCCAGCTCCATCCATTTGTCAGAGCTGCTTTGCCTGGGTTTGAATGCTCCTAGACTCTGGCAATCTCACCCCTTCCCTGCGGGGTTTTGTAGACTCCTTAGATAAAGCCATGGCGCTTAAATCATCTGCTTTCTTCTCTTCTTACATTTGTAATAGTACCCTGACAAACAGTGCCATGGGCGTAGCGCAAGAAAACCTGATTTTGTTGCCTTGCCTTTCCCCTTAGAATTAATGAGCCGTAAGATTGGATGACCACTGCAGTCAGCCTAGAGAAACCACTTGATAGCATCCTGTGGTTGGCTATCAACTAGCCTGGGAGGGCTCCTCTCAGAGAAACATGCCGTTAAGAGGCAGTTAGGACATCAGAACGCGGCTCTACATCATTTAACCCACGCCAGAAACCTGCCACTGGCCCCAGAGCAACCGAGGAGCCAAGCATCTGCACCGGCACTTCTAACCCGGCGCTCAACGCATGGTGCCGACCTGCTCATGCCAACACCTCTGCAGGACACATCCCGTGAGATTTGGCCAAACACCAGCAGTAGGTGAGGCTGATTCTTTGGCCTGGTGAAGTCCAAGCTCTCAGGCATGGGAAGTGGTTCCCGATGCCTGCCTGTTTAGCCTCCCTCATGGCAATGACGGAAAGCCTCCTGGCTTTCAAAGAGCTGATGCTCAACATCCTTTGATAGCTGGGTCTCCAAGAGGTCTGGAAGTGCACACATACACAACTTTGTTGAGGAGTTTTCACTGTGCCGTACGCACTTGAAGCTCACGAGAAACACTCAGAGACCTTCTGTCTGGCAGTAAGAGCCCTTCAGAAAATGACAAAGGAGGTCTCTTGAGGTCTAGGGAAACCACAAATACCGTCTAGCTAACAAATGGCTGCTAACACAATTCTGCAGAGCAGTTCAGCTCATTCATGAGCAGGAATTAAGTCTGGAGCTGCGGAGCATGAAAAGGTCCTGTGGGACGGCACGTCAGGGTTTGCCACTGGCGCAGCGTGTGCAACGGCTGCCGAGGAGAAATAACCTGATTTCCACACCAGCAGCTAGCATGCACGAGCCCCCGTGTCTCATCCATGGCGAGCACCATGCTTTATGGTTAAGAGCTAGGGCTAGTTAGAAAATTCCCAGTCAAACTAGTTTTACGCTCTGAAAAAGCCAGTTTGCCTGAACGGAGCCAGCTGACCGACCCTCAGCATCCAGCCCAGCCCCTGGGAGGCTGGACCCCCGCATCGGAGAGCCCTGGGGAGGCTCGGGTCTGGCTCCAGGTGGGCTCGTTGGGTCCTGGTCCTGGCTCAGCTGCAGACGGCCTGCAGCTCCGTTGGGCTCCAGCTTGAGCCCTGGCTATGGGAGTTTCTAGGCTTCCTGCCCTGGAGATGGGGTCTTGGCTCTTGGTTCCTGGCTCTGGAGAGCAAGGCCGAGAGGCCATCCTGGCTCTCAGGAGGACCTGCGCTTCAAAATTTTCCAAATAAATCACTTGGATTATTTCTAGCTGACATTTTTTGGAGGGCTTTTCCTTCTGCCGGAAGGGAACGACTTGATTTATTCATTTTTCAAAAATTCCTTATCCGAACGCCCTGGATGCTTGAAGGAGGGTAGAGAGAGGGCCAGTGAGTTTGGCCAGACCAGGTCCACCAGCCCTGCCTGAAGCTGGCCAGGCATGGGAGGCTCCAGCTTCTGGAACCTCCTCATTGCCCCAGGCTTGCAGATGGGCTCCCCACCACCCCTCTGAGTGCCCACCGCCACCCCAGAGCCCTGCAGCACCCTGGCACTCATGGACTGGGGACCAGGGTGCCGTTAGCCCTGTGCCCACAGCCCACCAGTCGGACTGGCTGGAATGGAGCCACCAGCTCATCTATGAGCAAAATTTCAATTTTTATGCTTTGGTATCTTTTGCCTTTCCCTTTTTTGCCTTTCCCTTCAGCTGGGGGAGCCCTGGGAGATTTCCAGGCTGGGGGGCGAACACCCATTCCTCAGGCAGGGCATGTAACCATCTCCCTGCCCTAACCACGTAGCCGCACCGTTTTCCGTGCTGGGGCTCAGATTATGCTGGCAGTTCCTCCCTGGCCGGGTGGGCACTGTGGGAAGGGTGCGGGTGAGGCAGGGAGGAAGTGCAGCAGGCAGGGACCAGCTCGGCTGCAGCCCCCCTGGGCCTCCCTGGGCCCCCCCACCTCCCCGGAGATCCCCTGCAGTGGTAAAGCAGTGCAGGGGGTCTCAGCAGCACGAGCAGGGGACGAGAAACCAGGACCTTGCTGGAAGGAATGGAGCCGATGGAACTGAAAAATCCCCAGCTTTGCTGCGCCTGTCTGCCCGCCCTGTCCTGGGGAGGGGTGGCAGAGGGGTGCTTGCACTGGTGATGGGGACAGCCATGTTGTTGGTGGCCTCTGAGCATCCCTGTCTCTCCCATCACCCTCCCATTTTCCCCTACTCCCCCCCAGTGCTGGCTTCAAGGGGCTGCAGGGAGGTGGGGGCACATCTGACAGGCTTTGCCAGAACATCTTTTTTGGAGGCCCTCATGGTGACACCGCTTTCAGGGGCTGCTCTCTGCCCAGAGCACCTCCTGCCCACACCCTTGCGAGCAGCGCCCGGAGCGTCGGCTGCTCTTCCCAGCATCAGGGAGCAGCGCCGAGGGATCACCACCCTCTCCTGCCCCACGGAACAGTGGCTGTGGGCAGCAGGTCCTCGCCCCCGCCCCACACTGCAGAGCCTCTGGGGCTCAAGACCGTGGTGCAGGAGAGGTGGTGGCACCTGGCACCGTGCTGCCCAGGGACCGGAGCTGTCCGGGGAGGGGCACAAGGGAAGCAAAGCTCTGAGACACCTGCAGCCCTGGGAATACGCGCTGTTTGCAGGGGGACAGAGCAGATTTCTCCTCTCCGGAGAGGCTGCGAAATTCAGATGGAAAAAAAAAAATATTTTTCCAACCGTTATATTTCACAAAAGGAGCTGTTCATCCACTTAAAATATAGGTGACAAGTACAAAAGGCATTTGGCATTATAAAGCAGGCCAAATCTTCAGGAGATCGAAGATATATAGTACGCAACCAAGTCCCAGCTTCAATCTGCTCCTATACTGTAAATTCCAATTACATCATGCCGCCTTGTTTAAATACCGTGAAACCTGGCTCATGCCCTAAGTATGTTTTATATATTGCCACATCCATTTGAAATAGATGGGCAATGTGTTTTACGGCACATGTGCAAATATCTCCATATTTTTCCATCTGGGGGTTTATGGGATCTTTCAGAAAATTAATAATGGGGCTCGGAGGAAATGTTCGACTCAGAGGCAGTAGCGGAGATTTATGGCCATCCCGGTGGATGCCAGGGAAAAGTCTGAAAGTGCCCGGAGCAGATGAAGGCCCTGCAATTTCACCAGGTGCTCCCTGAAAGCTAATTTTGCATAACAGACGAGACCGGGAATTTCCTCAGGTGAGCCAGCAGGTTAATGGAAAGGGATGGCTCTTGAAGGCGAGGAGCTGAGCACTGGAGTGAGGGGTGGGGATGGAAGTGGGTACCAGCACCCATGGGGCTGCTGCCGCATGGCTCGGACCCGGGCAGGGCAGGAAGAACGTCCGAGCCTTGCCGGTGATGGTGACTGCTGCCCAGCCGCCCCACCAGCCCCCTTCAGTCACTCTGCCTCGCTCCCAGCTCCAGGCACTCTCCGGCTTAGCTGGAAAAGGGACAGCATGAGGGTCCATATGGGTGGCCTGGCCAAAGCCACCCCAATTTCTGGCTCAAGATGTTAGCCTGCCAGGCTCTGCTCAGCTTCCTGGTGGACGAGCAAACCCTTGCCATCATGGTGTGGAGGGCATCGAGGGCTCCCAGGACACCAACCCAAGCGGCACAGCCCCCAGCCTGGCCAGGCCCCCGCGCCACAGGGATCATGGCATGGGTGGCCAACGCCACTGGGAAAGGATACTTAGGAGCCACCACATACCAAAAGCCTCAAAGGTCCATGAGGCTGGGTTAGTGACCCAGCGCACAGCCCCTGAGCTGCAAGCTTTGGAGGAGCTTTGCTCCTGCTGTCATCTGTCTGGCAGGGCACAGGCAGGGGACAGGCCGGATGCAGCACCTGGCTTTACACTGCTGCTTCAGAGGCCTCTGTGGGTGTGCTGGCGCTGGGGAGAGACCCGACCCAGCCGCCTCTGGGCCCCTCGGATGTGCTGAGCTGGGTCCACTCTGCCCTGTCTCCAACCCCTCTCGCCCTGCACCGTAAGCGGGACCGTGGTCCCAGCTGCGACAAACCCAAGGGTCGGCTGGTGGCCGCGTGCGCCCAGGCTGGCCGCTGCCAGCTCTCCGACAGGCAATCCCTCCTCCGAACACCCCCAGCACCAGACGCCTTCTGGAAGTGCCACCTCTCCCTGCTCCTCCCAGTAAACAAAGGCCAATGATTTCCCATCGCGTGGGTGCGCCGAGGGGGAAGCGGCGGGTGGTGTTTATTTTGACAGAGGAGAGGCCCGTTCTCCGAGCTTTCGGGGTAGTGCGTCTTGTCCGAGATGAAAATATCGACTGTTTGTTTGAGTCTTGCCGTGGTTGTGTAAACAGAGGACTCGTTACAAAGGATGCCGGCTGGTGGCTCAGCAGTGAGGGCCTGATCCTGCCCCGTGCAGAGGCCCCCAGCTTGGTATTGATTTCACGGAGATGTAGCATCCCCCTGAACAAGCACTCCCACCCAGGTCCTGTGCCTCGCGGGCTGGGGACATGAATGGCAGAGGATGAAATGGGGGGGATGAGGTTGTGGAGGCAGCTGAGCAATGAAAGCCTGGAAGGAGGCGCAGCAGTGCTGAGCCCAAGTCATAGGGGGACCAGCACGGCTCTGCCAGGGCAGCAGCATCTCTGCCTGGGATGGTCTTTTTGTGCTACTGGCAAACGTCGCAGTGCAACATCGCAGCGCGGATGCAGGTCACGGGGTGCGGCAGGGTCCCCCCATCCCCTGGGCACTGGTGGAGACCGTTCTTCTCTTTTGCCTCATCCTCTCCATCGCTGCTGAGGTGGGAAAACCCCATCAGGAGGGAGTCAATAGGTTTCTCCAGATGGTGCCCCTCTGACCCCAGCCGTTCCCCGTCTTCGGCTCTTCCTTAGGAAAACACGGCGCAGGCCAGCCCATCGATTAATGGTTTCCTCATGTTCCCCCCGCACGGCCGACGTGGGAAGCTGTCTCCCTGTTCCCCAGGCTCTGCTGAACTGAGCCCCTGCCTCCCTGTGCCCCCGTGCCCCGCACGGGTGCGGGGTATCCTGCACACAAGGGGAGCATGTGTTAAACCAGTGAATTGTGCCCTAATAAAGATGAACGGGGAGATAGACAGATTGGATGAAGGAATAAATGAACAAATGAATGAATGACACGGTGATTAACTCTGATGTAATAAATGCCCCAAGGCTTGTAAAAAATACACTTGGCATTTTGAAGAATAGCACATTTCACACCGTTTTGCAAGGACGAGAGTGGCTGCAGCAGCTAAACCCCCTAGGCACTTGGCTGACATGGTCATGAGTGGGAAAAACGTATCCTGCCCTGGCCCTACAGCCCTTCTGGCAGGAGCCTGGGTGGCCACGGGTGGGTGGAAGAGCCCCGGTCAGGGCTGGGAGGGCAGGAGGGGGGCTGGGAAATGTAGAGGTCGGGGGTTGCTTAGGAGGCAAAATTTGGGAGGTTAACAAGGCTTGCGAGGGTTGTAAAGTGCTGAGTAAAATGTTGTGCTTGGGTAAGGGGTGGCAGACAGAGTGCTGCGGTACCAAGGGCATGGCAGAGCCCATGCAGGCTTTGCCTCTGCCGACCTGCTCTGCTGGGAGCCGGTGATCTCCAGTCTCACCACAGGAGGACTAAGGGAAAATCACTTGAAATCTTTTCATTGTGTTGGGGAAGGCAGATGAGAGAGGGATTTTCTTGGGCCTTGGGGAAGCGCAGAGCCGTTGTCCTCAGCAGCAAGTCCTGACCATAGGACTCTGGCCACTGTTGCGGACACTGCTGCCTTCTTGCCTGTCCCCAAGGGCTGCCAGGATGGAGGACGTAGCACTGAGCAGGGTGGTTGGACAGGCCACCACACCTGAGGGATTGCAGCAGGCCACCATTCCCTAGTACACCATGTCCACAGGAGACAAAGCACCACTTTTCCGTGTTATTAACCACAGAAGCACGGAAAGGACAGGCTGGCAGGGCCACCACCACTGCTCTCCGACAGTTGGAGCCACTACCAAGGCCCACGTGGATTTACATCGTAGGATGGAGAGAAGGGAGCAAGGACAGCCAGGAGACCACGTCAGGCCATGACACGGGCCCAAGCAAGTAGGTCTTGCCTCTCTAAGTAGGTCTTGGCCCTACTTAGAGACAGAGCTCCTCACGAGGCAGCGTGTTCCCAGAGCCCAGCACTGAGCCGTGCCCCGTTGGCCAAGCAAAATGCTCTTTGCTCAATTGCACTGCACCTAAGGGAGGTGGTTTCCTGTGGCATTCAGGTCTAATTTTATTTATATGGACTTTGATTATCAAGAGCAAAGTGATGGGAAATAATCTGTGTATGCATCCATCTGCCCATCTACTTGTCTGTCCACTAAGGCTGGGGATCAGCTATCCGTGCTCTTGTGATCTCTCATGAGTGGAGCTGGCTGGATGACACGGAAAAAGAACATTGAGTTTTCTGTAGTATTCTCACATTTTGCTTCTTTCCTTGGCCAAATTCCGGGTTTCCATGAAAAATGTCTATCGGCATTTTGAAATGAGAAAAATTTCAACCAGCTGCAAAATTCAGTCCCAAAGCCGGGGGGAACTTGCAAACTTGGCCTCTCTTTCAACTGCCTTTGAATCTCAAATATTTTGCCCCAGCTGAATACTGAGAAAAGGTCTGTTAAAAAAAAACTTGCAGAATGTGCGTGGTCATTTTGGCCTTTCCCACGTGGGGACGAGGCATCTGCTGCCCGGAGCAGCGGGTCCCGACACAGCGTTTCTCGGCGAACACGTGAGCTCAGCCAGCTGCTGCATGGGGTGGGAGAGATCTGTGCTCTAGGAAAAGGGAGCGCATGAGAAGTCTTTTCAGATCCTTTGCTGAATTCATATTTTTTCCTTGAAGAGCTGTTTCGGAAAACATACACCTTCATTGTGGCAAGGCGAGTTTGCACTGCAGCACCTCTTGCCCTTGCAAAGCCTGCGGCTACAGGCCATGGCCACCAGGACTGCGCGACATCCCCTACCTGCGTCACCCACAGGCTCTGGCAGCACCCCGTGGTGACAAGCACTCCCTACCACCAAGGGGGAGGCCAGGGCTGGGTGGGTGTGGGCGGACATGGAAGTGCCCCAGCACAGCTTCAGCCTGCCAGAGCTTGCGCCAACCAGCCTCCTGTTGCATCAGCGCAGGCGGGAAGGCAACTCCTTGTTGACGGCTAATTATCCCCCGCCCCCCCCCCCCAAATTAGCTTTGAAAGCAGTTAAGCCTACTGGAAATTTGGCTCAATTGCTCTTTCTTTTAACTGTGGCTTTGTTTAAATGTTAGTGTTACAAACAGCAATGAAATAATTACATAAACCATTAATGAGTATATAAAAACAATACCTAAATAAAATAAACAGCAAGTAGTATCATTAATGTTTCTGGTTTTTTCAGTTCCTGCTCTTGGAGGGTCGTGATGGGAAGGTGAAAGAGTTTTTCCAGCTAGTTAACCTCCGTGGCTGTGAAGCCCTACAGGCTTTGCGTAGCTCCAGATGCTTGAGCTGCCAGAGAAGTGGAGGTGAGTAGGGGCTTGGGGAGACCCCTCCACTTGCCTCATGAGTCCAATGAGCTGGAGGCTGGTGACCCAGTCTGGGTGAGGTGGAAGAGCTGTCTGGGGTCTGCCGTCCCCATTGTACCCAGATGGGTGGACAACCACAGAGCCAAGCCTGGGGGCCACGAAGGGCCATGAGCCATCGGTCCCTGGTGCACCTGGGGATGCTCAGAGCTGGCCCCTTGGCATGCCCCGAGCCCACTCGCACCCAGATACAAAGCTGTGGGGAAGTTCCGGCAGCGCTTGTGAAACCCTGTGGGTCAGCACAGCCTTGAGCTACAGAGCTGGGGGTGATGGGAGAGAGAAACTCTTTGGCAAAGCCCTCCGGCTTCCCAGCCCACACGCAAACTGCATGTGCACATAAAGAAGACACAGAATTAGGCAGTCGGTACTTATTAGACTCATGTTATTAAAAATAATAATAATAAAATAACAATAAACCCCCCAAACGTACATATCATATGTTACACTATGGCCCACAACATTTGCTGGCTTTTCTTTTTACATATTTCACGGATGCCACCACGTTGCAGGGCCAGGGTCCCTCTGCACGGGCACCCTCGGGATGGTATTTACACGACACGTGTCCCAGCAGCTGGGCACAGGGCACCCCAGGAAGCACAGCAGAGCCCACTCCCAAATCTGCACGGGGTGACTTGCAAAGGATCCCACCAGCATCCTGGATCTGCCCCATCCAGTCATACATTTAAATTATAAAGCAAACAGAAAAAGAAGATAAAAAGGCATGTGGATGTGTGTGGGGATTTAAGTCTGTGTCTGGGAGCAGCTCCATGTCTAAGTCCCGTGGGCAGCATTGCTTCTCCCAAAAAACCCGCCGCAGCAGGCGTTGGGCATGGCTTGGTAGGCTGGGGCTCCCCAGCCAGGGTTGTTCCCCCTGCACCTGGGGATGCCTCCGGTTGCATTTGGTACCCGGCTTCGGTTAAATGCGGACAGAAGAGTTACAGCGGTGCGGGGTTGTGCAGCGCAGGGCCTGTGCAAGGCTTGCACGCAGGCTGGATGGGATGCCACCAGCCCTCTCTGCAACAGGCCTCTTTTCCCCAGCGAGCTGCTTGCACGGCAAGCAGGGCATGGAAAGGCACAGCCAGAAGAGCCAATTCAGCAGCATCCCGATGGGGATGGCACAGCAGCCCCTGGTTTTGCAGCCCTCCCCCCAGACTGTGCTTGTGGTAATGTCTGTGCTGAGCTGCAGGGCAGGACAAGCAACATCTCTGTGCAACCCTGTGGTGCCTCCACCACTGTGCTCGGCGCCCGGCACCAGCTCCGGGTGACCCAGCCCGGGTGTCCCAGGGGCAGCCGAACCTGCGTGCAGGGGTTTCCAGCCAGCCATGCCAGGCAGAGGGAGACGAAGAAGACGGATTCTTGCTTCAGACTTTGGGGTGACACAAGCAGGGGAAGTCAGGAAAACGTCTTCCAAGCATCAGCCTTAGTGAAGGTGCAGAGTGGCCTGCTCCAGTCCTTCTGCCAGGATTTTAGGACAACGTGCAGCCAAAGCGGGAGAGCTCCTCTCCTCAGTGGCAGCCCATGGGGTATGTGGTGGTCCTGCCCTGGTGTCTCTGATCTGCCCCAGAAGGACACCCATGTGCACTGGGACACCAGCTGGGAGCCATCCCTCCTCATCAGCAGTCGCAGACGGCAGAGCTGAAACAGCGGGGAAGAACCGTCTGGGAGGATAAATCAAGAACTTCAACCACCAACACCAAAGTCCTCAGAGTTTTAGGTGCTCTGCTTCAAGGGAGGAGAAATCAGTTGCTAAAGGAAACCCTGGAGCCTCCTGCTCCAGCAGGCTGGGCAGAGCACTTTTTGGGGCGCACAGACGCATCATGCCTCTCCTGAAAGCTGCACTTGCTTGGAGAAAGCACGTGCCTTCTGGAGCCCTGCCCTGATGAGCACGCAAGCCCACGGGGCAGTGGTGCTGCCCTGCTCTTTTGTGGGCTGCAGCTGCTGAGAAGAGGGGCCAGCGAGCCCCCACATCCCATGGAGTGATGCCGAGCAGCCCTGGGGCTGCGGGGATGACCCCGATGGGAGTCCAACCAAAGGGTGTTCCACCATTGACTCTTGCATGAGGACTGTCAGGTGCACGGGGTCGGGGTGAGCCTGGGGCAAGGGCAGCAGCAATGCTTCCTGGGCTCCTGGGTACAAGCAGACAAGGGAGGAAGAGGAGGGCTGGGTGGCCTGCGTACTTCAAGGGCCATCTCACGGCAGAGGCTGATAGCCTATGACGACCAGAAAAAGAGGGACCAGGAATGGAAGGGTTCCCTCAGCTCAGCTGGAGGAGGGAAGGGGGGGTCTCTGTCAGGAGTGTGGCATGGGACCAGATCATCCAAGCCCAAGCGGTCCCACATACCCTTCACCCCTCAGCTTCTGGCCTTTCCCCAGCTCTGCCTGTGCCCTGTGTAGGCACCCTAGCATCCCAGGGACCTGAAAGATGGCACTGCAGGCCCCTTCCATCTCTGAAAAGCCACTTCCAGCATTTCTAGCAGCTTCACCAATGAACTGAGTTCCCCAACTAGAGCACCTGTGTGTCCACACAGACAACCCCCAGTACCTAGATCCTCACTCCCCAAACTCCCCCATCCTGAACCCCAACAGTGCTCCACCAGTCTCTTCAGCTGCAGGCTCCAGCACCGCCCTGGCATGCTGGAGCCCAGAAGCACCAGACCACCCATGGGATGGGGAGTCCACACAAGCTGCCGTGGGCTCAAAAGGGCAAAGCATCATCCTAAACCACTGGAAGACTGTGATGTGGGCTACAATGCCTCACCGAGCCATTCAATAAGAAAGGCAAAGTTTGTAGGGAAAGGCATATCTACTGTCAGATCACCTATTATTTCTACTCGTATTTATTATGCGAAGACCGCTACAACCTCAACATGGGAAGATACTGATGTCTGTTTGAACTTGGAGACTAATACACAGTGAAGAAGAAATAAAAGACTAGAGGTTGGTCAACAAAAGCTCTTCTCTCTTCCTGCCTCCTCTGCCTTGTGCCTCTCCTCAGACAACCCTGGCCACAGCAATGCTTCCCAGGAGAGCACACAGTCAGGCCAGCTCTGAAGAACACATACCAAGGCAGACGGTCACTTGGTATCAGCTCAACAAAAAAGGGTAGAATTATGTCAGTTGGTACCAGCTGAAAATATAGGGACATAGATCTGGCTGGGTGATGGATGGATGGACGGACGGATGGACGGACGGATGGATAGATGGATGGATGATGATACACAATGGCTCCGGTCAGCCTGCCCACTCCATCCCAGGTCCTGCTGGCAGGGCAGGCTACAGCCTTGGTGGACATGAGAGGGGAAAATGGGTGTCTCCAGGTCTTTCCTGCTGGGTCGCCTGGACTATGCACCAGGATAGGTAATGCCCAGGAGGTTGCAAAGTCTGTCCCTTTCTCGCTGGTGGACACAGCTCTGCCTGGTAGTGGCCACCAACCCACTGCCAGGGCCTGACTCCTCCCCACGGCACTGCAGCATTGCATGGGTCCTGCCCCAGGCAGCAGCGCTGGTCCATGTAAACCCGAGGCCACCAAGAACCAGGCCTTGCAGAAGTTCATTTGTTCTTCCTAGTGGAGCTCCTGAGGCTGGCTCCTCTGCAGCATTGGATGGTTTCCACTCAGCCTGCCTGTATGCACATCAGGATGAAGGACAGAAGACTCTGACCTCCTGTTCCTACCGGGCAAGGAGAAGGGCAGAGAGAGGTCTGACAGCAGCACATTTTCAGAAAGCAAGGATGTGGCAGGCCCTGGACGCTGGAGAAAGGAGAGCTGCCAACTCAGACATCAACACCGGGCAGAAGACTTTGTTAAAGGCAAAAGAAAAGCCTAGAAAATGAGCGCTATGAAGAGCATGCCCGGAGCAGGACACCAATCCCCTTCAAGCTCCTTCAGGTGACAGGCACCCACAGGATCTTGCTCCGCTTTGCTCCTCATTAAAGGTTTGTTTTGCGTTATTTTTAATACACACTTGGAGAAAAAGACCTCCACACACCCCCACGCGTGCACACACACACACACAAAGGGAAACCGTTGCCAAAATATACACTATAGACAGCAGAGTCCGTTCACACTATATATATGTACAGAGTCTCTGGGTGCAGTCTGGCAGTGCACAGCCAGGCTGGGGCTGAGCACAGGGTGGGATGGGATGGGTGGAAACCCCTCAGGGCTTCACGCACTTCCCCTTCTTCTCCCGCCGCTGCAGTTTCCGAAGGCGGCGCGTCCAGGCGTCCCGCCACTGGATGACCAGGCTGTTCTTGTCAGCCATCAGTCCCGGCCGGTCAGTGGAGTTTTCACTGATCCCCATGACCAAGTACTTCTTGCTGATCTGGATCTTGGGGCACTTGCAGGACAGGTCTTTCAGGTGGATCCACAAGAAGTTGTCACCGCGCTTGACCCGCTCGTCACGGCACTTGTAGACAGAGAGGATGTTGATGGTGAACTTGGCCCAGTTGGCCACCGTCTCCATTTCCAGGATGTTCACCTGGACCACTGAGGGAAAAGAGGGGGAGGCACAGTGATGGGAGATGCTTTGCCTTGCTCCCCAAAGGAAGCTTTGGCATCGCAAACTGTCCATGCCCAGCAGCCCCACCTGCCTCACCCATCGCACCTTTGGGAGGGCTGATTTGGGGATCCCTCTCTGTGCTGGGTGTTCCCCATCCCCTGGGATGTCTGCATCTCCCCCACCCACGGGCAGCCTGCGGCCGGCCCTCAGCTGCCTCTGCGGCAAAGCCCAGCACGGCCCAGGGAGGGAGGAGGTCCTTACCGTAGTCTTTCTTGCAGTACTTCTTCATGTTGATCTTGTAGTTGCCCTTGGCTGGCTTGCAGTAGGAGTCGCAGTCTGTGGAGGAAGAACAGAGGGTTGAGCACCGAGGGGCTTGAAGCATGTGAGGTCCCATCCCACCGCAAGGGCAGAGGGAACAGGGCGGAGGGGACAGCAGCAAGACGCAGCCTGGCAGAGGGTGGTGGGTAGTCCACGTCCCAGCACCCTCCAGAAGGATCCTGAGCCAGGGCCTGGGCTGCTGCTGGGGATGGGGGTCCAGTGAGTCCAGCTGCCCCCCTGGCTGCTCACGGGGGCTGGGGGCTCAAATCCCAGCACAAGCACTGACACCACATCAGATGGGAAGAGAAACCAAGTGGCTTTGAGCCCACTGAGCAGACTGTGTCACCTCCTGTGCTGTTGGTGATGGTGTCCGGCAGGATAAATCAGCACAGGGGCGGTGGCGGGAGCCTGGGGACTCTCCTCCAGGATGCAGAAGGGGATGGATGGGAGAAATGCAGGTGAGGTGATGGTGGCCACCATGGAGAGTGGGCAGGGGCCATGGCCAAGGACAGTCAATTAGAACAGCTGTAGCCCTGCAAACCTGGACAACGTGGGGAAGAGAGGACTCAGCACCAACCCCACCATCAGGCCTGCAGGGAGCGGACCCAAAGGAAGGTCTGACCCGAGGCCAAGGGCATTGTGATCCTCAGGGGAGACTCAGCCCTCAGGGGCTGGGGTGGTGGGAAGCATCCTCATGGGGCAGCCCCTCCAGAGACCTGCACCTTGCTGGTGTCCCAAAAGCGGGGAAGGGGACTCAGGCCGGGGTGAGCAGGTGGATGAGGGAAGTGGCTCTGCTCTGCCAGGTCACTCCTGCTGCCCAAGCATCTCCTGCTCAGGCTGCTCCAGAACGGCTGGGGAGGCCACCAGGGTGTCCTCCACCCCACACAGCATCCCTCCCTGCTGTCCTCCAGCTCTCTGGAGAGACTCATGTCCTCAAGGAGGCTTTTTTCTGTGCATTTCTAAAGACCCCAGATTTGCATCTCAAGCAGAGGGAGGGCAGGGAATGCCTCTTTCCTTCTCCTCAAAGGCTTTGATCCCAACAATTGCGTGAAGCAGCCTGGCTCTCCTCCTTTCTTTCCCCCTGCCATCTTCCTTTGAACATCTCAATTTGTCTCTTTACAAATGGCATGTTTTTTCTAAGCCCATCTTTCTTCTTTTCTCTCCCTCTTGCAGGTTCTCTCTCCAGCTTGGCCCCGTGTCCAGGGACCAAGCCAGCAGTCCCTGAAGTTGTCTTTGTATGTGGGTTGCCACAGCAATCGCTGGAGATGGAGGCGAGGGTCTGGGGGAAGATGGGGAATAACAGCACCTTGTGCCAAGGCGAGGAGGAGAAAAGAGGAAAGAAAGAAGCCCAGAGGCATGAACTCGCCCTGGGCTCTGCTGCTCTCCTTTCTGCCCAGCTCCTTTTTATTGGGGACTTTGTGCTGCCTGTTCCAAATTTGTCATCGATAGAAGTGGCGCAGCACGAAGCTAATTCTTGGCAGAGGTGGGTGAGCCCTGATTCTCGTCTCAGCCCCCGCCATGCTGCTGTGCTGCCCCTCTGCCTGGGCTGGCAGAGCTGCTCCAGCCCTGCTGCATCCCCTGGGACAGCGGTGGCGGCTGCAGAAGGGGCGCAGGGTCCTCCCATGCGGGGCAGCTGCTGAGTGCACTGAAGCTCTCGGCCACGGTGCTGAAGGTGCCCCCGTTCCTGGGATATGCCACAGACCCATCCCAGATAACGCTGCATCCCTGGGATGTGCTACAGCCCCCTCCTGGACACCGCTGCATCCCCTGGGACATGCTACAGCCCCATCCCTGACACACTGCTCTGTCTTTTCTTGCTACCTGAATGGGAATGCTCCAAAAGGGACCTCCCGCCTTATTTTGGGGAGTGCCCGGCAGAATGACTGCCCTTTTCGTCCCCAGGCAGAGTGGAGGAGGCTCTCCGTGTGCACAAGCAACCACCCTGGCATGGATGGGCTACCAGGCATTTTCTGGGGACGGGTGCAGGGTGTGCCCCTCCACACCTGCCGCAGGGTCCAGCCTGGGCCCCAGCCCTGTGCGAGCCTTTGGTGAAGATGCAGGACCGCATGGGTTTGCGGTGCCCCCACCACTGGAGCCGGAGCTGGGAGCCGTGCCACCGCAGCAGTTTGCCAGTGCCACAACATGCAGGGCCAGGCGGCAAAAGGAGGCAGCCGTGGGGCGCAGAAACCATCCTGCAGCCGGCACCGGTCGCAGCTCTGCCTTCGGCCTGCCCATGGGCACCGGATGCCATGGCGGAGGAGGGTGGCACGAACCGGGGTGTCTGCCAGGACGATGGCCAGGGAGGCTGCTACAGGGCGCCGAGGCCACACTGGTGCTGAGCCCACGGGCAGCGGGGTGATGGGTGGTGGCACAGGGCTGCAGGGCAGCCTTGGCCAACCTGCCACCCCCTTCACTCGGCGATGGGAAGAAAGAAAAGTAAGAAAAGCAGAAAGAAAACCAGTTAACTGCCCTGGGCTCCTGCTCATGATAAAACAGTGATTCCAGAGAGTCAGAAAATAGTACTGGGAATTAACAATTTGGGATTAGTTTGGGGTTTTTTTTAATCTTGGCTTTGTGCTGAGGAACATTTCTCAAATATAATTCCTGCTCAATTTATATAAAACCCTTGGGAATCCAAAAAAAAAAAAAAAAAGACCAAGTAACTCAAAGTGTTTCCCTGCCTTGCCTTTGAGCACACGGCCTCCATCGCCGCGTGTGGGGCGGGTGTGGGCGCTGTGGCTGGGGAAGTGGCCAGGCGAGGGGTGCCAGGGCTGCCACCCAGCTCAGTCTCCACCCGGGGGGCAGCTGGGTCCTGCCCGCGCCTCCACAGACCACCTCTCCCTGAGCACCTAGTCCTGTCCCCACAGGGTCCCCCTGTAGCAGGGCTGTACTCAGGGTCTCAGCCCCCCATCCCTCAGCGGGACACAGCTATGGACGATGGCTCCATCCTCCCATGCCCACCAGGATGCCACGTGCAGGGTGGTGGCTCTTCCCGCAGGCAGGCCCCAGGGAGCCTGGCCACGGCTCTACCTGCCCTGCCAGCCCAGCTGGGCAGCACGCGCTCTGCCCCCCCCCCCCCCAAACCATCCGGAGAAGCTGCATGGCCTTCAGAGAAGCCGCTTTAGGAGAGCCTCTCCTCTGGCAGCTCCCAGAGCGTCCCCCACCTTCCCAGCTCCCCTTTAAAAATTCCCAGAGCTGGTGCTACACATGCTGCAGGGTAGTAGAAAGAAGATCAAGTTTGGCCTCCGCCTGCAGCCGCCCTCCTGCTCACCCCTCCTGCCATGTCTGTGCAGCCTGACGGGGCAGCCGAGCCCCGTGGAGGGGCTGGCAGAGACCTGCCACATTCCGAGGTTGTGAAAGCGCACCCACAAACCTGAGACGACACTGCATCCCCCAGGACATGCTGCAGTCCCATCGCAGACACTGATGCATCCCTGGGATATGCTACAGCCCTGTCCTGGACACTGCTCGGTCCCGTTTGTGTCCCAGGGGAGCTCTTGGCCCGCCTCGCCCCACTACAGCCGCAGCCCAGGCAGTCCCAGCTCCCGGCTTCGCCCCCTGGCCATCTCTCATCAGTGCCACCATAAAGCTTCCCTCGACCGACGGGGAGACGCGCACGGGCGGCAGGCAGGGCAAATGCTGGCGAGGGCTGGGACCCCCCACGGACCCCCAGGGCTGACGGCTGCCAGGGGTGTGCGCCCACCGAATCGCTGCCTGCTGATGCCAGTCTGGCATCGGCCTGTGGTGCAGGCAGCAGTGCCGTCTGCACGGGCAACGTCTCTGCTGCTGGCGGGGAGCCGGCACGTGGGCTGGATGGACAGAGTGGGGCAAACACCGGGTGAAGCCGCACGCACGCGGGAGGAGGCGGTCAGCGAGCCACCAGCCCGGCACGGGCATCCCCCGTCTCTGTGGGGGGAGCATGTGTGAGAGGCGGCAAGTTTGCACATCTGGTTTACTTCTCCTTGCCCTGAAAAAAAGAAGGAATATTTTGTTTTAAGAGAGATGTAACTTAATTAGGTGTTATGGCTGCAAATCTTTTACTGCTGACTTTGAATTCCTTTAAAGCCCTGTTTTGCGCTCCGCAAGTTTTGTTAATTCTGCTAACAGGGAACAAGGATTTTTTTTTTTTTTTTCCACTAAGTGGAAAATATTTCAAGATAATAATAATAAAAATTACGAGAAGTGGACCCAGGACGTTTCACTGCTGAGCCAGTTGGCCGCTCGGGCAGAGGGATCAAAGCCGGACCTCAAAGGCTCCAGAGGGTTGGAAAGGCAGAAGAAAGCTGGGAAGAGCGATGCAGAGGATGGCAACATCAGCAAAAAGCCCGGACACACCCAGGGAGAGGACCCCAGCAAGGAGGAGGATGGGGAAAGCGGGGGAAGCCCAGCACCTGAGCATGGCGGCCCTGAACAATGTCCCCCTGTTCCCGCAGCCCGGCACCTGCTGCCAGAGGCAGGCAGGGAGGTGGGGGAATGAGGGGAGAAGCGGCTCGGAGGCGCCCGGGGGTGCACGCTAGAGGCAGGGCAGCCCAGGCAGCGCTGGGCAAGGCAGGATCACCTGCCCCATTTCTGATCCCCCCCCAGCAAAGGGGGCAGCAGGACCCCAGCCAGGTCCCCTGCTCCCCCAGTGCAGACTCTGGGCAGAGGTGAGCTACTTTGCAATAAAGATATTCGAGCTCGAAGCCAGAAATCTTAAAACAACAAACCCACAGATAAAACTACAGGCAGTTTAAGGCAGACCTGCTCCGCTAAAACAAAGCAAACACCCGGGTGTCCAGTGAGTGCCGTTCACTTTTACGCAGCTGAAAATATCAGACATCACTCTAAGACTGTTCCTATTTATAAAGCACTGGAGGAGAGTCATCTTGATTAACTCTGCTCCATGTGTCACTCTCTGTTTGCAATAAAACCATCCAAACCCCCCTTTCCCCTCCCCCTTTTTTTCCTTTTCACAAAGCCTGGTGTTCCCAGCCCCCTCCCTCACAGCAGGCAGGGCAGGCAGGGCAGGCAGGAGCAGAGGTGGTGATGGTCTGCCCCGTCCCGCGCAGCCTCCCCAGCAGTGTTACCATCACAGACAGCTCAGCTCTTACGGCTGTCCCACTGTGCAAGACGCGTGCTCCACCGAGGAAGGGCTCTCCTCCGCTCCCACAGCGTGGAGTGAAACCTCTGCCAGAGCCACACAGGGCTGCTCGACTCTCATCCCAGTAACACCTCCTGTTTCCCAAAGCCTCTGCGGAGCAGGGCCAGGAGGGCTGAAACCTGTCTGTGGGAGCCGAGCCGTGCAGCACTCCCAGCCTCTGCATCGACACCTGTGACCTGCGTGCGTACCAGGGCCAGCACTGCTCCGCGAGGAGCCGAGCTACCGGCCTCCTCCCACACGTTTCACCCCTCCACTCCCATCCACACGCTTTACTCCTTCCGTAGCTCCGTACCTTCGACACCCCTTGTTCCAGTCCCCCTGCTACAGCCACCGAGTGCATGCACGCGGCTGAAGGGGCCATGCTGGAAGATGTTCCCAAAAGGCTGAGGAGCACATCACAGGCATGCACCAGCCTGGGAAGGGGCTGTTGGCATTTTGCACCCTTAAGGTGGGGCGGCTGTGGGAAGGAGGGCTGGGGAGGATGTGCGCAGGGCACCGGGCCTCCATGGAGCGTGCAGGCTCCCCTGGGATGGACGTACCCTGAACAGGGCACAGGGAAGCTCCTCGTTAAATATGGGCGTGGGGAGGTGCCCCTGCTCTCTTCCCAGGACCATGTGCCATGGGATGGAGTGGAGGATGGTGCAGGATGTCCGTTCCCCCACGCTGGCATGCAGGAGAAGACCACGGTCTTGAGGACTGCAGGGTGAAGGGTGGCTGAGGAGGAAAAGGGCTGCTGCTTTCCCTAGCTTCTCCCCCTCGACCTGGCTCGGGATCCCTACAGAGGGATAGACAGTGGGAAGGCTAGGAAGAGCTACGCTACGGCGCCAACGGGACTGCGGAAGGAGATGGGGGAGAGAAAAGCTCTGATACAGCCCCCTCTGACGCATGGCCACGCATGCCTCTGAAGAGCTGGCTCGGCATCAGCACAGCCCATCCGCTCCCACCGCTGGTGACGACCACGTAGAGCAGAGAGGTGCCAGGAAGACAGAAGAGATGGCAGGGGGTGGCTGATAGAAGAGGAGAGGCCGGGGAGGAGATGCAAAGTGGCCGCTTTACCTGTCTGCCATGGCATCTGCCGGGCCACATCCTGCAGCGCCGGGGAGGTCTGAGCGTGGCGGTGGCAGCATAGGGTCCGGAGGCCGGCGCACCACTGTGTGGTGCTACCGGCGTGTGCCGTGTCAGGGTGAGAGCTGAGGGTACCTCAGTGGGGCGCTGGCAGCCGTGGCTGGGCTCGAAGAGGGACCCTAACCCACCGGTGCAGGCAGCATCCATGCACCCACCAATGCCCGGCCCCAGCTGAGCCTCTGCAAGAGGGCGAGCATGTGTGGAGATGTGAGCCTTGCTGCCCCAGCCTGAGGAAGCCGGGGTGGCTCTTGAGGAGCTCTAAGGACAGCGGCAGAAATGCCTCCCTCTCCCGTGCAAAGCCTGCAGCCTGCCGCCGAAGCTGCACCTCTCTCTGGCTGGGTGACAGAGCAGTGACATCGATCCTCCCATGGTCCCATCAGCCCGCAGAGCCAGGACAAGAAGCTCAGACTCAGAGACTTCACTCCTCTGGACCTGGATGGGGCCAGCCCCATGTCACCCATGTCCCAGGGCAGACCTGGCAGCCCACGCCCGGGCACGGGGACTCCTGAGCCCGCCTGCAGCCAGCAGCCTGCCGGACCCCCACCGCCCTGGCGCTGCTCAGAGAGCCAAGGCCCTGTGGAGGTAAAAGGCACTGAGGAGAAACCTCTCGCACTGGCACCAACAAAAGGAGATTAAAAAAAAGCCAGCCCCCAAGCACCCACTGAGCCATAGGTGCTGTAGGCCACAACCCTGCCATAACCTGCTGATGGGCAGCGAGGCCCCGGCAGGCTGCATCCCTGGCTTCCTCCTCGGAGGGGATAGAGAAACCCTTTCTCCGAGAAAGCCCCGTCAAGCTTTGTTGGTCCCTTTCCAGAAATACATAGGACTTAAAACCTCAGTCATTTTTTTTGCCAAAATTGTTTGCCAAAATTTTCCACTGTTAATCTTTTTGCCAAAGGGTTTGGTGGGACTCAGCCCTTCTCCCTGGTGTGCTGGGGAGGGGGAGGGGGAGGCGGGATGGGATGTCTCTCGGCAGGGCAGGGGCTGTAGGCTTGGCTCGGGACGCGGAGCACTTACCTGCAGGCGCCTCCGTGCTGGTGACCAGGGAGGTGGGGTTGATGGCAGGGATCTCTGGAAGAGAAAGTGAGAGATGTCTTAAGGAAAGGGATCCCCAGCTCTGGGAATGACACCTGGGCAAAAGCCCTCTGCAGGTGGGGTGCAGAAGGGATTTTCTGGGTCACTTCTGGCAGCTCACTAGGAAAGATGGTGGGACAAGTCTGACCTGAATATTGCAGGCCATTAAACAGACCCAGAGATGCCCAAACTGAGCTCAGTAAATGGGGACAGGCTGAGATGCTGCAACCCCTAAGAGCCCTAAGGCGCTGCTGCAGAGGACATGTGCCCCAGGGACGGATACTCCCTGGATGCTCTGCTCTCCTAAACTCCGTTTGGGCATTGGACGGACGCTCGGCTGATCTGCATGTGCTCCAGGCTGCACAGCACAAGGATAAGCGTGGGCAAAGACAACACTTTCTCAGGACTCCTGGCGACAAAACCTGGGGGAAATTCTGTCCTAACCCCAAATCTGGGGAAGAACACAGGGAAAGGAGCCAGCCCCACCACATCCCCACTGCCACTGCTCTGGCAGTGCCAGTGGATGCTGCGGGGCAGGAGGTCGTTCCTCTGCTGCTTGGGTCAAACTCAGACCCACCGCAACAATAAACATGGGTTTATGCTGACTACAGGATCCAGCCTTGTCCCAGGTCTGACCACGCTCACGGCTCAGCGGGGTGAGGAGGGCGCCTTGCTGCAGCTGAACACGCAACCCAGCAGAGCTGTTTCAGCCAGCTGGAAGCATTAACCCAAGGGGTCTTTCAGAGCCTCCTGCGTGGAGGGATGCAAAGCACCGGTGCCCCCAGAAGGCGACCCAACCATCCTAACTTGTCCACGTCCTGGAGGACGTCCGTAAGGACACTCTCTCATCTCAGCCTCCCACCCACCACAAGCCACCCAGACGTGGGTGGGTGACCGAGAGGCACCCACTGGAGCCAGCCCAAGGAGAGCATCCCCCGGCACCGGTGAGGGTCCCCGAGCGCAGTGCAGGGTGCGGCAGCACTCACTGATGCAGGGGGCCACTGGCGAGCGGCTCTGCTGGTAGCCCTTGGCACAGCGGTTGCAGGTCAGGCCGGTCACGCCGTCCTTGCATGGGCACTGCCCCGTTGTCTGGTTGCAGGTCTTGCCGGCCGCACCGACAGGGTGGCAGTCACAAGCTGGGTGGGAGAGAGAGAAAAGGTTACACGAGAGGTGATGCACAATGCAAATCCCAAACCGGACCCAACGTGCCACCCCTGGAGAGGCGAGGATAAGGTGGGTCCTTCCAGCACACCAGTGGAAAGCAGCCAGTGGGGCTGGCACAGCAAAGACCCACGGGTCCAGACCGTGGCCCCACGAGTGCTGCAAGGAGCAGGGGCAGGAGGGTGAGTGGACAAAAGGCTTGGCCAGGGTACAGCCTCCACTGATGGGGATGCTCAGGGTGAGCCCCTGGAGACCCCACAGCTCACACAGCCACCTGCAGCTTCCAGCTGGCTTTTAAGGTCTGGACACCAGTAGAAGGATTTCTTCCTGCCCACTTTGCAGGCAGCTGCTCTGGCTGCTGCCCGGCACACATGCAGGCGGGAGGAGGGATTTCCACGGGCAGCCCCACGCCTGCTGCCAGCCTTGTCCGGTGCAAGCAAAGGGAGCTGGGCTCACATGGGGCTGTGCAAACCTTTGTTCGTGGCCAGGGTGGGACTGAGGGCACCGCAGGGACAGAAAGTGGACAGATACATGCCCGGGTCTGCTCTTCCCCCACCTCAACCCTGGGGTGATGCTCCTGTTGCAGCAGTAAAAGGCATTTTCTCCACTTGCTCCCCAACCTCTGAGCTTTCCAGTCCACAGAGCTGATCCAACACTGAGCTTTTACACAAACTTCAGCCTTGTTTTGGTCTTAGAACGGTCTGAAGTGGATGTTGATGCTTCCCAAGCTCATGAGCCTCAATGCCCATCCTGCCTTCTGGGGACCCCAGTCAAAGGATGACCCTGTGGCTTTCCACCACAGCCTCCCCAGGGGAAAAGCCACAATTGAGATGGGTAAAGTTGGGTCTCCATCCTCAGGACAGACCCGAAGTGACTCCCCATCACATGACACTGGATGACGGACCCACCAAGGGTTCCCTGCGACGAGGGGTGCGGGAAGGAGATGCTCACTCAGGAGAGGACCTTCCCATCTGCCTGCCCACGGCTGGACTGGCTACAAGCTGGAGGAGGTTATCTTGGCCTCCATCAGTGTAAGAGTTGAACGTGATTCCAAAGCCAAACAAAAACATCCCCCCCTGCCTGCCCCCACAGCCCCCCGATGTTATCGTTTCCCTAATTTTCACCAGATGGGACTGGTGGGAGCACCGTGGCGCTGCTCCTCAGGCCCCCTCCCGCACGGCCAGAAAGCAGAGCGAGCAGTCTCTAATGGGGACCAGATGCTTCATCCTTATCAGATCTTGGCTGGGACTGGAAGCGGACGTCTTTTTGACAAGGATATTTTGGGGGCTCAGCTGTGATAACAAATGGCAGCGAGCGAGGGAGTCTTGGCATGACGTAGGGCTGTCGGAAACACGGGGTCTTTCTTCAGCCACAACAGGCTTGTCTCCTGCCAGGGCGGCCGGCTCTCCCCAGTGAGCCAGGCTTTCCCAGCTCTCCTGCAAAACACCCACCATCAGCTCATCGGGGACCCCCAAAGGTCCTGAGATCATGGGATGGTCCAGCCCTGGACTGTGAGGAGCAAAGCTGGCAGCAATGGTGTAGCGCTTGGCCAGCCTCGGATGGCCCATGGGAATAATACCGCTGCCTCGCCTGGAGGAGAACATCGGGCTTACCGCCCTCTTTTGAACCACCACGCTCCAGGACTTTTCAGCTGCTTCAGGTGCACCTCGATGGTCTCCCTATGCCTGCTCCACAGGGCTCTTCTGCGCGGGCTGGGCTGGGTCCTGCTGCACTTGGAGGAAGCAGGTGCCTGCGACGAGCTGGCAGGTACACCTCTTGGAAACCATCCATTGCTGTGTCTCTTTTTGGCTAGCAAAGGCTTGGGTTTCTGTTAGTGGGGCTGGGCACGAAGCATCACCCATCCTCATCACCACCTGTGCTGGAAAGAGCAGCCCGGTGCCACCGGCATCACCCTGGTGCTGCCCTGAAGGAGGGGCTCTCACCCCTCCCGTCGGTGCTCAGAGCGCTCCCACGGCCACAGCACCCATCTCCTGCCGGCGAAGTCCAACCCACCCCAGAGCAGCTGGGCACAAGCCCTGCCAAACACCCGCTCGTCTGGGAGACGTAACTGTGCAGGGAGAGCTCAGAGGTCCCCGCAGCCATCACTCCTGCTCTGCACACACAGCGACAGACAGTCCATGCCCTAAAAAATTTACGGCCAAAGGCCTGCTTCCAGCAAAGATTTATACAAGCGCTTAGCTTCACACGTTGTGGATAATCTCTTGGGCCCCAGCGGTGTATTCCTGATGTAAAGTCTAAGGATGGACATAAATCCCAGCACAACCAGGATCCAATTCATCTAAGCAGATCCGTCGCCATTGGTGGAAGAAGGCTTTCAGTGACTCTTGATGTTTTACCTGGATCAGCAATTAAGGGAGTTTTGTTCATCTTACGTCTGCAACAGACAGGTGTCTTTGGGAGATGAGCTTGGTCTCTTCTAGACCACCCTCTGGCCCCTCACCCCACCACAGTGGGATTTCCTGCAGTCCCACAAAAATCCATTGCTCCTTCCCGCTCCGATGGGAAGAGCATCCCAGGCAGCACTCAGTGTTTACCCCAACCCGTCTCACACTCCAGTGTGGCTGCATCCCACCATGCCAGCTGTAGCATCTCCATCCCTCCTTGTCCTGACATGACCCACAGCGGGGGGGCACTGGCCGGGGGACCCCGTCCCGGCACCAGGGAATGCAGGCGCCGGGGGCACCGCACAGCTCCGTGCCCGCTGCCCACACACCGAGCCCTGCTGCTCGCAGCCCTGCCAGTTGCCAGGATCTGGCCCACAGAGCCTGAATGGTGGATTAAGTCACTAGCTTGGAGCTTAACTCACCGAGCTGTACTTGCCAGAAAGCATGTCTTGCACCTAATATTGAGGGTATTTTTGCGTCTTAAGGCTTAGCTGCTACTGCTTCACCAGTTTTCATTGGAGAAAGCTCATGGTTTACAGCTTTGTTTAAATTACAGGGATTAATGCACAGCCATTCTTTATTTGACTTTTCAATTACCACCATTGAATTAATCCTGTAGGTTGTTCTGCCTTTTCCATCCTCCCAGTTTTCCGTCTCGCAGCGTCCAGCGGTGACGCTGGCTGTTGGCGGGCCGGAGGCTGGAGGGAAGAGCTCGCCTCCCTGCTCGCCGGCCGGTGGCTGAGGGCTCTGCTCAGTTGCCGGCAGGAGATGCGGGCTTGTGCAATCTGCAGTCGACATTTTTGTGCCTATTTCAAAGACACTGCATCCCAGCAGAGACGAACCACAGCTGGATATTTATTTAGTAACACGCTTTGGGGTTTGTTTAAATAAAATATAATAGTTCCTGGCCTCTGGGCTAGTATTTTGCCTCCTGAATATGAATGCAGCTTCATTCCTAGCGCCTGCAAAATCTGCCTTTGCTGGGATGCTCAGCTTCTGCCCTGGACCTGTGCTGCAGTGGGTGTCCAAAGCTGCAGATGTCAGTTTACAGCAGCTTGCTCTAAACCTGCTTTTAAGGTCTGCTGTCACGAGCCTTGCTTTTCCTTTCCTTTCTCTCTTCTCGCAGGCGCGCAGGTATCTGAGCCGTAGGTACAGGACACATCTTTGGAAAAAACAAGCCCACACTGCCTGGTCACATCTCCACGTATTTATGTGTCTGGCAGCACCAGCTCCCATTCATGGCACCGGGCAGGCAGGCTCCCAGCTGCAGGTCCTGCTCCAAGGAACTCCCAATCCCAACGGATCCACCACTGGATAAGTACAAGAAAGGGGTGGAAATGCTTTCTGCTTTACCGAAGGAGGGGCAGCCAAAGCAGCAGAAGCACCAGGGATTTTATTATTAACTCGATTCCCTGAGGCAGAGCCAGGAACTGGCTCCCGAGACCCAGGGTACCGCCGTTACTGCCAGATCCTCCTCAACATATGCACCATAGCGGGGGACAGCCCTTATGCACATGTTCATCTGGCTAGGCTGAACCTTTGCAGCATTTCCAAACCACGGGCAAACCCTGCCAGCCCTCCGGAAGCGGCACCCCCCCGGACTGGGCTGGCAGAAACCTGCCCGTGGCTTGGCAAGGGGACGGGCAGGGGACGGAGGTTTGTCTGCGAAGGGGGACCTGCCGCAGCACCCCACTCCTCTGCTCTGCCGCAGCCCGGGCATCACTTGCTGGTGTTTCTCCTGCACAGAGGCATCAGCCCCTGCCACGTCCCACCAGCTCCTGGGCGCCCCGGGATGCTCTGCCAGCCCGTCTCCTCCAGCGGAGCCACCTTGAATCCCAGACGCTCTCCGTCACCTTAATGCTCCGCAATTGCTGCCCGGCGCGGATGGTGGAGCAGGACTTGCCCTGACAGACCGCAGGCTCCTGCCTGCATTAGGCAGGCGCAGGCAGCTGCAGGCAGCCAGGGCCCCTCTGCTTCCTCCATCTTCAGCCCTGAAAATGGAGGGACCTGAGCCGCAGCCCAGGTAGGAAACGCTGTGCCCGCAGTGTCCCCGGTCCCACAAATCCCTACCCAGCTCCGACCCACACGTCAAGCCGGGCCGTATTCAGTTACCCTCCTCCCTGCTTCCAGCACCTAGCCAAACCTGCTTGCTTTATTTTTTATTATTATTTTTTGGTAAGTGCTCCCTTCCCTGGCTGGAGCAGAAACTGAGACCTCAATGCCCACCAGAGAGGCGGCACTGGAGACTCTGGGTTCCCACAGGGAGGCGAATGCCTGCAAGCCTTCCACTTTGCATGAGGTTTAATCAGGTAGTTTTGGTAGAAAAAGTAGGAGCTGGTGAACCAAAGAGGAGCAGAAAGCCCTCGTTTGGGAAGGGGTTGTGCCAAGGACGGGAGGGAAGAGGAAGGAGACCAAGAGAGATTATATCACCTGTGCTGCCTGCATGGAGACCCCCCCAGCTTACCTTTGCAGGCCTTACGGTCCGTGATGGACTTGCTGAGGTCGCGGTAGAAGCCCTCCTTGCAGTAGTGGCAGTGCCGCCCCGCGGTGTTGTGCCGGCAGTTGAGGCAGACACCGCCACTCTTCCTGCCTGAGAGCTTGTACAGCTCCATGTTGAAGCGGCAGCGCCGGGCATGCAGGTTGCAGTTGCAGGCTGCAAGGGAAGGTGAGAGGGTGAGGGCTGGAGGCAAAACCTGGGAGACCCCCCTGGGTGGGCTGGAGCTGCCCCGGTGCCCTGCGCCGCTGCCGGGGGCCAGGGCTGCCCGCACCAGGGGAGCGGGATGGGCAGGACACGGCATGACACGGCACAGCTGGCCCCAACGTGCCATCCAGATGTGCGGTATCCGCCGCCCCGTGGGACCGGTGCCAGGAGGTCAGGGCGGAGGAGCAAGGGCATGTGTAGAGACGGGGCACTGCTCGGCTGAAGGCAGGCAAGCGTGGGATGGAGGGGTGAAGCTGGGGGGTCTGGCAATGCCAGCCAGGCACCTGCGGCCCCACTTTCCCCCCTGCCCCTTCCCCGCCAGCCGGCTACAGAGCCCGGCTGGCCTTTTGGCAAGACCACTCGCCTCGTGCCAGGGGTTGTGACAGCATTGCCCCCACTGCCTCACAGGGTGCCATCCTCGGCGGCCGCAACAGATCTCCCACGTTCCTTATATTTAAGGCTCTACCCTGCGTGCACGTGCACACACGCAAAGAAGCCCACATAGCAACCCACGTGTGCACATGCACATGTGTGTGCACACAAATGTGCACAAGCACACGCACAAGCTCATGTGCGCATGCATACACACAAACGTGCACCCAAATACCCACATAGCATTACATGTGCACACATGCACATGCGTGCACAGAAATATCCACATACCGTTACACACGCAGGCACAAAAACGTGCGCGCACACGTGTGCACTAGCATGGACATAAACATGCACGTTCACAGGTGCAAGCGTGCACATTCATACACATGCTCACATGTGTGAATACGCACACAGGCACAAATATGCACGCACAGATGCTTGCACATGCGCGCACACCCCTGCGCGCTCCTGCAAACACACACGCACGATATTTTTTCATTAGCCACAGGAACTGCGCAACCCCCCCTGCCCGATTCCACGTGTGCGAGATAAAAAGGCAAAGCAATGCCCGTTCCTGCTTAACACTCTCACAAAAAGATAATGGGAACAAGATTTCCTTCGGCAAAACACGGCGCCCTCCTCCCCCAGCCCCGGCCCCCTCCCCGTGCTGGTAAATTGAGGTTGGGTGAGAGTTTTTCCAGGCGTACTGTGAAATTCATTAATGTGTCAGCCCAGATTTAACTGCTTAGGCCTGGCTTGGCGGTCGTGTGAAGTTGCCTCCCCCCTGGCCAGCAGCGCCGGTGGGAGCTTCAGCCCACGCAGATCAAACGCACCCTCACTCGCTCTGGCCTCCGAAATGCCGGGGTAAGAAAGCCGGAGTAAACCCCAGCTCTAAAAAAAGAGCCTTTTCGAAGGCTGAAATGAGTCGAGTGAAAGGTTGATGCCGGCCTCAGTGCTGCAGGCACCACGCGCTCAAACCTCAGCTCCCCCCGGAGCTCCCCCTGCGTTATGAGATTAGCGTAAAAATCACATGGCAGGCATCAAAATAACACTCCGGCATGGCGGTAGGTGCCTCTGGGGGCTTGTGCCTTTTGAGTTCATTTGCTTTCCCTGGTGCCCGTGAAAAACAGGGACTTTTGAGGCAAATTCTGACATGGGGCTAGGCACTGGGATGCAGCGCCTGGAGGGAGAGCAGCAAACACTGCCCGTGGTCCCAGGCAGCCTAGAATGCTGCTGTGCCAGGGGTGCTGCTGTGCTGGCGATGCCGGCGCTCGGCCAGGCTTTGCTGGGGCCAGGAGAGATGCGGTGAAGTTCCCCAACATCCAGGCTGCTCTTGCACTCACCAGATAACGGGACAGGGACAAGCCAGGGTGGTTTGTGCCGTTGAACCGAGGCAGCTGCACGTCACTGTGGCAAAGGAGCAATTTTTTGGGGGTAGAGGGGTCTCGTTGTTCCCTTGCATCACTGAAAAGCCAGTTGGGTCGCCCCAAAAGGCAGCTTTGCTGTCCCGCTGGGAATGCTCAGGGCTGCCCCCATGAGCCCCTGGCTTCCTCTGGGGAAGGAGAGGGGACGGCAGCCCACAGGGGCGGCGATGGGCAGCGGAGGAGAAAGGTCAGGTAAATGATTCGCCGCCCTCGGCGCAGGTCCCTCTCTGCCTCCAGTTTAATTGGTGAGAGAGTAACTGGCCAGGGCCTTTCCATGGCATCACCGACCCTGCCACGGGCTGGGGGCCCTCCCGGCTGGCACGTCCCCATCAGCCCCGGGGCCACCCTTCCCTGGGAACATGCTGCAGATCCTTCCAGGAGCTGTTTTTTGGGGGAGAAACCTCCTCTTGCTGCCCAGCATCGTCCCCCCTGCCTGCAGGCAGCGATGCTGCCCGCTCTGGGTTGTTGCTCCCAGCCCAGGCTGGGCGTCCACAGGCTGCTGCCAGCTTAGCAGGAGCCACGCCGGGATTTTGGTGCCATCCCGGCCAGCCGACATGGGGACCTGGCTGGGCTTGGCCACGCTGGGATGGGTGGCTGTCCCCTGCTCGGGGACAGGGTCACAACAGCATGCGTGACCGTCCCCTCACCCCCCCGGCGCAGCCATCCGGCACTAATCAGGGCAGACGGGTCCCCCCTCTTACCCGGTTAAATACTTGCCCTGTTCCTCAGCGCCGACTCGGTTGCAAGCTCTGTCTGTCTCCCGTTAATCACTAATTAAAGGCTTGAATGTTCCCTGCTGTTTGGGGTATTAATAAGAATTTAATTGCACAGTTTGGGGCTAATTACGTGGTAGCTCGCTTCCGCCCTTGTACACTATGCCCAATTAAACAATCATATGATCAATTAAACAATCACAAGATCTAATAATTTGCAATAATAGGCTAATTAAACATTGACACCTTGCAATGGAGCAACCTTCTGTCCCCCTTTTGACAGTGTTTGAACCCCTGCCCAGGCCCTGGCCGCCCCACAACCTCTTCTGCTCCAGGCTGCTGCGGACGGAGGAGCCTGGGGCAATGGCATGAGGGGGTTTGGGGCAGGGACGCCGGCACAGGACGGGCAGTGCCATGCAGTGGGGCACACGCGTGGCAGGCGATGGAGCCCACGGGGCAGGAGAGGGGCTCGCTGCCCCTACAAGTTCCCTGGGAATAATTAGCAAAGGCAGCCGGCTCAGCGAAACCCTAGACCGGCTGCTGCTGCCAACCCGCAGCAGATTCGAGCTACACCCCTGCTTTGGCTGGAGGAGAGCCCGGCCAGGACGGCGGGGCAGGATGGGGCTGCACCTCCGCCCCGGGGATGGGAACCGAGACTAGAAAAGCCCCTTCCCTCCCATCCGCACTGCCCCTCCATCCCGGGGAAGGTGTTCAGAGAGAGGGGCCGGGGCTCGCACCTCTACCACCAAGAAGTGGGAGGAGAAGCAGAAGTGTAAAGCCCTCCCTGAGGGGCTGTGAGCTGAGAACAGGGGTGCGAGGGACAAGGCTGAGCCGCTCCAGCCTCATCCCGGCCAAAGCAGGACTCAGGATGGTCAGACAAGTGTTAATCCCCTCCACCGCGGTGGCTGCCTCCCCCCTGCACCCCAGAACCGCCGGGATGCTGCACCCCATGGGGAGCAGGTGCCCAGGCAGGGGTGGCAGGGGGATGTTACCCACCTGCACACCTCCGAAAGCCATCACCTACCCTGAAGCACTCCCCGCTGCTCTCCCTGGCTAAGGACCGTGGCTGGCACTGCTGGGAACCCACTGGTTTCCAGCACATCTGCTGGGGAGAGGGAGAGGAGCACCCCGCTGCAGGGGACGCAGCAAGGGAAGGGGCTGCAGATGTGAGTGCCAGCAGGCCACCGGCAGCACGGGTCCTGCTCCACAGGGCAAAACAGCACAGGCCAGCTCACTGGGGCATTGCTGAGATAATTCTTGCACAGAAGGACAGAAAAAGAAAGCAAACATATCCAGGAAGGAGCAGAGGGGGAAGCACATGGGATACTCTAAATCCCATCACCGCTCTGGGGACTGGTGTTTTCAGGCACTGGCGTCCCGGGTCGATCGCCACAGCCCCCATCCCAAAGCGGAGGGAGCAGCCGCCAGCAAGGTCTTCCCAGGAGAGCGCAGCCCCTTCCCTGCCGAGCCCCCCGGATCAAAGCGAGCCCCGTGCATTATCCCGGTGCTCCGGGGAGCGCTCCCGCCGTGGCAGCCACAAAGGGAACAAGAGCTCCCGCATTACCAGCGAGTGCATCAATTACTTCCAGTGGCTGCCTTGTGCTAATCCGCTTCCCCCCCCTTCCCCAGGCCGGGTGTTTCGGGGATGGCCTGCTGAGGGGGTGACCGGGCTGCCCCGAGCAGCTCCGCGTGTGCAGGCAGGGACCGGCAGCGGCGGTGGGAAGGAGGAGGTGCGAGTCTGCAAGAATAAAGCTAATAAATCACACAGTGGGGCTCGGGATTTCGGCAATCCTGCTCCCGCCGGCTGCTCTGCCGGGATTATCCTTCACTGAGCCTGACCCAGGCTAAAAGCTGGGGGGACACATGGATGGGGACACGTCCCTCTTTTCTGCCCTTTTCTTTCCCCTGTTTTGGACAGGGCCCACCAGAGGGTACACAGAGCATCCTCATACTGGCAGGGCAAGCTCCCCGCAGGACACGCAGCCCTTTTGGGGTTTCAGGAGAGCCCCCTGTGCCCGTGGACTGCTGGCACCGCTCTCTAACCACCAGGCACGGGGCCACGCACCCTGCGGCATGGAGCTGGCACCGTGCCCACTTGCCAAGCCAGCAGCGTGGCAAATCCACTGTCACTGTCCCAGCTGCAACATCCCCAAACCTGCCTGCTTGCCAAAGTCACACTGACTCCCGTAACACCGCAGGACAGCAATGTCCCCGTGAATGCCACAGCCACCCTACAGCAGCCGTGGTGGGGTCACGTCCCGTGCCGATGCTCTGACCTCAGGCGTCACTGGGCTGTTTCACCTCTGTGTTTGCCCGCAGCAGCCAGAGGCAGAAATTCTTGTGAAATAAGAAAAGTTTGTCCTCACCTCCAGCTGCATGGATGGATGTCCCAGCACTGTGACACGGTACAGGACGTGAGTTTGTCCCCATGCCGGAGCAGGCAGAGACTCCCGTGCACTGGAGGGGGACAAACCCCCATGAAGGGCGCTGGGGAGCACAGAGCCAAGACGTGACATCCCAGCACGACCTGAAGCTGTACCAGCCCCATGGCTCCATCCGGATCCACTTTTGGGGTGCTGCAGCCCCCCAGCCCTGCCCCTCAGCTAGCACTGGGCTGCTAAGATCCTGCATCCATCCACCCTCACCCTCCTCCTCTTCACCCTTCCCCAGCCACGCGCAACCATCCACCGCAAGCCAGTATCACCGATGCCCGGCCGCAGGACAGAGTCCGAAACCCCGCAGCCCCCAGGCTGAGCAAAGGGAACTTCCCCGGCGGCCTCTCCTTTTAATTGGTGCTAATTGCTGCGTCTGTTCGTGCTGGCTGGGGAGATGTCATTGTTGAAAGGCACAGAGGGGAAGGCTCGGGGAGCTAATCCAGCTTTCAGCCGCTAAGCCCTTCGGAGGCGGGTGATGGAGAAGCTCTTTCAGGTCCCTTCAGAGAAGGCACAAAGCCCGAGAGGGGAAAGGGAGAAAGAAGGGGAGCGAATCAACAGGAAAAACTACTTTCACACGCAGCTCGGGGAAGGGTCTTTGTGCGCGGGGCTTGTAAGGGGGGAGCTTGAAGGGACCGCGCTGCGCCCCCGCCTCCTCTTCCCTCCCTCGTTTATCTTTTCAGCCCCATCTGCCAAAAGGGTGGCCCCGCAGCTGGGGGCAGGGATGCTCAGGAGCATGGCCCTGCGGTGCGGGACCCTCACCCTGCGATGGACAAGATGGACAGACAGACAGGAGCTCTGCAGATGCTCCCCCAAAATGAACCTCCCATGGTTTAACCCCTTTGGTGCTGGCAGAGCCATCTCCACTGCCACCACGCTGCTCTACCGGAGGATTCTGCGGTGAGGCAGATGCGGCGTGGGGTGCCACAAGGGAAGCAGCCACGGGGTCGGGGTCCTTCTTTTGTCCCAGGGAGTTTCCATGGGTTCACCCACCAGCCAGAGCCCTCCCCTGCCCAACCTGCCGGCAGCTGGAGGCAGCAGCCGTGGGCAGGGTGCAGAGTGGAGGGGTTTTTTTCTGAGCTTTGCTCCAAAACTCATCTTTCTGAGACAAGTGGGAAAACGCAAGGGCTGACACATTCCCACAGGGCGTCAGGCTCCAGCACTTGCTTTGAATCCTCTGCCTTTTTAGCCGTTCTTAGAAGAAATCTGCTGTAACATATATCTATTTAAGCCGACAGCTGGGATCTCAACAAGACATCGATCACAAATACTAACAAGTCCCCCTGACCTCTGGCACATCCACTGAGCCTTTCAGGGGCTGATTAATGGTACGGCTTTCCCTTGTCTCCATCCTCCCGCCACCCTCTGGGACCCAGGCTCCGGTCCAGGAGGGGCGAGAGGCTGTTCCTCCCTCTCCCAAACCTCCACAGGGCTCTGGCATCCCCTAACCCCATCCCAAATCAGGACAAAAGGCAAAAACTTCCACCAAAATCCCACAAAGATCTATGAGCGGGACAGCTAAGCAATGCCAGTTTGATGTTTGGAAATGTTTCATTTCAATGACAATATTTTTAACTCATGGAAACCTTTGCAAGGACAGACAAGCTAAAACCGCCATGCAAAGCACCATGCCAGACCGAATGTGAATGATAAAATGTTGAATCGGGGCATCTCAAGTATTTCCTTAATCTCTGCCATGTTTAGCTGCCTGCTCCCTGCCCCAAAGCACATCTTGCAAGGGACTGCCATGATTCCCCCTCCCAGCCACAGCTGGTTTGCTGCCCAAGGGAAACACCCCCAGCCAGGCACCCCGCACCCCACACCGAGGTTTGCTGACCAGCCGGAAGACACCAGTGATTTTTGGGAGGGTTTTGGTGCTTTGGCCCACAGCCAGACCACAGCACCTCCAGGGGAGCACCCACCGCAGAGACAGGACAGATGCTTGAGCCTTTCCCAGCCCTCCAGCGAGGGGGATGCTCCCCAGCATCTCCGGACAAGCACACTCCATCGCTTCAGCTCGGCACCCATCATTCCCACCCCCAATGCCCCGTTTTAGGGTTTCAGCCCTGGATTAAAAAAAAAAAAAAAAAAAAAAAAATAAAAATCACTTACCCAGACACTCGTTGGCCTCACGGGCGCTGGCCCGCTGCCAGGGCCGGTCGTAGTGGAAGGGCTTGCAGCGGTCGCACTCAGGACCCTCCGTGTTGTGCTTGCAGTCACACACCAGCTTCTGCTCCTTGTCTTTCACGCAGCGCGCCGCGTGCCCGTTGCACTTGCAGCGCCCACCGACCTGCAGCTCCCCCACTGCATAGTAATAGGGGGTCGAGCTGGTGCCCCCCTCCTCCTCACCGGCATCCCGGCTGCCCAGGTCGCGGAAGAGATGCGGGCGGCTGAAGACCACGCGGATGTCGGTGGCTGTCACCCAGTCCTGGAGCACGGGGCTGCTGTCGAAGTCCTGGGCGGAGGGTCGCCCGTCAAGGGTGCTGAAGGCGATGAGCCCGCCGGTGAGGGGGTAGAGGTCAGTGAGGCCATCGGTGCAAAGGGCCTCCTGCTCGTTCTGCTTGGTGACAGTGGCTTTGCTGGGCTTGCCATAGATCTTACGGCACTGGGAGGAGTAGTACTGGTACGGCACCCAGGTCTTGCCGTAGTCCATGGACTTGAGGATGGCAGTGGACTCGGGCCGGGGCGAGCAGAACTGGAGGCTGACGTAGACCACCTCGAACTTCTTGCCAAGGGAGAGGGTGAGGGTGACGTTCTGGGGCGAGTGGTGGAGGGTTTCCGAGCGCCAGCATGTCATGTTGGAGGCAGTGTTGAGGTCGGTCAGGTAGGCGGGCGGGTGGGCTCGGCGGGGGTCCGAGGCGTTGCAGTGCCGTGTCGGGGGCTTCCCGCACGTGCTGGAGGCTTGAACCTCCTTCCCGAAGGCGGCATTGACGAATTCAGGGATGCAGCGGCGAGGAGCACCACTCTCGTCGTAGCAAGGGTCCGGGGGGGTCTGCTGGGCCACGAAGGGGTTCACCGTCTGGGAGAGGCCCAGCATGGCGGTGGTGAGGAGCAGGCGCAGAAGCTGCAGGACCTCCATCCTCCCAGGGCGAGGGAAGTGCCTCCTCCCTGCAGGGAGAGCAAAGAGAGTGAATGGTGCTGGCAGTGGCACAGCCACGGCACTGCCTGTGCAGGGAGGCTGGTAAGGGATGGGGAACACCCCCATGTCTGGCCCCCGACCTGTGCCCCCCTTCCCACCCCACATCTACTGATGCAGCATCCTGGGAGCAGGGCAGAGAGGAGATCACTTTGCGCTGCCTTATCCACACCAGTCCCTCGCCCCTCATCGGCAGGAGTGAAATACTGCAGGAAAAGGCAAAAGGAGTTGAGCTTTAGGAAGAAGGAGATTGAAATCAGGGTCCAGCCCTCCCCTGGTCTCTTACAAACTGTCTCAGGGGCGACAGGAATATTCACGCCTGCCAGCGGCCCTGGCTGTCATGCACAATTCGGAGACCCCTGTCACTGCACGGCTGCCAAAGACTGGTGGTGGGGCCGAGCTGGGGAGACCTTCCAGCTGCAACAGGAGCTGCAAACCCCAAGTTATCCCACCACAGCCCAAAACAGCTCCCACCAGCATGGGAGAAAGGAGCAGCAGCAAAAACACCTTGCAGGGACATTTTGCAACAGGCAGGAGCTTGCCGGGATGAAGCCCTGGTGGTCCTGGGTCCAGCACCACTTTCCCTGTCATGCCACAACCCCAGCAGCATCCCACTGGCCATGGGCACTGTGGCTTCTCCAAGCCAGGGGCTGGATCCCTTCCAAATCCCACTGCTACACTACCCGAGCATTCCCGCTGGCAAAAAGAGGTTATTCTGGCCTCGCCCCCAAGAAACCCACGTCTGGGTCTGGCCTGTCTGGTAATGGAGCAAAAGGCAAGGACCAAAGGCAGGGCTTGGCTGGGCTCCTCTCCCAGCAGCCGCAGCACAGGGCCAAGGGATGCTGGGTGGCTCCCAGGGGACATGGCCCGTCTCCCGCATCGCTGGCTTGGAGGGTGAAAGAGGGACTGGAGGTCACGTCCCCTCCCGCCAGCTCCGGCTGCAGCAGGAGCATCCCGCAAGATGCAGACTGGCCATGCCCCATCCTTAGCATCACGCGAGTGGCCACGGCTCACACATTCACTGGAGAACGGCCCCCAGCGTTGCAGCTCGCAGCAGACCCCTGAGCTGCCCAGCGGGGCGGATGGCACCAGCCCTGCCATCCCACTTGCTTGGCTGGAGGAGCCGTCCTGAGCGTTGCACATCCCAGCCACCAAGCCAGGTTGTCTCGCCTCTACCGGCCCATGCCACGGCCAGGGCAGGCGGAGGGGATCCCCCCATCATCCCCTCTCGCACTCGTAAATCCTTACAGGATGACTTGGGCTTTGCACTTCATGCTCAGGAATGAAGCCCTGCGCCGGCAGCGTGACCCAGCATAGCAGATGCTCTGCTCCCCATCTACAGCCCCCAACACCGCTCCTGCCTGTCCAGCTGCCCACTCTGGCCGAAGGAGGCTGGCAGGCGACAGCCCGTTTCAAATGCTC
Organism: Sagittarius serpentarius; assembly: GCA_034782735.1. Classification (NCBI taxonomy): domain Eukaryota; kingdom Metazoa; phylum Chordata; class Aves; order Accipitriformes; family Sagittariidae; genus Sagittarius; species Sagittarius serpentarius. The sequence continues at coordinate 1,169,939 of JAVKLA010000061.1, forward strand.
TGGGATATTTTTTTTTGTTTTTTTTTCCCTTTTGCAAAAAAAAAAAAAAATTAAAAAAAAAAAGGGAGCCGGCCATGGCTGTGGAAGAAATCTGCCTCTCTCCAGGCTGCCAAACCGCTACTGGGGGAAGCTCCTCCCTTCCCAGCCACGCTCAGCCGGGCAGCCAGCGCCCGTGCCTGCCAGAGGGGGAGTGGGGACAGGGGTCTCAGCCCATCCCTGGACATCTCCCCCAGGACAAATCCTGGCCCTGCCACGTCCACGCTGTTTCCTCACCGCTTAATCCTCTGCTGATGGAAAAGGAGATGGTCACTGCTGAAAAAAAAATCGATGGCTCCCTTGGTGGTCTCTGCATCGCCCCAGCAGTGCATGCCCCGCTATCCGGCAATGCTGCAGAACCTTTCGGGGACACGCCAGCCCATGGCTCGGTGGCTGGGCGGCTGGCAGGCAGCAAGACAAGGGCTGCTGTCCCTTGGGTGCCCGGAGCACCAAGAACCCCCTGCTCGAGGAGCGTGGCGTGCAGGCAAGGGCTGCGGGGGTAGAGAGGGGGGCAGCAGGGACACAGCAGTCACCACAGCGGAGGAAGGACGGTGCCACAAGCACCAGGCGGTGAAGAGCATCCCCCGCTGCAGGCAGCCCACAGGGCTCTGTTGGGAGCCCTGACCCCACTGCAGGCAGCTGCCTCCTGCACAGGAGGCAAAGCCGCAGCTGCTGCAAGCTCCCCAGTGTCTGCCTGTCCAGGAACTGTTGAGCGAAGACAGCACCTGGATAGCCCCCCCAGTGCAACCCTGCTGGGACCATCCCCAGCACCTGCCTGGTACCATGCAGCGGGCAGCGAGGCAGAGCCCCTGCCAGCCCGCAGGCAGAGCCCTGCTCCTGTACTCACACCCAGCACAGCGGGCTGCAAAGTGCTGGCGGACCCCCCTGCAATGCCCAGTGAGACCTGGCCACGCACATACCTGCAGAGGCCAGCACAGCCCCTTCGGTCCAGCGATGCTGCCAGCTTCATCCCGTCATCCCCATCCCACAGCAACCCCCACAGAGGGGGACCCAGCTGGGTGCAGCCACCACCACCTCCCACCCCACCAGCCCCAGGGCAGTAGGTAGCATGGGGACGACCCCGTGGGAAGAGCTCTGTGCCTGGAGGAGAGAGGAGAAATCCCCAGGGATGCCTCAGCAGCTGCATCCATCCACTCCAGGGATGCATCGAACAAGGCACCCACTAAACCCTGCCAAGGAGGAGTCTCCTCCACCCACCACCTCCTCCCTGCTACGTGGCAGCAAGGGGACAGGAGTTGGGCCACGCTCAAGCCTGCCACCTGCAAAGGCCTTTGAATTCCCTCTTTGGTAAGACATAAGGGTATGGGGAAACCCCTGCCCAGGGGAGACAGCACCAGCACCCAGTGGCGGCAAGGGGAGAGCCCAGAGGCAACGTGCTACAAGCAGGGCTGAGGCAGCAGGTCTAGGACCTGGGCTGGGGTCACCGTTGCTTTTGGGTCACATGCGGGGCACAAATATCTCCTGCCCATCCTCCCCACCCTGAGGGGAAATTCTGTCCCTCCCACCAGCCATTCCAAGGCACAAACCTCAGCAATTCAGTGCTCAACTTTTGGGGGCTCTGCTCCTGCTGGGGAGCAGCCGCCAGGGAGCCAACACTCGCCCAGTGGCGCATCGGTGCTGCGGAGGCAGGGCATGAATGGAAATCATTATCATCCGTGAGACCACACACAGGCACGCACGCTCCACGCTCGGCTCACCCCATTATCCTGCTGAAAGAGAGCCGGGGCCGGTGGTCTCCGCGGGCCTCACCTCTGTATCGGAGAGGAGGGCAAAATGCAATCTGCTCCCTTTTATGCATATTCAGCGTGACCCCAGGACTGCCAGCAAGCTGCCAGAGAGGCCTGGGAGTGGGTATTTCTCTCCCTGACCCCCATCTGCCTCCCCTTTCCACTTCCCATCTTCACTGCTCCCGGTTCAGATTAAATGGAGACACTGCTGACTAAGCAGGGAGAAATGCGATGAGCCCCCCAGCACGGAATCCAGCCCAGCATCTGCCTGGATCTGGCATAAGGAGGGACATAAGCGATGGGATGCATCTCCCAGGGACAGCATCCCAAAGGTGTCCCCAGCGAGGCTCTCGGGTAGCTGCCAGCTCCCGGCCACCAGCAGCACCCGTGGGGCTGGGGGGATGCGGCAGCGGGGCTCACCCTTCCCGAGGAAGCGGCTGCCCTCCCGGCTCCTCCCCAGAAGCAGCTGCATTTTTGAGGTGGGCGATTTCCTCACTCCTTTGCTCAGGGAATGCTAACAGCCGTGCGGTTTGGAAGGAAGTCACGCCGCCGTAGCGCTTCAGAAGTGCTTTAAAAAAATTAGCTACTGCATCCAATGCCTCCACCCCCCTTCTCCCTACAGCAACACGCTTCTCAAGGCGACCAGCGGCATTTCCCCGCCTTGCGGGAGGCTTGTCGGGGCGATGCTCCAGCCCGCCATGGGTTCCCCTTCCCATCGCCTTCCCGGGAGGCAGCGCTGCCGAGAGCGATGCTGGGTGCAGATGCACGCCCAGAGCTCCGGGTCTCCCGATGCCGAGCCATCGAGTGGGTGCTTGGTCCCCAAAACTGAACGCAGGAAGAAAGTGCAGCAGGTGAGCCAGGGCAAAGAGAGCAAACTTCCCCAAATACAGATGCTGGTACCTACAGCAGGCCCAGGGTCACCACCCAGCAGACCAGGGGCAGCGGCAGCTTTGCAGAGGTAATTACAGGATTAAGTGGAACAACACAGGGCAGGGAGGGAAGGAGGTTATTAGCCAGATTTGATCCCAGGACCTTTGCAGCACAGGAGCAGTCTCCTCTAATTAAAGCAGAGGGGGAAGGCGTGAGTGGCCCAAGCGGTGCTCTGCCATCCGCTGCAGCCCTGCCACCGAAGAAACATGGGTTTAGAGGGCAGGCGATGGCTAAAGCTGAGCAGCCAGCACGGCCTGGGAGGGGAAGGGGAAAGCCCTGAGGAATGGCAAGGAAATGGTGCTTCCCTCCTGCCAGGGACCTGTGGTGCTGCCCCGGGTCCTCTCCGATGCCGCTGGCACGGTGCAGCTGGCTGGGTTTCTCCCCTGGGCCAGGGCAGCACGGTGCGTGGGGTGCTCGCATCACCCGAGGAAACCACGTGGCCTTACTTGGAACTGGTTGAAACAGGGATGCCGGGTCTCCACAAGGTGCTGCATCACCCTCTGCACAGGGACGAGGTCCTGGGTGACAGCACAGGGCAGGGACGGAGCCACCCACCCGCATGGGGCACCAAAAGGCTTCTCATGGCACGGCACAGCCGTGGAGCAGCGGGCAGAGAAACCCCAGGCAAGGACCAAAGGACCCAAGTACTTGAGGGGATCCAGCAACTAGATCCAAAGTGCTTGGATAGGGCTAATCCATGAGAACTGCTCATCCCCGAGCTGAGCCGTGCCATGCCCAGTAAAGCTCAGGTGCCGTCTGAGCAGGAGGGCACTGGGGGGACAGGAGGGGACTGATGTGCTCAGAGAAGCTCTAACTGGGCACAAATGACCAGAGCCTGTCCCTTAACCAGGATGTATCTGCTACCAGACCTTGCACATTCCCGCCTCGTTACAGGCCTTTTCTAACGAGGTCATCCCTGCTCCCTTGCCACACCTGCTGCAGGAGCGATCCACCGCAGATCTGCCCCAGCCCCACAAATGGTACCCATCTCGGGGAGCTGTCGCGGTCCCCAGGTCCCCGACACCTCCCTCCTCTCCACGGACACCAGTCCCTCACCCACTGTGCCAATGCCAGCTGGGGGATGCTTTGTCCCCCCACCCAACAAGCAGAATGCAGCAGGGCCAAACTGTGCTCCGGCCACGGATAAATCATTCCATGTGTCGCTGGGACAAAGCAAAAAAACCCAATACCCAACACACAACTGAGAAGTATTTAAAATGAAAGGAAAAACCCCACGCAGCCAAGGCGCTGGGACCGGGCTCAGCTTTCGGCGGGAGGGAGCACGCGTGGCGGGGAGAGGCCGGAGGGATATGGCGCGGCGGGCAGTGCTAATCGCCTTCCCAGCCGCTAATGGAGCGACCAGTACCCACTTGGGACGTGGCTAATGGCGCCGAGGAGATGCCTCGCTTTTCTTTACAAGCTCCCTCCTCTCTTCTGATATTTAAATATCAGAGGCTTCCAAGCGCGTACGGACCCACATCCACGGAGCCAAGCACTCTGCGCAGCCCCTCGGGCTTTCAGCCCCTGCTCCCCAAAGTATGCGCAGCTCACGTGGGCAATTACAAGGCAGCATCTTCCTGCAGCAGGCACTCCCGGCAACAGATACTGCAATGCACTCTGGCAGGCCGAAGCCAGAATTACACAAGCCATACGATACCCCAGCGGTGCCAGGAGACACATACAAATTACACTGCATGCAGGAAAGGATGGGCCAGATTCTGACCTCAGCGCCTTTGGCATCAGCCAGAAGTAACTCCATTCAGATTGGGCCAAACCAAGACGTAAGCGACTCCATTCAAATTTACACTGGCATACCTGTGGTCAGAATCTGGCCTGGCTTGAATTAGTTGCGGCCCGACGTTACAAAAGGCAGAAATGGAGCCCAGATTTCCTAGGTTATCGAAAACAACAACAACCAAAAAAAAAAAAAAAAAAAAAAAGAAATCCACCACGAAGCAAACAGTCCCCGGGCTACTCAACCATGTGCATGGAGCTGTCAAAGGCTGGATGCTCGGACGCATTCCTGCTCACCCGTTTCGGTAACTCATAAGCCACGCTGACCGTGGGAAGGAGGGACCCATATCCAGCACAGGCGTCCTGCTGGGTCCCCCACGCCCGCTGTGCTTGCCAGCGGGCCTGGTAGAGGTGGTCCCGCTCCTGGGAGGGGAGGTTTAAGCACAGTATCACCCACATGCTGCGAAGCTGAATCCGTTTTTGCTGCAACACTCTGTTGCATCCCCCGGCCAGCGCAAGCTGGAGATCTCCTCCTCGTGTTCCCACCGCAACAGCAGCTCAAGGAGGCATCCGGAGCCCCTGGCCTCCCAGGAGCAGAAAGCATGGCTTCCCTGATGCTACCCTGTTTATTAACCTCTACTACTGCTCGCCTTGCTGCTTTACCCAACTTCAATCCCACCCCAGCTCCCTGAACCCCTCCGTACACTCCCGCCACGCCGCTCAGCTCTGCTGTGTGCTCCCGGGAGCAATCCCTTGGGGTGCAGAGGTTTTTCCTCCAGTTGCTCCCAGCAGACGCACGCGACTCGCGTGGTCCAAGCCCAGAAGTCCTCATCGCTTCAACCCCTTTCCACTCCATATGGGAATAAAGTGATCTGGTTTCCATAACGTCCCTTGTTGCCTTTTCACAACATGCCGGGCACAGATGTTGAAAATAGTCTGGATGAATATTTAAAATGGTATTCAGAGATGACAACATTTGGCTGGCTTTGAAAGATCTCTCACATCGGGTAGAGGATGGCTCACGACAACCGGGCCGGAAACATGCTGCACTTTGACATCTCATTTTTTCTTTTTCCCCCCTCTCTGGCTATTGGTACGATATTTCATGCCCCTGGTGTCACACAGCCTGTTATTGCTTGAGTGCCAGCCAAGTCTGCAGCATTTGGAAGAGGCCGTCACGTACGTTTTTAAACATCACGGGGCAAAGCGGAATATGGAAAATCTGTCGTGTTTCCATACCGAGTGCAAGTGTCCTGCGCAGGCTCAGGGAGGGGCTCGTGGGGGCACAAAATAATTGCTTCCTTATGGAGCAGGGCCTGACTAACAGGGTGGGGGAACAGGAGGCAGAGGTGCCGCGGACACCCTCAGCACGGCGGGCTGCTTCCCTGCTGAAGGAAGACGAAGCCACCGCAGCACGTGCCCCAAGGTCTGCGCCGATGCTCACCTCCTTCAGGGCTGGGAAACCCTGCTCAGACCCACACCTCTGCCAGCTGCCCCCTGAGGCGGGACCTCTGCTCCAGGTGGCCCAAGCTGAAGATACCACGTTCTGGTGCCCAGGGAGCAGCAGCAATGCTCCTCGGCCTAGATTCCCAGCAGTTTGTGTTTCTGGTGGGCTCCTCGCTTCAGGCCGCAGTGTGCTCAGCTGCATCCCTAGGCCTGGCTTCTTTCTTCCCCGGGCTTCAGGCTCACCTCGGCTCCCTCCCCGCCCGGCATTACACCTGCCCTCTTCTCCGCAGGGACCCGACTCGCCTTCCTCCTTCCACGCGCAGGTGGAGGCGGAAGGGGTGTCGGGACCCACACAGCCCACCCTGCACTTGGACTGCTGGACCTCCTGTCCCCTCGCCAGCTTGCTCCAACCAGGTGGCCAGAAAAGCACAGCAGCTCCCTCTGTTTTATACATGGGATATTGCAGGGGAAAAAGTAAAAAAAAAATAAAAAGTTGCCCTCCATCCATCCGAACGCCTTGGAGGGTGTTTTCGGAGCACGGCTCAAGCCACATCCCTGCTGCACCGGTTACAGGGAGCTCCAGCCTCTCCTGGCTCTGAGAGCAGGCAACAGCGAAGGAGGATCTGTGTCATTTCCAGCCGTCTGGGGTTTGCACATCCAGGTCTACGCTCAGTATCATCTCAGACTTAAGTACAGGTCCGACGCAAACGGCACGGACGGAGGTGGGGACGCTCAGCCCGGCTTACGTTCATGGAGTGAGCTCACTCAAGAGAGGAGAATCTGTGCACAAGCGCTGTCCGGCTGAGCGGCAAGCCTGCAGGACCACCGCGCTGCCGGAGGAGCTCCTGCTCCTGCCCACGGGGCCTTCCTCACCCACCCTGCTTGGCGAGAGCCAAGTGAGGCAACAGGCTGCCATGGCCCCCATCACGCCAGTTGTTCCTTATCCCAAGAAAGGTATTTCCATCTCCCCACTGTCCAGTGGGCCGGGGAAGCTGTGAGAGGGACAGCATTTTGAAGAAACGAGGGTTCAGCAGCCCCGAGACAGAAAAGCAAAAGCAAACCCACCCAACGCAGCCCAGCTTCCCTTCTCTCTGTGCCACCACCCACTCGCACGTGCCCTGGCCAGAACCGCCGGCCCTCACCCCGGCTGTGGTTTGGGGCAAGGCGCTGGGGGGTGCCGAGCAGTCTCACCCAGCCTGGCCGCAGAACTGCAACACAACCGAGAACATCGTGCGGGAGCTATTTCCAGGGGAAACCCGCCCTCCGAGCCGCCCCACAGAGGGGTCTCACCGAGGCAGCCATGCTGGGAAGGGGCCAGCGATGGCCCCAAGCCTGGGTTAGCGGCAAGGGCAAAGCCACCCTGCCAAGGTGCCTGCCGGCTTTGCGCTGGTGGAGGCCTTCCCAGCGGATCAAGGCCTCCAGCAGGAGCTGCGGGCAGGGAGAGCACGTGCACGCCCCGTGCCCGGTCAGCCGGAGCTGGCACCGCGGGCAGCAGCCTGGCGGGGCTCCCGCCGCTGCCTGCGCCTGCTCCCGCGCCCCCGGAGTGGCCGGGGCTCAGGGCCTGGGGAGGCTCCGGTACCCCCGGTGGGGTGGCGGGGCTGGGGGGGGGGGAGTGTGTGCTGCGACACCGCGGGGCTTTGCACAGCGCCGAGCACCCCCGCGTCCCCCGCGCCGGCTCTGCCGGGGCGGTGGCAGCGAGCCGGGCCGGGCCGGGCCAAAGCGCGGAGCAGCGGCGGCCGGAGCTGCCCGGGGCCGGGAGCGGGAGCGGGGCGCGGCCGTGCCCGGCTGCGGGCGGCACCCCCGGCCCCGCCGCGGGGAGGTCCCGTTGTCGGCGGGGACAGGCGGGACCGGGACCTCACGGGCGGG
>JAVKLA010000061.1:1178179-1192832 GCA_034782735.1 Sagittarius serpentarius
TGCGGGAGGGAGGGAGGGAGGGAGGGAAGAGAAAAAAGGAGAGGAAAAGGAAAAAGAAAAAAAAAAAGAAAAAAGTAAAACAAAAAAAGAAAAGCAAGAAGTGGAGAAACTGAGCCCCGACCGCTGCCTGGAAGCGGAGTAAAAAGGCTCCAATAAATCCCGGGTTGAAAAGAAGGGAAAAGTCACCTCCCCGAGGAAATCAGAAGCAGATTTCGAGCCATTTAATCACATGCAGGGAGGTGTGTGTGTGTGTGTGTGTGTGCGTGTGTGCGCCGCCCGCCCCGGCGCTGCCAGCCCTGCCTCCGCCCTCCCGCCGCCGCGGCCGCCCCGCCGGGAGCGGAGCGGGAAGGGGCCGGGAGCGGAGCGGGCCGGGAGGGGAAGAAGGAGCCGCCCCACCGGGGCAGCCCTCCCCGTCGGGGCAGCGGCGCGGGGCTCCCGGTGGCCGCGGGCTCCCTCCCACCTGCCGCCCAGCCAGCCCCACCGCGACCCCGGGCATTCGTTTTAGCCCGAAGCGGGTCCATCCCCACCCCCACCGCCGGGCCCCCCCGGGCGTGCTGGTGGCTCCGGAGCGGCAGCCCGGCACGCCGAGGGCTCAGCCGGTGCGGCAAGGAAGGCAGCCGGTAATCCTCCCCCTGCTTCCCAAAGCCGGAGAAACGAGGGATTTACCAGGCGGGGAGCAGCCTCCTCTTAGGGAGGAGGAGGAGGAGGAGGAGGAGGAGGAGGAGGAGGATGGAGTCTCTGCTCCGTCCCGTGGTGCGGGGGCTTTTCACGTGCTGCTGCACCAGGGCCGGCCTTGGCCTCTGATTTTCTTTTGGGGGGGAGGGGGACACAAACGGCGGCATTTCCACGGCGAGATGCTACCCAGCACCACTGCCTCCGGGCTTCCCCAGGAGGGTCTGCTCCCCCCCCCCCAAAACCCAGGCCACCTGCAAGCTGGGCAGGAAAAAGGTGAAACTAATTTAATCAGCATTTCTGTGAGGCGGTGGAGGAGAGCAGAAAACCTGGACCTGGATCCCCTTGCTCGCTGGGGTCGTGCCCACAGCACTGCAGCCCCCACTGCAGCCCCCACATCTTCCAGCTTGGCCTGGGGAACATCTTGGCTGTAGATGCCCTTTCAATGGGTGTGAGGACTGAGGAGGGTGCTGGACCTGGGGAGAAGGGCAAGGTGCCTGTACAGTGCTCACCCATCACATTCAAGGCCCGCACCCAGCACCGCCCTGCTCCCTGGGGACCCCTGGTTACCTGCGTCCTGTTGCTTCAGGGCAGCAGGTTGCAGGAGAATTGCTCTCCCGGCCGGCCGGCAGATGCTTGCTGAAGGGGGAGAGCCCAGCTGGCCGCAAGTCCCAGGGGAAATGCTGTTTGCTGCTCTCAGCCTTGTTGCACAAAACGCATTTCCCTGACTCCAGCAGCAGGGACGTGGATAAACAAGGGCAAAGCCGCCAGGTGACAGGGCAGAGGAGACCCGGGCCATGGACTATAAGGCCAATGCCATGGGTGTCTTGTAGCCCCCCTGTCTCTCTTGGGGACAGTCGCGCATTTGGAGAGCCGGGAGGCCAGGCCACAAGCCACAAAGCGCCAGCAGCCCAGATGCGGATCCCAGAGGGGAAGCAAGTGCAGGGCCAGTGTTCGCTTTGCATGGGGCCGGACGGGAGCGTGGGGCAGAGTGATGCCAGCGATTGTCAGGAAAGTGCAGGACGTTGCGCATGGGGCTGGGAACAGGCTGGGATGAGCAAGGCAATGGGGCAAAAAGGGGTATGGCTCGAAGATCCTGAGGTGACGCAAAGCAGGAGCTGTCCCAGGGATGGACCTGAAAGTGTATTCCTCACCAGAAAGCACAAGCACTACCATGAACGTGAGCCGTGATGCTGAGCCGGCCTGGCCTGGCTGCTGCAGAGTGGTGCTGAGCTTGGGGGCTTGTGTCACCACAACCTCAGTGCTGCTGTTTTCACTCCCGTCAGAACCCCCTGTCCTGGGATCCAAACATGATGTTAGAGGTGCTGGCCACAATACCGGGAAGTCCTGGCACTGGTGTCCACAGGCCTCGCATCAGCGAAAGCCCAGCTGAGAAGGGCAGAAGCTGTTTCCTGGTTCCCCACTTCCACTGTTCCCTGATTATTCCCTCTTCGCAGGATGGAGAGCCCGAGAGAAAAACGTCAGTCTGGGTTTGGCACACAGGGGGATGCTGAGGACATCAGCAGGGGTGGAACACTCACTGTAGTAGGAATTGGACTGCTGAGACCCTGCTGGGTGTCCCTTGGCATGCCAACATTACCGTGAACGAGGTACCCAACGCCCACTGCATTCCTGGACAGGTTTGCGAGGGCTGGGAGGAGGGGAGGGCAAATGCACTGTGTGGTTTCTGTCACACTGGTGTCTGCAGGAAGCTCTGCCCCCTGCAAGCTCCCGTTCTGCATGCACATCCGTTCCTGCTCCTCGTGCCACGTGAAGGCACGACGACTGGTGCCAGCCAGGCTTCTCATTTAACGAAGGATTGCGGGAAAGACACAGACATCCCCAAGCTGCCGGAGCAAAAGCTGTGGCTCTGGTGCCAAGTCAGCTGGGGCAGATACAGAATCACAGAATGGTTTGGGTTGAAGGGACCTTAAAGATCATCTAGTCCCACCCCCCTGCAGGGACATCTTTCCTTAGATCAGGTTGCTCAAAGCCGCATCCAACCCTGCCTTGGACACTGCCAGGGATGGGGCATCCACAACGTGTCTGGGCAACCTGTGCCGGTGCCTCACCGCCCTCACAGGAAAGAATTTCTTCCTTATGTCCACTCTGAACCTACCCTCTGCCACTTCAAAACCACTGTCCTGTCGCTACAGGCCTCGCCAAGAAGTCTCTCTCCATCTTTCTTATTACCCCAGTAGCAAGGTCTCCCTGGAGCCTTCTCTCCTCCCGGCCGAACAACCCCAACCCTCACACCCTCTCTGCAATCAGTATCTCACATCCTCTCCGCGCTCCCCCCCGCCCCCCCGCCCGACCCAGTCCCGCAGAGGACTTGCTTGGCCTTTGCTTTTGAGCTGCAGAGAGCTCCGGACCACTGGCCCCTCCGGCTTCCAGGACCGCCGGCACACCCCCCTCCCCGCTCCGGCCCCGCCCCCCCCCCGGCTCCTGCGCGGCGGCGGGAGGGGCGATGCGCGGCCCTCGCTTGCCCTCTGCTGGGCTGGGCTGGCCCCGACGGCGCGGGGGGGTGGAACCGGGCTCAGCAAAACCCGGCTGAGTGAAGGCGGTGAGCCGGAGGGTGCTTCATTTCCCCGGTTCTCCCGGGCAGAGAAGACACGGGTAATGGGCGCAGCTCGTGTCACCTCCTGCCCAGGACAAGGGCGGGGGGGCGGCCCGGAGCTGGGTGCAGGGAGGTACGGCGATGCAAGGGCCCAGTGTCCCAAGGCTGTGCTGCTTGCCAGACCCGCAACAGGCCGGCCACAGCCCCCAGCCCTGCCAGAGGAAGGAGGACCTGTCGGCGCCAGGCAGCGCCAGCCTCCTCGCTGCCTCCACATCCCAGCAGGTAGGAAAGGCTCTGAGAGGTGGCTGTCCGTGTCTCCAGGCAGGCTCCTGCCACCTTGCTGGGCAGCGACCCCATTTACCACCTTCCCTGAGCTCTTCTTTAATCTCTTCACTCGAGAAGGAAGAGGTTTGCTGCCAGAAGGGAGGACTCTTCCTTCGGCTGGTCCCAGCAGGCCCCTGCCCCAGTGCAGTGAGAGAAGAGGATCCCATTTTAGCCACCAGGTTGTCTTCAGGGTAATTCCATGATTCTCATGTTTCCCTTCTTTCTGTGCCATTTACTCTTCAAAGGGATGCTCTGCGCCTCACCTGCCTCCTTTGCCGGGCTCCCAGATCTCCCTGCCCACACTGTTTTCGGAGCCTGTCCCCGCACCCCGTTTCTTCTGGAGTGCAGGTCACCCCAGCTGTCCCCAGGAACTGAAATGTGGTCTTCCCAGGGCGTGCAGAGAGGTACGAACACCCTGCCTCTTTGGGTGTGCTTTCCCCAAGGCATCCTGCCACTGCTCCATCGCACCAGCAGCCTGGGACTCGCCTGCAGCTCACCAGCCCTTGGGGTGTCTGTCTCCTCCAGTCCCGAGCCTCCTGCTCACCACCAGCCTTCCTGCAGGCCTAGAGCACCCACGGTGCATTCGGGTCCTTCCTCTCGCTCTGCATGGCCGGAGAACAGAGACCTGCCAGGCTGCCTGCCCACCCCGGGGTCCGGGTGCAGGCAGCGCCTGGGGTTTGAGCCGTGTGGGGGTAGAGGGACAGCCCAAATGGGCCTTTTCTGGGGACCAGTAGCACTGCTCTGTGCCATAACAACTCCTCTCTGCCACCCAGGAAGGTGGATGGGGGCAGCTCACGGTGAGGTTTTCAGGTTTGGGTGCCCCTAAGAGCCTGTATAAAATCAGCACGGCATTGCCACGGGCAGAAACACAGACAGACACACCTTTGCCTCTGCCTGACGTCTCCCAAGAGAAAGCTGAGCATCTGGGGCTCGAGTCTCAATTATGTATGAGCCATTTCACCACTGACATAAATACCTGTTTCCATGCATAAGCAGCCACAAGAGCCAGACCCCGGTGGGGACAGGGATTGTCAGTTGAAGGGTGTGCAAGGAACGTGGCTTGGGAAAAAGAAATGAGGTGCAACATCACTGCAGTGTCCAGCGTGTAACACCACTGCAGAGCGACGTTAGATTTTTTCCCTGCCTCAACCCTGCCCACCCCGAGGATGCTGTACATTAACATCGCACAGGTCAGGCCCGGAGCCGTAGCTAAGAGCCCAAGGCCGAGCACTGGGGGCAGACCGAGGGCCAGCCTGCCCTGCAGCTCCCCCAGGAAGATGGAGCCGGGGAGAGGCGGGAGGGATGCTGAACCCGTGGCAGTCTGTGCCTGGGCTACACACCAGTGCCAGCGGTAGCACAACCATCACCCTTCCCAGCCTTGGGCTGGGGGGGTGCTGTGGGAGGAGGGTGCAGAGGCCAGGGAAGATGTGCAACGCCTCCCCAAACACCCTCTGTGCCCCCAGCAAGCTGCGGCTCTGCAGGCGCCTCAGGTCCTGCTCTTCCAGCATGCCTCCAGCTCTGTGTCATCCCCCTGTGGCTGCCCTCGCCCCACGACGAAGGGACTGGCGTGTCCCTGCTCACGCTGGCTGCCACAGGTGAAGACATGCCCTGGGCAACGCTGACCGGGACGAGCGTGTCCCACTTAACCGCAGGTCCCCAGACCTAGCAAGCAGCTGTCAGGAATTGATTTTGTGCCTCCTTCCCTCTCTCGGCAGCTTTCTGAGCCGCAAGCCCTGAGCCTGGCCCTTTCCAGCCATGCTACGGTTGGTTTTTACCTACTCCCGTTCCCACCCCACCACCCCACCTTACAATCCTGTCTGTGGCCACCCCCTGCTCCGCAGTGACTGCTCGGGCAGCCGGCGTATCCCTTCCCCATGGCAGGCAAAGGGACACGCGTGTCCCGCGCTGTCCCCAGAGGCGCAGCCGCCGCCGCCGCCGCTGCCGCCGCCGCTCGGGAAAGCCCCGGCCCCCGGGACGAGGGGTGGGCGGCCGGTGCGAGGCCTGATCCGGCCCCGGTGCTGGCCCAGCCCCGGCCGGGCAGCCGCGAGGTGGTGCCGTTTCCCCGCAGCTGCCGTCTCGCAGCCCTGGAGCGGGCGGCTGGGTTGGGTGGACTCATGAAAAACCCGTCACTTGGGGCATTTGCAGCCAAATTGGTGTTTTCGTCCAAGCGGGAGGACGCTGTGCGGTGTCTTGCACGCCTGGGCGTGTGATCGCGGGGGGCTCCGGCCCACGCTTCATGCGTGGCTGGGTCTTTCGGGGAAGGGTGGCCGCCTGCTAGCAACGTCTCTGCTGAGCGGGGTTATGTGGACGCAGAGGAAGGATTTGTGCTGGGAAACGTCCCTCCTGACCTCTGAGCGCTGCTTTTCAGGGGCCCAAATGCTGCCCACAGGCCTGAAGGCAGCAGCAAACCTTGGCTTCAGCGCAAGTTGCTCTTTTAATAAACCCCATCAGGTACCTCAGCATCTTGAGGTGCTGGGGACCCCACTCCTGTCTGCTGTCGCTTCCCAGCTCCAGTCAGGTGCCCACCAACCTTGCACTTACTCCAGGGATCTGGAGGAGCTGGGCGAAGTCCTCATGCACTGGAGGAATCCAGGCTGTGCTGGCCGGTGGGTAACACCTCATCTGCAGTGCTGGAGGAGCCGGCGTTGACCAGAGAAAGCGGCTGCTGATGTTGCAGTCGGAGCACAGCATGCTCCTGGTGCCCCAGAGGTGCTCCCAGCAAGACACCGAGGGAAGAGGTCCACAAACCTGCCTGGCAGATGGATGCTGTCCTGTGCGAGCCGGGAGCAGCTCGCTAGGCTGGCTCTGGAACGGCTGGGGTTGAGGTTTGGCTTGTGCCTTGTTTGCTCCAAACCAATTCAGCCCTTAGTGTCTGGGTAGGTTTGGGCTGGGATTCCAGAAAGCCTCAGCAGCTCGGGCCATGTCCCTGCCACTCAGTCGGGCATGGCACGGGGGGCCCTTGGTCTGTTCCCAGCCTGCTGCCGGGACCACGAGTCCCAGCATGGAGATGACAGCCCAGGTCCCCAAAGCAGCAGGGCCTGCCCCTGCTCCGACGTTGCCTCCGGCAGCGCCCTGCAGTCCCTGCTAGCAGCCCGCTCAGTTGCGAGCAGCAGCACCTTGCGTGACGTAAACAAATCCCTGTTTTTTTGAAGTGGTGGTGGGATTTAAGTGCCTGCTTCCTTGCCCTCTTCGGGAGTGCTGGCACACGGGCAGGCCCATAGGGGTGAAGGCAATTCCTGGGAGGCAGCAGAAGGAGCGTGAGCACCTGGTCAAATGGATGTGCCAGCAGGACCAGCCGTCTGTGCTGCTGCTAGTGTCATCACACCCAGCGGAGACCATGGAGCACATCCCCGCTCCCAGCAGTGGTGGGGTGGAGCACGACACTCTCCCAAAGCCGGAGTGTGCAAATGGGGCATGCAGGCATCTTCCAAGCATGGCTGCCGCCGTGTTGCCAAAGCCCCTCATTGCGGTGCCCTACATGGGCCAGCATGCCCCCGCTCTCAGCCCCCAGCGCAGCACTTGCTGGGGCTACAGACGTCCGGAGCGCTCGCAGCGTGGGGTTCATGCTGCTTCTCCTCCGTGGCCACACTCCTCCAGCTCCAGGTAGTGCTTGGGAAGGTCGCCTCTCCAGCCAGCCTCTGCTGATGGCGGGGCTGAGCTCCTGCTGGGGGAGAGCCTGGGGCTGTTCCCTGGCGTGGCCACGTCGCACCGAGCAGGAACTACAGCCCCCGTTGAATTGGCTAAAGGTCTTCATTCGAAGCTGTCCTGGAAATGAGTCTGGCTGGAAAATGGTGGGGGTATTGGACCCCAGACACAGAGAGGGCTGGAGGGAGCAAGGCTCCAAGGGGAAGGGCTGGGGCAAAGGGGTGGGAAGGAGGGACCAGGGTGAACAGAGAAAGAAGGAAGGCAGGAGATGGAGGGGAAAAGGGGGAGGGAAAGGAGGGTGAAGAAGCTCTTAGGACAGCAGAGTGTGAAGGGGGAAAAGAAGAAAGACGGTTTGGGGGGCTGGGGGGAAAAGAGACACACAGAGACACAGAGAGTTTTGTAACAACTTAAATTCATTCCAGACAATGTCCAAGGAGCCCTGGCAGCACGGGTTGAAACAAACCCTGCCTTTGATTTTATGAGTTCATTATATGTTGTTTGGGACAGTGATTCACGCGCCTTGGCTGCTTCACATTTTCCCTTGTGTCACAAACGAAGAGGGGACCACGAGATGGATTCTTTGGGTGGAAAATATTCCCTCAATTGTTAGGTAGACGTCTCTGTGCCATGCAGAGGTCCCGGGAGAGTGGTCTCCTGGGCTGCCCCAGCTCCCCACACAGCACACACAACCTCCGTGCCTCGTGTCTCGCTCCCTCTTAAAGGGAAAGCACTGGGACCGGCCGGCAGAAGGAGGCGAGAAGATGCCCGGTGGCAGCCACGCATGTTCTGCACCCGCCCTTCGTTGCAAAACAGAGGACGGGCCAGAGGACGGCCACCTGGTAGAGCTCAGACTCATCTAGGGAGGAGATGTAGCCACCAAGGATGGTCTCAGAGACCATCTCTCCTGAGAGTGAGGGAGGGTGACTCCAGGGCCACAGCCCCAGGCTTGGGGACCACAGTGCGGTCACGCTGCAGCACTGCCGTGGGTGTTCCTCACCTCCGTCCCCATCCCAAGAGCATCACTGCGCTGACTGGTTGTTGCTGCCTGAAGGTGTGAGGTGCTGGATGAGGTCCAGGGAAAACCATTCAGGAACGGGTTGGTGGCTTTCCTAGACCACTTTGGTTGGATATATTCACAACCCTAATATAGGCCCTGGTCAGAAAAATAACAAATCCTGCATGAGCCAGCACCGAAGTTTGCATTGGAGCTGATTGAAAAACACCAATGACTTGGTTGGGTATTGTTACTATTTTTAGCTTCCTGTGTCATTTCAGGTTTTCCAGCGAAAGGAAGAAAAAAAAAGCACTGATTTTTAAACCATGTTGTTGGTAGAGAAAATACAGACCTCAGAAACTGAACACCAAAAGCTTTTTGCCTGGCATTTTCTGGTTTTGATTTTTAATTTCTCTTCCAAACCCAGAGAAAGTTCAGTACAATTTTTCATTTTGACCAGAAAGCCATTTTTCGGTGTGGTCACTTCTAGCCTGAGCCCTGGGAAACAACAGCGCTTCTAACCTGAACAGCCAGGACCCAGCCTGCAGAGCTTCCCACACTGGTGTATCTTACACTGACCAGCACGAAGGTGCCATGAAGATCCACACACTCCTCATCGGGGCATGGAAACTTTTGCACAGATCTGGGTTAGCTCGTAGAGGAGAGCTGAGACTCACAAACTTTCAACGGCGCCAGACGAGCTTCATGTTGAGTCCCAGGTGGAAATGCCATGCAGAAGTCCACCTTGAGATGGGCTGTGGCAAAGAGGACAAGAAGCACTGAAGCGGGGTTGCTGAAAGCTTACGGGCCGCTAGGTGAGGACTGGTAGCCCAGCCCTGCTACCACAGAGATGCCCTGCTCCGAATGAGGCCCAGAGACCTGGCTACCCCACGCTCCCTTCTTCCTTCAGGCCTGGACTACGGTACTGCCAGTCGTGCAGGGAGCCTCTTCTGAGGATAAAGTGCAGTCTTTATTCTGCCAGGATTGCAGGCCAGCATCTTTCCCCAGCACAAGCTTCACTTCAGGAAAGTGAGGGGTTTTTTGGTTTCAATGTTGTTGTTTTAAAAGAGAATTCTTAGGAAAAACACTCGCTGAGACGGATCAGCTCATTTTCAAAGTTATCCTGGGGCAAAAGACAGGGTGTGGGCTGCGATACACACCCACATCTGTACAATAAGGAAGGCAACAGCGCAAAGCAAAAACAATTGCATGAAAAGCTTTCCAACAACAAAGTTTGCAAACCCGCAGAGCCCAGGCTATTTCTTGTGGTCGGTGGGTAAGAGTTCCCAGATAATGGGGCCTGACAATGGAACAATGGGGGCCGAAAGACGCAGCTCATGATTAGGAGTTATATAACAGCGGCTGGCATTTATTAATAACACTCGTGTTGTGCTTTATTTTCTTAGTTAGCACTTTTCAGGTTCAGAGAACTTTACAACTCCTGGCTATTCCATATTTGACGCTCAGCACGAGGTGACTAGGAGGAAATGTTGGCGTGTAGCAGTAGGAACACCCTTCACGCCTGCTTCTGTTGTAGACCTTGAAGGGAAACACTAAGTGATGGGCTTGCACTGACTATTTGGTACCCCTCCTGTTCCAGACAGTCTTACAGGTGGTGTAAGAAACATCACAAAGAAACATCATCTGGGAAAACAGGGTTTTCCTGGGATGAGTTACAGAACCTGAACGTTTTCAAAGTTCTCCTTTTCCTGCAGAATGAGCAAAGCTGGGAATTTCGCTGGGATGCAGGAGTACGGTTGGGTGTGATCCCAAATGGGAACCAGCCCTGGAGGAGCAGTCCACAGCCAGCCTGCAGCGATGGCATCTGCCTCTTGGCACAGCTTCGGGAGCAGGAGTGAAATGTCCCACTGCAACAAAGACAACCCTGATGGCTGCCTACCATGTCCTTGGGACGTGCCGATCGAAGCATTAACCATGGCTCCTCTCGGAGGACCCACTCGATGCAGTCTGGGCCAGGCTGGAGGCTTTCTTTCCCCAGCACGCACAAGACCTTGATGCAGAGCAATAGTCATTCTGCCCGGCGCAGGGGATGAGCGGTCCAGTCTGAACAGGTTGTCTCCTTCTGGTCTGGGTAGGCTATTTATTGCTCCTCTGACTGTTGCTCGTGGTATGTGCTGACCGCTCAGCCTGCTCATGAAAAACAAGAGAATTCCCGTCCAAGCTCTGGCGCCAAGCAGGCAGCGACGGTTTTCTTCTGAGCAGGCCTGGGAACCTCTTCTCAGCCCTGGGCGGCAGATGTCTCAAAAGCAGCTCAGACCTGGGAGAGTTGTAGCCCGGGACCAGGCTTTGGACCCAAACACCCAAACAGCTCATCAGACGGTCCCCTGGCTTGTCCAAAAGCAGAACTAGGACAGATGGGAGCGAAACCTGCCCACGCGTATGCAGGTGAAAGCGAAGGGGTCCTCACGGTCCCACAGCTCTACTCCTAACCAGGAGGCATGGGAGAGCTGAAGATTCCCACAGCAGGACACTCCGCAATGAGAAGGAGGCAGGTTTTGCAGCTATAGCAAGGGATAGGACCTTGTGCTTTTCTCCACTGGTTCTTGGAGCACACGTGCTCCTGCGAGCAGTCCTGAGGCATGGAAATTCACACTTCCAGCAGTTCCTTTTATAGGAAAGGCCTGGGGATACTAAACAAGGCCAAGGGCAAAGAGTCACCCTAGGGACAGCTCTATGACAAGCCCAGGGAGTTCCAGGGAGGTGCCCGCGCAGTCTTGGCTGCAGTCCTTAGGTCGCTGACTGAAGGCGCAGGGCTATGATGCTGAAGTGCGATTCCCAGAGCACGCGGAGCAGTAGCCAAGCTGATGCATCCTGTAAGGAGGAAATCTCATTTGTTGGTGTGATTTAAATCATTCACGTCTGCCCAGACATGCCCACCTGCACAGGAGAGATCTTGAGATAACAGATACCATGACCCTGCTTTTATTTAACCCGGTGTCTCAGAGACCCTGGCAGCATCAGGACTATTTTTTGCTCTCGTGATCTACCCCCCGCCTGGGGAAAAACCACATGCACTGCCAGCTAATGCTCTTTGGTGGAAAGCATACTGCCTGCTGCACTCCAAGCACCAGAAACACTGCGCAGGGACTCTGCTCACTGGCAGCCACCTGCCAGTCGGTGGCTTATCGTCTCTCCTCAGTTAAAAGTGTTTGGAAAGGCAATGGCAAGGTAACCCCCCCAGACTAGTCATTGCACATCTTCTCAGGCCTTTGCTGTCTGCGTGCCAAACAGTGTGTGAGACAGAGACAGCAGGATGCCAGCTGCTTGGCATCCTCCGTGATGTAGCCAAGGGGATAAGTACAGGCAGGGCTGGTACCAGGTGTCACTGGTGGTGTCACCACATGGGGACCACAGAGAGTGTGCCGGTGTTTTTCTCAGGTCTTCAGCTGCAGAATGTATTGCTGATAGTGGTAGGAGAAACAAGGGTGTCTCCTGGGGTTCCTCTCTCGTCATGGGTCTGGCTCAGCCTTGGGAAAAAGTCAGCCCTGCAGCTTCTTCCTGCCCCTGCGTGGCTTCTTGCATGGCTGGGATGGACGACAACCAGGCTGGGTCAGGCCTGGGGGGACCGCACAGCTGCACGACTGTGCTATGTGACACGGGTACTAACAGGGGGATAGTGCCCCTCGAGCCCCCACATCTGGCCCCAATGATCTCACCCACGGGCTGGCCAGGACAGCGGTGCGGATGGGATCCAGCTGCCTGTGCCTGACTCCAGGTGAGGCAGGATGAGGTGGGACTGGCTGGATAAGACAAGCAGCCAGAGGAGATGATGAGAGTCATTTCAGACCTTTTAAATCAAGACTTACGTGTGACCTTTGTTGCTGAGGTTGAAATCAGGACCCTCTCAGCTTCAAAGATGGTGGGCGTAAAAGGTCAGCTTTTTGTTCCGTACCTCCAGCCTGAGAGCTATAGCTAGAAATGACTAACAGCACACTACTTCCAGGCAGGAAAATCCTTTCTGCTATGCGTCGGGAAATACTGCACAGAAAATGCTTCATTACACAGGATTTTTTTGTTTGGGGGCGAAAAACATACTGACCCAGGCAAGTTGATGATGAATAAAACATTCGCCTTGCACTTACTGGGAAAGGATCACATCCACCATCCAGCCTGAAAGGACCTTTCGGTTCGTTTTTTGCCTTGTGTCACTGCGACCACACCAGCACCATAATCTGAATGTACAGAGTCTGGGGGTTCAAACTGGATCAAAAGGTTCTGATGCTGTCTGAAGGAAACCTCTAGAACATCCCCTTGTGACTTTTTTTGCTACAATTTAATTTGATGAGAAATTGCACAGATAGACAAATAATATGGTTTCAAGGTAAGTTTGGTCTGAAAAAGTTTCCTGCCAATAGTGAATCCAGTTCCTGGGGCTGTTCCTTTCTGGCACGGGTCTCCACACCCATCTTCCATGCCTTCCCACCTCCAGACGAGGTGCATTTAACAGTATGGCTCTGGCTTAACATCATCTGGCTCCAAAGCTGGTCTCCCTAGATCCTAGTGACAACTATTCAATAACCAGTCTTCTTGTATTTCTTGTTCTGCCCTGCCTGGTTTGAGATTTTACTCTGTCAGAGGTTGGGTTTTTTTGGACCTGTCCTTCTTAAGTGTGGCCTGCACCTTGGAGATCGAATTGAAGAGCTTTTAAGAGCAGAGAAAGGACTCCATGCTCTCTGAAGCTGTCCATGGCATTGGGATTTCCGGGCCTTGCTCCAACGGCTCTCAGGGCATAGCAGAGGCAGCCTCCCCCCTTGGGAGCTCAGGGTTCATTAGCAGAAGTTACTGCCATAGTTACCAGTGCACTCCTCTACGCCCAAGATTAAGTCCTCACGTCCCCTGCTTTAGCAGGCTTCCCCAGAGCACATGAACAAGTGCTCTTATCCTTTCGTGCATACATATCCACAGAGACATCTCCCATCCGCATTACAAAGGGGCGGAGGTTTGCAGACGGCCTTTCTTAGGCAGATGTGCCGCACAGCGCTTGCCAGCACTTTTTGATGAAAAATGTCATCGGAATATGAAACTTTGATGAAGAACAGAGGAAGAAACCTGATTGAATTTTCACGATTCCTTTCCTGACTCCTGGCTTGCTACGGAGTTGGTCGAATGTTTCTAAATTCAGCCACGCTTCAAAATTTTTGACCAAAAAACACAAGGATTTTTTTAGAAAAACGTTTCTCAGTTTTTCCCTTCTGGTTTGGCCATGTGTCCTACTCACTGAGAGGAGACTCCAGTTGGTTTTTCTGACTAGAACCACACTTTAAAGAGCGCAGCCATTCCCTTAATTGGGGCTGATAAATCTTGCAGGCATAGATGAAGATAAATCACATTTTGAGCTGAGAGTACAAATTCTCAGGGTTTAAACATTTGTGTGGTATTTGTTAAGCAATTTGAAGGCTTATTGAAGTAACTGAGCTGGACAACAGGGCTGGACCTGGACCAGGACAACAACTGTGTACAGACACTCGGCGCGTAGGCAACAGAGATGGAGGGGCCTAGATGAATCCCACTTCACTCAGAGCATTCATGGAGGATATCTCCTTTCTTCTATGCAGGGTATCTTTGGTTCTGCTTCTTCCACCACTCCCTTCGGGAGGATGGAGGGCTGCTTAGTCCCCGTGGGACGCCTTTATATTAAAGGCATGCTAAAGTTCCTCACGAAGAACAAATTCACTTCAGCCCACAGGAAAGTCGTGGAGGGCTTTGGACTTCTCGGGTCTGTTTGCCGGCCAGTGGCTGCCACCGCTGCTGCAGCGGCCAGAGGAAAAGGAGGCTCCTGCAATGCTGGGGCGGCCTAACGGGACCGCCAGGGTCAGCGGTGGCCGGTGGGAAGCGGGACTTCCCGGAGAGCTGCTGCGCGTCCAACGCGCCTCATCCAACCCGGGCTCGAAGCTCCGGCCCTGCGGCCCCCTTGGGCTGCCGCTCCGCGGGAGAGCACGGCTCCCTCGGCGGGACGAGCTCCTCTCCCACACGGCCGCGCCCGGCTTCTCCCAGGCCGCTCGGCAAAGGCTTCGGCGCGTCCTCGGCCACCGCCGGCTCCCCCCCGGCAGAGCGGGGCCCGGGGCCGGCTGCTCCGCGAGGCCGCAAGCCCTGCGGCGGGTGCTGCGGCTGAGCCAGTCGCCCCCCGCCCCCCCCCGTTGCCCCCCAAGGGCGGGAAGGGCCGTGAGGCCCCGGGGCCAGCCCGCGGGTTGCCCCACGGGTCCCTGCCCGCGGGGCGGCGGCGGGAGGGCGCTACCCGGGACCGGGCACAGCCGCAGCGCTGTGGAACCTGCGGCATCGCTTGCAGGCGTGCCCGCCCGCCGCCCGGGACCGGCTGGAGGGGAAGGGGCCATGCGAGGGCGCCGGGCGGGAGAGGCCCCGCGGGCGGGAGAAGCCCCGCGGGCAGGGGCCGGCGGGCGGGGCGGCGGGGCCCGCCTGGCCCCCGCGCGGCCGCCAGGTGG
>JAVKLA010000061.1:1201590-1225296 GCA_034782735.1 Sagittarius serpentarius
ATTTATTTTAATTCCAACCCCCCCCCCCATGTTTTTCTTTGCTTTTTTTTTTTTTTTTGATTTTGCGTGTGTCTGGGTAAATTTAGTTCCCATAAAAGTGAAGGACTGTCAACACCAGCTTTGGAGCCAACCATACTGCCGGCAGCTGTTGTGCGGGCTGTGCACACAAAGCCCCCAAGTGCACCTCGGTCTGTCGTCCCCCCGCCAGCCCCCACGCAGCCCTCCAGCAGGTCCAGCTCCCGACCCCCTCCCCTCTGTCCCATGGCCCAGAGCCCCAGCTCACCTCAAATCACACAGCACCCCCTGCCTCCGCTCCTCCCAGCCCTCCCAGTCCCCTCAGCCTGCCTTGATCTGTCTTCATCACCACACCCGTGCCACTCCTCCCAAGCTCCCCATCCGCTCCCATTTCCCACACCCTCCCAAGATGGGGGCAGCCAGGCAGAGGTACCGTCCCTTTGGCCAAGGCAGTGCCCCAAGGGCACCTGGACCCTGAGGAGGGACAGGACGGGGTTGTGCCGAGGGAGCTCTCCTCAGATGGAGGATCCCAGTAAGGTAGCTCTCCTTGCGTGGGGATCTCACCAAGGGGGCTGCACATGACCCAACCGGGATGGCCATGCTGGTGGGTCCTGCAGCCCTCCCCACTCCCATCCCCTCTGCCCTGTTCCTCCCCTGCGCTGTTCAGCATCCCTTCACTCCCTCTGGGCGTCAGTGGGCCCTCGGGGAGGGGTTCATTCTATCCGGCTCTGTGCCATCACGCGGTGCTGTGTGTAGCCTCCTGCAGGCAGCAGCCTTCTGTCAACTGCTCTTCCACCAGCAAAATACAAGTATTTTGGGCTTTTCCTGGAGTTTCTTGTGAAATGGTGCCTGGAGGACATGCGGGAGGAGCGTGTCCCCTGCAAAGCGGGGCCAGCCCGGCTCTCACACGCAGGATTTCACCACCGGGCACCTCGGGGCACAGGGGAGGGGGCACCGCTCAGGCTGGGGGTCGCAAACCGCTCACTTGCTGGAGAGCAAACAGAGCCTATGCTCACCAAGCAGCATCGCCTCCAGAGTCCCGTGGAAGCAAACCGCTTGTCATTTGGGTGCTGAGGGGACCCCGTGGGCAGTCCAAGGGGGACCCGAGGGCTGAGAGCCTCTCTCCACTTCCCCACAGCGCTAAGATCACAAGGGGATCCCCTCTTCCTCCCCTAAATCATGAGATGGCTCTCAAAGCCCAGGGGAGCACTTAGTTTTCATGGCTGCCCTTTAAACGGAGGAGCTTGAATGTGATGCTTTGGTCTGTGTTTTGACACACCTTCGCCGGTGCCTCCCCGCTCCTTCCTGCGTGGGTGCAGGACACCTCTCAGCACGGCACTGCCGGCCATTGCCCACACATCCCTCTGCATCCCTCTTCCCCTGGCTGCCGGAACAGCCAAGTTCCCCCAGCTGCCTCTTGGCCTTGCTTACCCATGGCGTCATGTCTGGTCCTACCTCCTGCACAGCGTCTGGGTGGCTCCAGCTCCTTTCCCTGCCCGGGGCCAGGTCCTGCAGAAGAGCCGCTGCAGGTCTGGACCACTGGGCTTCCTCCACGCTGCCTGCATGGAAACATTGTTCTCCGAGGCAAGGGGAAGGCAGCTCCTTGCTGGTGGCTCTTCTCCAGGCGGTGGACTCGACCTCTAGCAGAGGGTTGAAATTGCTTGGGCCATGGCCAGAAGGACTCCATACCCCGCCAGGAGCTTGCTCACAGAGAAAAACACTACCCTTGCTAACAGACTTGCACCAGCAAGCATTGAGAGGCTCTCCAAAGCATCCGGGCTGGCTCTGCACCCCACTCCCTTTCTCAAGCTGCTAAACACCTCCAACAGGAGACCCCAAAGTCTCTGTCAGGGTCTGCTGAGCTGAGCGAGGACGACTCGTGAGGAGCCTGCATGCAGGAGCAGGTAATGCTCAGCCCGTCCCTGGCACTGCTAGGAGGTTTGTCCTGCCAGCACGCTATAGTCCCACGAGGATGCAGTCTGCTGGCAAGCCCATCCAGCCCCTCTGAGCTGCTAGTGGGCTGTCCCTGCCAAGGGCTCATCCTGCTCCTGATCTGCTGGGAAGCCAACTGCGCAGACAGCCGGGCTGAGCTCCTTCACCCTCTCCTGCTCTGCTGTGCGACTGGAGCCTTCTCCATCCAGTATCTCCAGCAACCCGCACGGCCCTCCTGAAGGCTCACCATGACTTCGCCCGTGCCGCCAGCCTCCTCCGTCCTTCTCCCCGGGGAAGAAGGTGTGACTCATGAGCCACAGGGCCAGGAGGGGCAGCCCGGGAGCACAGTGGGGTGAGATGTTTGCCAGGGGCCAGCACAACTTCACCTTGTATGGAGGAGACGGCTGAGAAGCGGTTAACACTTTGGTACTGGATTGATTTCTCCTGGAAGGAAGGAAGTGTCCTCACGCAGAAAAAATGCAGAAATAACAGGGTTGGGGTTTTTTTTGTTTTTTAAAAATAGCTATTCTTTTTTTCCAGCCATCTGTGCCATTTGCAGCTGATGGGAGGGGGGACGGTGCTGGATGGGGGGAATCGTTTGGGTTTGGGACCGATGTTGCATTTACAGTGTACAAAACAAGAGAGGACATCTGTCCCCAGTGGAGTATTACGCACAGATCCAGGATTTTAGTATTGCGCTCACGTCCAGTGCTATCATTACAGACGCACAGAGCAGAGATGGTCATGCACAACCCTGCGCTCCCTCCTCCTTGCTGTCTTCGTTGTCTGCAATCCGCCATGGCTCCCTTTGCCCATGGGCTACTCCTGCTATTCCCAGATCTTTGAGTGCTTTCCAGCCGCAACGGTCTCCTTCTGGCCTTCCCCCATCCCTTTTCCTGCCCATGGATGCTGCTGGGGAGCAGCAGTCAGGAGCATGCCACTGCCTGGGCCAAAGGCTGGTCCTTCACGCCTCTGCAAAGCCAGCCATGGAGAACACCTCCCTTTGCAGGTAGGCTGTCTCCAAGCCTCTTGCAGAGGCAGCCCTCAGAGACTGCAGACTCATCCTTCATTCAGACAAGATGCCATTGCAGACGGCATCATCCCACGTGCTGGTCATGTAGTGCTGCAGCTAACTCGCGCTCGCTACAGACGCCCTCCAAAAACGCTCTAACCCCTCTTTAGTGAGCCTGGTCACTGGCTCTGCTCCCTGTTAGCAGCAACAGGGTATTTCTGTCATCAGCCAGGCACAAAACCTGCCAGGCTTGTCTGCAGAAGAGGGCCTGGGCGCTCTGCTGGTGCCTCCACGGGGAGCATGGCGGCTGGTGCGGCACAGCAGAGCTGCTTGCTGGGGAACGGCTGCTGGCAGCATCCCCCGGGGAGCTCCTGCGCCGGGGCGAGCGTGCGGGAGGGGAGGAGGCTGCTCCTGCCAAAACGTGGTCCCGCTGGGAGGACGGTGGTTCTGAACTGAGCCTCTGGGTGGGATGTCCTTGAGCACAGTCCTGGCACTCGCACGGAGGCTAGCAGTCCCAGATGGGCCCTTGCTAGCCCTGCCACGTGCCTGGAGCTCACTGGGCGGGCTCTGACTGTGGGCAGCACGTCTTTGCCAAATGCTTTTCAACAAAACCTTCAGCCTGATGTTGGCTTTCGGTTTTGGCGTGTCCCTTCCTTGTCTTTCCTGGTTATTTCCAATGGTGCGCTCACCCATGCAGTATTTTCAATCCCGCCAAAAGAGCTCATTTAAGTTGTTAGCGAATATTCAAATGAAGCAAGATGCTGCTCTGTTGGCTCGAGTGAGACAGGACCCAGTTGTGTGCAACATGAGCAAAGTGTGAGGGCTTGAATGAAGAAGGGACCTGGGGAATGTGGCTCTGTTGGAGAGGTCCCAAGTCTCCTGCTCCTGCCCTTGACTTTGGAGGGCAGAGGCTGGAGAGGAGAGGGGCAGGTGATAGATGAACCATGGGAAGGAAAAGAGGGAGTGGAGGAAGCAGAGCAGCCCACATTAATTACATTATCTATATATAAGTGTGAAGGTTTGCCTGTGCCATCTGGAGGTTTGCATGCCCTCCAGAGTGGGCAAAGGGGAGCAAAGGTGGTTAGGAGGAGAGACAGTGATGGCACGGCAGAGAGGACTACCAGTGGCTGGGAGAACCTGCTCTTAGAGCAGTGAAGTGCCCTGTGGTTCGTTACAAGCCATTCAGGCAATTAAGCTCACTTGCCTTGGACTTCAGAGGGGCGAAGCACCAGACTGGTGGCTACGTCCCGTGATTTACAGTACGTCTGATAGTTCTAGCCCATTAATAAAACATGCAGTTGGCCATGAAAGGCACATCTGCCTATTTTAAAGACTATAATAATGGATAAAGCTCTGACACATGGATTTCTGTAAGAAAACTAGCACTGTAAATAGCATTCCAAAATGATGTATTCCATCAAATTCAATGGGACAGTTATTGTACGCTAATTAAATACTACTGAACTATTCAACGGTTGGATGGTGAATAGAAACCTGATTTTAGAAAGCCACACAGTTCCTCAGAACACCCACAGACTCCCAAGGCTTTTACCACTGTTCCAAACCTGCAATCAGCTCTGATAACAGGCTGTGGACAGGATATTCACAGGTCAAGTGACCCGTCCATCAGGAGCTGGGGGCGCATGAGCACAGCTGCAGTCCACTGTCTGGGTGGTTAAATGATCTCAAACAAGGATTATGCACCCTGTCTCCTGGAAATCAGGCCATCCAGATCATAACTTGCTCCGCAGTTACGCTTTTTCTCTTGGGAGAAGAGCTTCACACACTCCTCGCTGATGCCTCTTCCCCCTTCCTGGGATGATCTCCTGACTGTGCTGCTTTCCAAGACTTTCTTCACTTTAATTCACTTGGGCCAACCTTACTTTGCCTGTTGGAAGTACGTGGTGGGCCCTCCAACCAGTGCAGACCCATTTCCATGCAGGCTACAAACAAGCAAATGCATGAGAAGGGGCTAACTGCAAAGCCAAGTCCAGTATTGGCAATGGGAGAAGTGTGCTAAAAAAGACAGGTCTTGCCCCAGCTCCAAACTGACCCACTCGGGGCTCAAGATGTTCGCTGGCAGGGATGGAGAGCCCCAGGGGAGCTCCCAGGAGCGGTGCTGCGCTCTGTAATCCCGCAGAAACCCTTCTCCAAACTCCTGTGCTGTCGCAGATCAGCTCTCAGCCAACTCCAGCCTGCGGGGCTTCCTCCTCCTCGACCCTTTTCACAAACAGCCAGACCAAAAGCTAATGAAGTGGAGACAGACAGACAGAGATATTTCCAAATATTCACTGGTGCCTGACATTATAACCTAATATGTGGGATCTCGTTCCACCCAGCACCTTGGTCCGGGATCTTTTGCACGATCTAGCCCAGGACTGCCAAGCTCTCCGTATAAGAGCAGTGTATTGATAAAGCCTGTGGACACTTTCAAGTCTGCTAAAAAGATGTTTCGAGGTGACAGATCTTAAGCAACACACAGAGCTGAGCGCTGCTCTGCTCTCCACACCCTTCCCCACTGCCAGGGGAAAGCAGCCACTATCAGTGATAGCTGGATCCAATTTATTAGGCGCTTCAAGGAGACATTCATCAGGCAAGGAGATAAATAATCTTCAGATGGAACAATTAAATTTAATTGCCTGAAGATTATTTGTCTCCTTCCCTGATGATTGTCTCTGCTGAGTGCCTTATAAATTGGATCCAGCTATCAGCAATATTAACTGCGTTTCCCCTCAAGACTGGCCCAGCTGCCCAGACCAAACACTGGGCTCAGAATAAACTTTCACTGTGACGCATCGAAACCGACGTTGCCTCAAGGCTCGTGGGTGTCTTTTTTCTTGCAGATGGACAGGTCCGTGGCCTAGGTGGCTGGGTTTTCTGGTCCTTGGTGGGTGCATCCTGAGCTAAGCAGTGCTGCTTTTACTCCGATGGCCCCGTGGCAGTGATGTCCTGCTTGGCAAAGGCTGGAGGAGGAGCGTGGTGAGTCCCGAGGTGGACGATGCAAGATTTCAGTGAGCTGGATTTTGTTGTGCCTGGAGAAAGGAAGAACCAAGGCGATTGGGTCCATAGCACGCTACGGAGCAGCGATGGCATGTGCAGGAGCGTGCTTGTGCTGGCTGCCAGAGAAATGGTGACGGAGCCACATCTCAGACTGAAGAGACCTCCAGCGTGTGTGTGGGCTCACTAATGCCTGTCCCAGTCAGCCTGCCAGCTCAACAGCCAGCAAACTGCGGGAGCGCGGCTTTTCCACGTAGAGGCAGAGCCAGGGTAGCCACCATATTCATGTTACTCCAGGCCAGGACCAAAGCTGGAACCTCTTCAACAACCCAGGAGCCATCAACTCCCTCCTCTGTATACATCTGAAGTCTGGAAAATATCTTAAATATGGGAGAGGAAAGGGAGGGGTTTGATCCTCAGCTGGTGTAAATCAACGGAGCTCCATTGACGTTGTTGGACGATTACTGAGACTTATGTCCTCTGACCCCAAAAATTTCTAGGGAGGGAGGTAATGACTGCAGAGCATTCCAGTGTTGCAAGAGATCTTCCTCCAGCCTGGCTGCGGGGAGGCTGTAACGCCAGGGGCTGGGAAGCGCAGGGATAACTGTCTGGGTGAAGGAGAGGAAGAAAATGCCCCACGATTCCTGGCTCTGAGTCCCAGCTGGAAGGCAAGCTGGAATCCAGAGAGGGACCATACACCACGGGGAGGTCTCATCCTCCTGCACCTTTCTGAGCGTGAAGGATGGACGGCTCTGGATAGCAGCACCACGATGTCCTAGTCTTAGCTCACCTCTGGGCAGCAGTGGAGTCTAACGCATCTGCCGACAGGACGGAGTCCAAGTCCGCTGGTGCCCACCCTGCACACGGCGCACCACGGGAGCAATCAGCGGCTCGCCCCACGTCATCCACCCTGCCTGCCTTGGGAGGACTTTGGGCTGTTGGCAATTGCCAAGAGCCGCGAGCAGTGCAACTCTCCGCTCAAACGCTGCCGATCCTCCGACAGAGGAGCTGTGTCCAGACGTCCCCAAGCGAAAGGCAGCGTTTGGTGGTGCGGGCCGGGTGCCAGCGCTGTGTGCTCCTTCCTGTGAGCAGTGCAGAAAAGACCCTGGAATCAACATGTTTACTGACAGACTCCTGCTCTGTTGGCCTGGTTTTCTAAGGAAATGAAGCTTGTGCAATCACATTGTCTGGGGGTGTCTGTTCCTAATAACTTCTCGGTCCACCAGCCAATTCCAATCCAATCTGATGGAGGGGGAGAGGTCTCAAAATATTGCGTCCTCCCAAGTCTCCCGGCAGCACACTGGATGGCTAGCTGGAGTTCAGGTAACTTGGCCCAGGCGAGGAATGGAAGCACCTTCCACAGAAAGTCACGGAGAAGAGCAACAAGGTCACCGTTGGTCGCCAGTAGGTAACCCACAGCCCCGCTGGGAAGAGGACTTCGCCAGCAGTGGCCAGAGCTGGATGCGCACCATCAGCTAGGAGAAACATGCGTGTCCGGGAGGACGCGAGCTCCAGATATGCAGGGCCTGGCGCTGCCTGAAGTTAGCGCACGTCTAGGCAGAGGAGGAGAGAGTCTGCAGCAAGCCATGGCTGCCAGAATGCGTGGAGCTGAGCGCTGAAAAGCCTCCAGCTCCCCAAAGCACCGGGGTTGAGGGATCCTCGGCTGGAAGGCGTGGGCTCCCAGCGGGCAGAAGTCCCCCCTTCCGCTGGGGACAGGCGTTTCCAGGAGCGGAGCTGCGCCGCGGGCGCCTCGCCAAGCAGAGCGGGACCCATGGCCGCCCCGCGTCGTGTCTCGTCTTGCTTCAGTCTGGACAGGATCTGGACAGCAGTGCCTTGTTTCTCCTCTCGTTGACGCTGGTTTAATTTGCTGAAGGCGTTCGATGGTGCACATGGTCTCTCTAGCTCAGCCCTGCCAGTAATATGAGCTTAACAGAGCTGGAGAGGACTTTTTTTTTAAGCGCCTATACAAACATGATTTGTTTTGTAATAACTCTTCTTCTGTTCTGTTTTGAAGGGGATGATGGCTCTGGGATCTGAGGGGCTCAGAGACAGCTCAGAGCAGCTCAAATTCCTCCCCACGTGCTATCAATTAACGTCTTCATTAAACACCCAGATTAAAGCCACTTCCAGCCAGAGCATGACAGCGCAACAGAGCTCAGCTTCGTGAAGTCACCCACAATTGGTGACAAACCAGAAAGGGCTTGGTTTGTTACAGCCACACATGGAAATGGGAGATAACTGCCAACGGAGGGAGCGAGTGTCCTTCCTCAGCTCCCTGTCACAACCTGGACCAGAAAACAAAACCCAAGCCGTGCCGAGAGATGCGGGACCTGCTGCATGTGCGCTTGCTGGGAGAGGCACTCCCTGCCACGGCAGATCACCACCCCTTGCCTGGCAGCCGGCTCCCAGGCCAAATCTCTGGTCCCACCGGTGCAAAGGGCAACTCTCCAGTTGGCTTCACTGAGACTTGTCTTCAAGTTAACCTAGCAAAGCAGGAGGGCTGGGAAAGTCATCTGGAAGGAAACACCACCGCAAAATTGTCCAGATAGGTGTTTCCGAGAGACTCTCCAATGTATCTTCTACCTCTGTTTTACTTCACTGTGGGCATCCAGGAACCCCAGCCCCTGGCAGCGTACAAGCTGCCTGTCTGCAGCACCGTGCACATCCTTCTGCCATCAGGCCTGAGCAGGAAGGGGCCGCAGCCTTCCGCTAGCATGGCTCCATCTCTGCTTGCCACGGCAGCACATGGCATCAGCTGGCCCTGAGACAGTCAATCCCACATCCTAAACTTTGTACAAATATTTGTGCCTCGGCCTTGTGCAAAAAGGTACGTTTCCACTTACAGGCAAAACAACAAAAACCTGGGATTTAAATCCCTGTGGCAGCTTGGGTGCACCATCAATCCATGCTCAGTGCTCAGCCTAGAGCAGAGCAACTGCAAACTATCACAGAGTCTTCCCCTTGCAGAGCCCTTCATTAGACACCAAGAAAACCAAACCCCTTGATGAGACCTCACAGCGCTGGCTCCCACTGTGCAGGCAGGCTGTCTGCCTCTCTCTTCCCACTCTCCTTCCTGGTCCGAGCGTGCTGGGTACCACCACCGCCCCGTGGTTTCTCATGGTGCTTGCGATGGGCAATGCGGCAGGACCAGGCAGCCCCTGCGAGAGGATGCAACAGGGCACGGCCAGGGCTTGCCTGCCAGCCTGGTGGTGTGATCCACGCTCATGTTTCACCGATGCTGACTGCAGGGTGCAACAGTGTGACCCTGGCATATTCCCCCTCCCTTGCTTCTGTGCCCAAACACACGTGGTATTTGTGGCTGCTCTACCAAATGCCACCCAAGGGATGTTTTCTTTACAGATGTATGGATCTATAATTAGTTGGTCTTTCCCGCATCCTTTAAGATAAATTTAGTAGACTTTAGCACCTGGTTTCAGCTTACTGGTGTCATTCCAGGGTAAACTGTGGGCAGAGTGAAAAATCCAGTATGCACAGAAGTCGTGCCCTCATCTAAGCCGTGCTGTTGTATGAGAGCCTCCACCCCGTGACCTGCTGAGCGTTGCATCGGTGAACGGCACTGCGACGGACTGGGCTGGGTTTGTTCTTAATATAGATCAATTAACTGAGTGTGTTGCTCACGAAGGAGCAGGAACAGCAGTGCTGGGTCCGGGAATATCACAACACTTGTGGAGGTAACATCTCCCAGTACTCTCCCCCACCACAACACTCACCTGTGAACGACAGCACACGCTGCTAATCCCTTCTGGGTCACTTCACCCTCCTCCGCCTCCTTCTCCAGGCACCATGGTCAGGAGCTCAGTGGGATGGATTTCCAGGACCTCAGTGGAAGCACCCAGCGCATTTAATTTCCAGTTTTGAGGCACTGTTGGAAACTAGCTGTCTTAAGGGAAAATGCTGGGAATCAGGTCAACTGATAGCATCATGGCTATGGGCCGTCTACAACTGCAAGCAGGAGCGGTGACATTTGTTTGCGCAGAGCCCTCTGTTGTGGTTTGGCTGTGGCCGGCACCACATGGGGCTTCGGGGGAAGAGAGGAACGTGGCTGGCTCAGGAGCAGCGCTTGCAGCTACTTCTGCCACAACAAGCCGCACCTCGATGGCGGAGCTGCTGTGATCTCCTGCAGGCTGGGCAGCCAGCTCCAGCCTGGGATTTCCCGCAGCCTGAGTCAGGTGAAAAGCGGGTACCAGCCAGCTACTCCCCAGCAAGATGCTGCAGGACGTGCACAATGCTGCTCTGCTTTTAGCCGGTCGCTATAGATCCTGCTGCCCGCTGCCCCATTTCAAGCAGTGGCACGGCAAGTCCAGAAATGTGGTCCAGCAGCTCAAAAACGGTCAAAGAAAGAAGAGAAAAATCACACTTTTGTTGGTATCTTAATTTACAGACCAAATTAAACTACTTCAGGACAAACATGTTTGCATCTCCAAAGGTTGTCTGAAGCCTGAGTCAGCAACGTGCAAGCTCAGATTTAAGCATCTGGTTTACGATCTATTGGATTAAGCTGAGGCTTGAGGGATTAACCATATAAAACCGTTGTTTTAACACATCATCTGTTGGGTTTTTCTTTTTTCTTGCCAGCAAAACCGCAATTTTAACCATAATATAAATGTTCATAAAGGATTGTTGGTTTCAACAAATGGTACCCTCCAAAATTCTTGAGTTAGAACAAACTTGTAGATAGTCACTGGCCTGTTTCCATGTTTTGGTTTTTCTAGTGAAAATTAGTTTGGTTAAAAAAAAAAATAATTCAGGTTTGTTTCTTTTTTTTTTTTCAGTGGAAAATAAAATAAAATAAAGCACTGTCACTTCCTCATTAATTTTTACCTTTTTATTTTCAGTTCCTCTATCCACAATGTTTTATTTTTCAGGTCTCTTTGAGAAACAGAAGACTTTCCTGTGTCCTGGGAATTTTCACGGGGTGGAAAGAGCTGTTTTCTGCCTGGTCTATAGGTGGATTTGGAGACTGTCAAGCCAAAAAAATTCTAGACACACCAAAGTCAGCCGGAGCTTTCCAATGCTGCTAACGTTACCAGGACTCTCATCTCCTCCAATCCAAGTGTCTTTGTGGTTGAGAAATTGCAATATCGGTCTAAAATCTGCATTGTCCAGCCCGGTTCCACATGGGAAGTGGCTTTGCCTGCAGCGTACAGAGTAGACCAGTGTGTGGTTTCTCGGAGAAACCTGGGCCGTCTGAGTAAAGACTACTTGTCAGCGAGCCTTGGGCCAAGGGTGTTTTGCTCAGCAGCTGCTCAGCAAAGCTGCATCCTCCGTGGGGAATCTGTGCTGGGGATGGAAAGTGTGGGCACTCTGCAACCCCTTGATTCACTCAGCCTAAATCTGATCAGACCACATTTCAATTATACGGCACCTCTATTTATAAGCTATGTGGGTAAACAGTCCGTGTAACTGCACAGTAATTGTACAGAGTTCCTACAGATGATAGAGCAATAATTAACTTAGTAATTGCATGTGCCAGAATAGCCCTGGAACTTCCACTGTGTTTTGGATGGCTAGCATGGCTCTCGCTCACTTTCTCACCTCCTGCTTGAGGGAAGAAAGGCTTCCACTGACTTCAACAGATCAGGCTTGAGGCATCTCTCCTCTGTGGACATTGCAGCTGCTTTATAGCAAGGGTACCTCTTCAGCTTTCCCCCGTAACCAGGACTAAGGAAAGAAGCTGCGTCTCAGGGGAAAAAAAAAAAGGCGGGGGGGACACAGTGGAGAAAAAGGCAAAAAAAGCAAAAAAGACCAACAAACCCCCTCCATGTCTCAGACTCAGTGAGCCAAACCTTGGGAAACACAAAGCTGGGTTCGTGTCTGATAAACTGAGCAATGCCTTTTGGATGGGAGAAAAAAAATGTGGATGCTTTAGAACTGATGCCAGCAAGCTCCTGATTTGGGGGATGAAACTCTGTGTCACAATTCAGGTGTATTTCTATGAGTCCGTACAATCTGAGCAAAATACCAGGCAGGCATGGCTCTTCTGGCGATGTAAGTTTACACATTCCCATTAACCTTCATGGAACTATGCCAGTTTTCTCCTGCTGAGCTTCTGGACCTGGGTCTACCTCCAAGTGGAGGGAGGAGAAGACCTGGTTGCTGGATTGAACAACTTGATATTTTGCTTTCACTGTCCCCAACAGAAAAACTAATGCACTGATCTGCATTTAAATGCCATTAGTGATGGAAGTGATGTTGACAAAGAGAAGAAGAAAGTGTCATCTTTCGGTGCTTCACAGCTCCTGGAAGAGGAGGCCACACGTCCCAGCTGAGGAGACCGGCCCCCGCCTGCCAGGGAAGGTAGGAAATGCTTCTCCATGCAATGCCCACTGCCGCCCTCAGCCCCCGCGTGCTGCCAGCTGGAAAGGAATCGCCAGAGCCATTTGGTTTGCTGTGGGCTTCAGGTCAGCAGGAGATGAGCAGCGTTGGCATAGCGAGCCAACAACATAGGGGACAACGGGCTGCTCGCGACTTCTCCCAGACCTCTGCTTCTGCCCTACCTCCCAGATAAGCACTGCTCGTATCTGCCCTAACCCCAGTGAGATTTTTAAGGATGCCCCATCCCACCCAGGATGCGGGCTTGTCCGGGGTAGGTAGGTGTACAGCACCCAGGTAGGGGGTATGTGTGTGTGCAGGGCATCCGGGTGGCATGCCGGTGGGGAGGGGGTTAGCGCTCACTGGAGGCACTCACCTGGGCTCAGGTGGGTGTACGGCACGCGGGTGGGTGCCTGCACGTACGGGCATGGTGGTGTTTGGGCCTGGGTATTGGCAGTGCCTGTGGCTAGCGGTACTGGGGACACGGGCACTGCAGGGACAGTGATGTCTCTGCCTGGTGATACGGGTCTGTGGAGGCGGTGTCCCTGGATTCTAGCCTGCTTTGCTCATTAAAATACTGGAGAAAAGGGATTGCCACAAGCAAAATTACGCCTCTTCCAGTTCTACCTCCACTGCTTCCTCGTGCCAGGAGAGAGCAGGGCTGAGGCCAGGTGCTCTGGAGATCTTCCTCCATCACCTGTGCCGTGGTGCACACGCTGGAGCGAGTGCCAGGCTGGTCCCCACTGAGAAAACCCCTACACCAAACCTCTGCCACCAGTGCGAGGAGACCTACCAGGACAAACGCAGTTAATCTTTGTGCTGCTGAGAATGGCCGCCCTGGCTCCTCCTCGCCTGACAGCACACCTCGTCCCGCCATGCCGGCTGCCCAGAGAGCGATGCTGACGCTGGCTGGGAGGTTGTCAGCCCCGTACCAGCCTTGCTCGGGCCACTTGCTGCCAGGTGCATGGTTTTGGGTTAGAGAAAGAAGGGAACAGAGAGCAACTGAGGCACAGCGGGGTGAAGAAGTGACAGAGCAAAGCCTGAGCCACCTAACCCAGAGACTCAATGCCCCTTAGGGCCTTAAGCGACTAAGCCCCAGTCTTAACTGTAACACCATCCTGCTTAAGAGCGCATGTGACATAGCCTTCAAATATTAAAAACCAACCTTCATGTAAACAGCTCATGGCTCCAGGCTGGTTCATGCAGCAACATGGGCTCCCCACAGCCCTTAGCACCGAGATTATAGCCTTAGAGACTGCCGCATACAGAGCCTACACGGTTTCTGCTCCTACTCCTTGGCCATGGGGAAGGGCAGGAGAGCGTCCGAAGGCTTCAAGACCTGTTTGGAAAGAAAACATTGGGATGCGCCCATGAAGTGCATGGGAGAGGAGAAGGTGAAAAGGTGCAACCACCTTGCAAGATCCATTCTTCAAGAAACGTTGTGCAGCAGCCTGCCCCAGAAACCCCTCTTCTTCACCCAGGCCCTCTTTGCTCTGCTCTTCATGGTAGTCCCACCTTATCATGCACCATTTACCAGAGCAGGCCAGAGGTGCCCGTAAAGTCCGTCTCACAGGGCTGAGGATGTGCTTGGGGGAGGAGTGAAGCTTCCATCAGGACATCGCACGTCCCAGTGCCCGTGGTAGGGGGGTTTCCTACAAGACTGCTATGCAACTCCCACCCTTCCCACTCTGACTGCACCCAACTCGGCTTCTACCCAGGTCCCTGCTCTTCTCCTCTTCCTCCTCCAGGCAAGGGGAGGAGCTCCCATGAAACCACGTACTGCTTTTGTTCCCTGCAGCCGAGTGACACATCCTGCTACGTTGCCAGAGAAACTCTTGCAGAAAAGCACTGCACGGCCAGCGACATCCTCGCATGAGCAGGGGCTCTGCACTGAGAAACGTGGGTAACTGGATCCCAGCAGGTTCTAGCTGCAGAGCTTGCCCCATGTCCACCCCGGCCAAAGAGTGAGTGGCTAGCTTTGGGTCATGGCTCCATCTCTCTTGATGGAGCAGGGCTTCTAGGAAGAGAGAACAACAGCTTAAGAAAAGAGGAGGCCCTTTTCCCCTCTGGGGTCAAATGAAAAGGCAGCAAGAGTTGCATGAATTCGTGCTCAGGACCATCAGGAACACAGACGTAGCTTTCTGTACGTAGCCCTGCTCTAATACTGAATTCGCTCTGTGACTTCCAGAAAGCCACTTAATAGTTTTCCATCAGTTGTTTCTTCCCTCTCCTCTGCCCCAGGCTCTGAGCATCAGTAGGTGACGCATGTGAACAGGCTCTGGCTAGGGAAGGGCTACCCTGCAGCTCCTGCCTCTTTGAATGTCGATGCCCGTGGATGCCCAACAAAGACAAACTCCATGGGACCCTCTGCACTCACCCACCTGCTTCTTCCTTGACCTGCGAGAGCGGGGTTGGTTTTAACCTGAGGCAGGAGACAAGTGGGGAAAGGAGATGGAAGAGGTGCCTTTTTAAATATCCCCTTGCCGTTCGCCTCCACGTCCCATGGCGGTGTCTGCGCTGACGTCAATGCGGTGCTGTTGATTTGCACCAGCTGAGGGGCTGGCACACGATCCTCCCCTTCAGAGTGGCTTTGACGTGGGGCGGCGAAGGGCTCGTGCTGGGATATATTCCTGCCCACACCGCACAGCGTGCCGCTGCCTCTCCGCAGCAAGGCGAGGAACAACGAACCTCCGAGGAGCGACGGCAGTCGGCAGGCAGACCCTGCGCGGCTCCCCGCAGAGCCCCAGCCTTCACCCCGGCACCCAGCGATGGGGGTCTGCTGCCCAGCCCTAACTCCTCCATGCAGAGAGAAGGGGAGCGAGGTGGCTGCTAAAGGGGCATCAGCAACATGAGCCTCCCCTTGCGAAGGACCGCCAGCCTCGCACCTTGCTTGCTGCCGCTCGCTTGAAAGTGTTTGCGCCAGCTGCAATACAGCTGTGAGCTCTTGCTGCCTTCCACGCTCTTCTCCTGGTGTCCCTCCCTCGGTGGAGGCTGCAGGACCGGATTAATGCATTCAACTGCAGATGCTCGGGCCCTACAACCATCGGGTTTCCAACACCACGTGGAGGTGACTGCCTGTGCATGCCAAAGCTTATTTTACTGCCTTACAGAGCAATGAAGCCCAGAAAAACATTTTTAACTTGCGCTTCGCTCCCACACACGCGATTTGTGCATTAATGTAAACCTGCACGGGGTGGAAAGCATCCCATTAAACGTTCCTGGGAAAGATGAGCCCAGCCCTTGAAATCAGGGCTAATTTGGAGGATGAAGGAACACTACACATCAAGCCGCAAGAAGGAAAAGAGGGATACGCGGTCAGCAGCAGTCATCTTTACTATGGACCACAGGAGATCAGAAAAATAACCTTGTTAACAAGAGACCTAGTGGCTAACAAAACGTCATGCTATAGGACATACAAGAGAGGCCAAGCACAATCACCAGAACAAAATGGCAACCGAGGAGGAAAGGAAACCCCAGGGTGGTGTGCAGGGTGTTGCAGTAGATGCCCCATAACAAAATTCTAGTGATGGTATCAACACAGCTGCGTGTGCGTGGGGCTGGCTGCGTGGGTTCCTTTTGCCTTTAAAACAAGTCAAAGGGTCTTCACCTCTTACACAACTCCAGTGCCTCTAGCACAATTATTATTAATTTTTTTTCAGGAAAAAAATAATAATATCATTTTGTTCCAAGAACTATGTGCAAGAATTGTTTCTCCAGGTACAGTGAAAGGAGGGCAGATAGGAAAACGCTCTTCTCAGTGCTGTCCTTGTGACGCACGCCCTCTCCTCATTGACAACACAACCCTCCCCAGCAATCCTCTGTGGCTTTGCCATCAGTGAATCCCAAACAAGGCTTTTCAGAAAAAGAAGAAAGAAAAAAAAAAGGTATTGCTGCTTTTTCTTGTAATATTTTTCCTCTCTCTCTCCCCTCCTTCCCCCTTAAAAATGTTTACTTTCAAAAATTCCATTCCTGCAGAGATTCCTCCCAAGCTCTGAGGTCTCCGCACTCCACCCTCCTCTTCTGCAGTCAGAAAAACTGAGTCTCAACGTCTCTTTGGTTAAAAAAAAACAAAAAAAAAAAAAACACAAACAAATAACACACAGCCCAGTTTGATCCCATTCCACCCCGCGGACGCCTGATGAGAGGGTGTCTGTGGAAGAAGGAAGCATCAGAGACGAGCTGTCTGCTCTCTGGAAGCTGAGGTCCCCACGCCGCCCGGCCGGCTCTCCTCCTCTCATACGGTGGTCGCTGGCCCGTACTGGAGCACCAGCGGGGATGTCTCCTTGATCCGGACGTAGAACCGCCCCTCGGGCTGGGTAGTTTGGAGGGACAGAGGCAAGAAGTCATCGGGAAGCCACTGCTCGCTCTCATCGGAGGCGAACACCAGTCCAAAGTGCTCCAGCTGCTCCTCGCTGTAGCAGAAGGCGGCCGAGCCGCCCAGCACGCCGCGGGAGACCTCGTTCATCTCGAGCACCACCAGCTTCACCACCTCCCCGGCGGACGTCTGGCCGGTGATGTGCAGCTGCGAAAAGAGAAAGGTGGGAGAGATGGACAGTAAGGGGGAGGAATGAGGAGGAACCGGGGGCCAGAGGCAGCACACGGTGTCCTACAGTGGTGATCGTTAGGGTGGAGGAACAGCCGCCCCACTGGTGCCTGGCGTGCAAGCGGCAGCAGCCTGGTGTGGAGCCACGGGCATGCCGTGCCTGGGGACGCTCGGCACGCCGGGGCCCCAACTCATGCACCACTTTCTGGCCTCCACTGCACTCTCTGAGTCCTTACAGCTCAACTCTTGCATGTGTCACCTACAGCTCGCCCTGCTCAGGCTGCCCTACTGTCCCATTACCTGCGGCCAGGGAGGGATAGTCCTAGCCCTGCTCCTGGCACCATGGAGGGATCTGCATAAAGTCCCTCTCGTGAGCAGGATCCAGACTGTCAGACCAGCTGAACCACAATGGCTCTGCCAAATTAGCTGAAGCCTCTTTGGGAAGCGGCACTAGATTTTGTCCTGCTCACAAGCTCGGGGTTCTCCCACCAACAGCTACCCTCGCTCTCCCTCTCCACTTTCTTGGGAACTGCCCTCTGAATCCCAAATGTGGCCGAGAAAATGAGCTCATCTGAGCTCTGGCTGCTCACGACTGTCGGAAGCCCACTACTTGACTTCAAAGGCCCTAAAGCGGGACATCCATCCACGCCTGGGCAAGGCGACAGCTTCCTTTGGCACATCCGTAAGGGCTTGCGGAGCGCCGTGAGCAGTGCCCCGGCAGGGTGGTCCGAGCCCTTGGCCCACGTGAACCCTGCCAGCTCCGAACAATCATCGCAGGGCTCAGCTGATTTACGCCAGCCGAGAAGCCTTTCCTTTGAACTCAGCT
Organism: Sagittarius serpentarius; assembly: GCA_034782735.1. Taxonomy (NCBI): domain Eukaryota; kingdom Metazoa; phylum Chordata; class Aves; order Accipitriformes; family Sagittariidae; genus Sagittarius; species Sagittarius serpentarius. The sequence continues at coordinate 1,219,249 of JAVKLA010000061.1, forward strand.
TTCTTCGAGAAGAACATCGTAAAATGCTTTCAAGCAGGCGTGTCCAGAGCTTTGCAACTTCAAAAGCCACGTGGGCAGCCCGCCAGGAACCCGAGGGCTGCACTTCAGTTGCATAGAAATCTACGGTAATTTCTCAAATGGAAAATAAATATTGCGAGTCAGATTCCCCTCTGCTTCTAACGTCCCCACTGGGTGCGGAGAAATGGGCTATCAAAACTCTCCAGCAATAAAACCCATCAGCCTGTCGGCTCTGTCCTTCCTCTGCCATTTTATGGGCAGGCTACACTCGGGCCGCGCCGTCAGCCTCCGCTCTGGGCACCGGGAATGTCGGAAGGGAAATTTCAACAGGGGAAGGAGCTTCACGGCTGGGAGCAAAGGAGCTGGCAGAGCCAGAGGGGGACCCTGGGGGATCCCACCCCAGAGCAGGTGAGGGTGATCAGAGCTGGGGGGTCAGCTCGCAGCAGCAAAGCACTCGCGGAGAGGAACCAGGTCGCACAGCGGCTCTGACAGACCCCAACGCCTGCAGCAAGGAGGCAGCTTTGCCTGCTCCCCTTCACGGGCTGGAGACGAGAGGCTCCTGCTCTCCCTTCCCCAAAGGCACACAGGGCTGAGGCGGGGGGAGCACAGACCCCAGGGAGGCTGTGGGAGGGCTGGGGACAGGGCAGGGGGGTGACAGCTGGATTTTGGCCCGGGGGGGCTGATGTGTTTGAACAGCACGACGTGGCGTGGGAAACCCATCAGTGTGACCTTTGCTCACTGCCTGCCCATGCTGGGTGGCACTAACTGGCTGTCAGCTGCTGAACCACAGACTGAGAGCTGAACCACAGCTCCACTGCCTTTTCCCCCCAAAATACCCTACCCGTGGCCCTAGCTCGCCCCCTCCACAGTGGCAGCTATCGCTCCTGCAGAGCCACGCGCCCCGTCACACGCTGCCACGAGCTTCATCACTACCGCGGGGACAAAGGGACGCAGCAGGGCAGAAGTGCTGTGGGTCTCCAGTGGACCTCACCGCCGGGACGGTGGAGGATGGAGAGGGCAGTGCCAGGCGAGGGGCACGCGAGCCCCCACTGCCTGCCTCTCCTGTCCTGCCAGCCCTTTCCGTCTGGGCATGGCAGAGCCGCACCGCTGTCCTTTGCAGGCTCTGGTACCTTGACACTGGTCTCTTTGGAGAGTCCAGTTTCGTACTGAGGGCAGACCCGCAAGGTGACAGAACCCGGCTTCTTCCCTCGGTCGGCCAAGCACCCGGGCTGCTCCGGCTGCTCCTGGAAGTTCTGAATCCACTCGGCCGAGCGCGTCCGGAAGACGGGCTCAGAGCCCTGCCCGCCCCGGCCGCGCTCGGGGCTGGGTGCCGAGCCAGTCCCCAGCCTGAGCTGGCCGCAGTGGCCCGCGGTCCTGCTCTCCGTCGGGGAGCTGTCAACGGAGCCGGGGCAGGACTTTCTGGCCGCCTGGCAGAGTGGTTTGGGAAAGTCCAGGCTGCTGGTTCGAACGCAGTATGCCTGTCGCTTCTCTGTGATACGCAGCAGCTCGATCTGTCGGCTGGGCAGGACAAAGTCACTGTCATAGAGCTCATGGGGTGGCCGGGCCTCCTCCGGCGGCGGCAGTGGGGGGGTCTTGAGCTCATGGGTCTGCAGGACGTCCGGGGCGCTGTCCCGGAGGGCGCGGGGGACTCTCCTGCTGCAGCACTCGGGCCCCGAGGAGGAGTACACCAGGTCGAGCTCCTTCGGGCTCTGCGCCCTGCTGGAGTCGTAGTCGCTGTCGGTGGCCAGGAACACCTCCGAGGAGCCCTCCTCATCTGACAGCCCGTGCAAGTCTGCGAGGGGTGTAAGAGAAGCAAAGAGGGGGTCAGCCTTGTTGTCGGCAACCCTGGCTGAGGGTTCGCACCCGATGGAGTCCAAGGAAGTCCCTGAGCTTTTACCCCGTTGCCGTACACCCGTGCTGTGCTCGCCAAGGCACAGGCAGAGCAGGCCCTGCCCCAACCGAGACCGACTTCCCTGCCTGTACTCCCAACGCCAGCCCTGCCTGCAATGCAGCCAGCCAGGGCAGCCCTCCCTTCCCCCTCGAGCACGGGCAGCCCCCTGAGTTCATCTGGCCGGAGCTTTGCAAAGCCGAGCCCTTACCGGAGTTGAGCTTACGGCTGGTCTCTGGCGAGGGCGCTGGGGAGGGAAGGTAGTCGAGGTGGGACGAGGTGGATTGGGTTTTCTCCTTCATTGCACCGCCGGCCTTGCTGAGGAAGCCGCTGAGAGACACCCCGCAGGAGGGCTGCTTGTACCGGGCGTGTTGCAGGGCATCCATAATCCAGCGCATCTCGCGCCAGATCTCCTCCATTTGCTGCCAAAACAGAAAACAAAGGCACCCTTTCAAAAAGCAAAAAACAGTAACAAAAAAGCCCCACGGCAAAACACAGGCTCTCCCCACACACCTTTCCCAAGAAGCAAAAGCTCTGGGGGAATCCCCGAGCCAGGAAATCCCAAGAAAGTGCTCTCAGGTGGGAAGATACTGCTTCGACCCCCAGCAGCTGCCGGTTCAGCAGGACCTGCCTGCTGCAGGCAGGGGTGCTGGGAAAGGGGGGAGCGTGGGGTGCTCTTTCACACGTCCATCCCAAAATGCACTTCCAGGCCCTCTTCTAGCAAGGAGGGGACCTGCAGAGCAGGAGCCTCTGGCTCTCCAATCAGGATTTTTAATGTCATCATTGCGGTAAGAAGTTGCTAGACAAAGCCCTGCCTGCTGCTGCCCGTCTGCCACGTCAGAGAAACCCCACGGGGTTACAGCCCCCAAGACCAGTGAATGCTCCTGCAGCTCATCCAGGGCATGACTGGCCTGGCCACGTCCTGTGGGCACTGTCGAGCCTGGCTCCCTCCCAGCGCGCTCCCGCTCCGTGTACCTGGATGTAGTCCTGAACTTGCTGGTGCCTCTGCTTCGCAGTGGAGAGCTCGGCGTCAGAGAAGGCCTCCCTGAGGCTCTGCTGAGAGAGGAGCGACTCCAGCTCCAGGAGGGCGGATACCTGGCAGTACTGGGTGATGAATTCCCGGTCGTACGTGAAGAAGTGGACTGAGGAAAGGAAAAAAGAGAGGGGGGGAATGAAAAATATCAGGTCCTTTGCTGTCAATGCCCTACAGGCTCCTCCCCACTCACCCAACACAAGGAGGAGGCAATGCTGTCCTCTAGCCCACCTGGACAGCCCTCAGCATCCCCTTCCATCCCTCCTCCCCTAGGGAAGGTGAGGGAGCTCCAGCCCACCCCACTGCCCATCCCAGCTCTCAGAAGGTCTCAGAGGACGAGGAGACCAGCAAGGCTGGGTTTTGGCGTTCCCCCTCCTCACCTAACTCGAAGATCTGCAGCGGCAGCGTGAGGAAGCCGGAGCGAGGAGTGTAGGGGTTGTTCTGGCCTGGAGCAGTGCAGACATCGTCTGAGGGAGGCAGCAGCAGCAGGAAGGAGACCTGGCCCCCAAAGTCCAGCACCTCTTGGCTGTACAGACGGAAATCTTTGGCCTGCAAGAAGACACTGCAGGTAACAGCTGCAAATATCACCTGGTGGGCCCTCCACCAAGTCCTCATCTGCAGAGGAGTCCTCAGGGACCACCTGCAGCCAGGGGACACTGCTGTTTCAGCACACAGCCAGAGGCTCCTTTGCTTCTGGCATCATCTGCACATCTCCCTCTCTCACTTATTTCTCCTAAAAGTCTCTAAACCACTGGTCGAAGTCACTACAACAGGGTCTCAGAGAAGAAGTGGCACCAGCGACGGTCTCAGCCCTGCTCAGCGAGGTGCCCTCACAGCTGCCCGGCCAGAAGCACGTGCCTGGCACTGGGGCTGGTGGGCACCTTTCCAGTGAATACTCGGCACGGTGGAGGAGGGATTTCTCCCTGTGCAGCCTGGCCCAGGGGGCTGCAGTTCCATCCCGCCACTGGCCAGGGACCATTCTGCTTTGGAGAGGCTGAGCTGGGCTGGTCTTGAGCTGCAAGGGTTGAGCCCAGGACCAAACTACACAGCAGGCAATCATGCAAACCCAGATTAACCACCCTTGTTTCAGAGGTACAGGTGAGGGGAAGACAAACGGCTCCTGTGGACACTGTCCCTGGGCAGGCAGATGCTTCAGATGCTGGTTGTCCACCACCTGCCCTCTGTTTGCACAGGACTAAAATCTCATTGATGCTTTGGGCCCCCAAAGAGGGACCAGGGGCTGCGGTACCCTGCCTGCTGCAGTGACCAGCATGGTGCTGCACGGCCCCTTCCCCTCCCTTCTCCCCAGATCTCGGCACTTGTCCTTTACCTCTTGCAACGGGATGTTGACCAGGGTCATCAGCTCCTTGATGGCCACTTGGAGCTCCTGAAACAAGTGGTTCTGGGAGGTCTCAGCCTCTGGCTCTGCAGGAACAGGCTCTTCCACACTGGCCATCTTCTGCAGCCATTCCCACTCCTCCCTGGAGAACAGAGAGACAGACACGTGAAGGAGGGAGCAGCTCAGAGTGGACCTGAACGCGCAGTCGCTACGAGAGCTATGTTTGCTCGGCTGTTCCTTCCCTAGATGGTGCAGCACCCCAAGGGATGTGGGAGCTGCGGAGGTAGAGGGGGACCTTGGTTTGCCCCAGCTCCAGCCTGCCCTGCACGGCAGGCAGCGGGGCTAAGAGGGAATATTAGGCTGCGGCCAGGAGCCCGAGAGCAGAAGCAGGAGGTGATGGGTGCTCTTAGGCTGGATGGGACAGAGGAGCCTGGCTGTCCTGGGTGAGCTGCCCTGCAAGCCCCACCTGGAGATGTTGGGGTTGGAGCGAATCTTGACGTGGCACAAGATGTTGGGGAGCCGCTCTGGCACTAGCACTCGGATCTGATCCACGGCACTGCAGAGCTTCAAGTAGCCCAGGTAGAGGCCCGGGGAGAGGGCATGGCTGCTCCGCTGGTGGTAAGCCAGCTTGTCCTGAGGAGAAAGGCACTGCTGGATTGAGCAAGCCCTCGCAGCGGGGCTCTCTCCTGCCCTCACGCCGGGTGCTGCGGCGCAGCCAGCCTAGCCAGCAGAAGGGAACTGGCAGAGCAGGCACAATCGCCAGCCTGACGCCTCCCCTCGAAGCAACAGGATTTCTGCAGGCTGGCTGGGCTCTGCTCCCCCTCTGCCTGCAGCCAGGACTGAACCCGCAGTGGCCTGGGCTCTGCCGTGGCCTTTCCAGCCCGAGGCGGAGCAGAGAGAGCTGTTGGTCCCGCAATGGAGCCCACTGCAATCCCCTGCCGCAATGGCACCGGCGCAGCACCTGGACGGAGATCAGCAGCGTGTCCAGAGCGGTGGGCTCCTCTGGGGAGGACACGGACTTGCGGCTGGTCTGCAACTTGCAGATGGGAACCCAGCGGACACTCTCGAAGGTCTGGTTGGTCTTCACCTCCTTCAGGGTGACGATGAGGATGTTGCCCTGTTTGTCTTTGACGGGTTCAAAGAAGACCTGCCCCAGGTCTTGGATGCCCAGCAGCCCCTGCGCGATGGGATGGGAAGGGCAGGAGAAAGGAGAGTGTCAGGGGACATCCTTGAGGCGCAGCGCTCTGTGGGTCTGGGCAGCTGGGATGTGACTGGCAGGTGCCTGCTGGAAAGCAGCCTGCCCGGCAAAGCACCCATGGAGAGCCCCCAGCCCCTCTGCACGAGATTGCCATGAAGGGAGGCCAAGGCAGGGGCACCCAGTCTTGTCACTGACCGAGCCATGGGCAGGACTGGCAGAGCCTGGGGTTTTTCCTGTGTGCAGCACATCCGCGTGCTGCTCCCAAGGGAGCCTGGCCCACAGTGCCCCCCCAAAAGTGCTCGCTCCTCCCCCAGAACCACCTTCACCTGCATTTGTGAGATGGCCAGCAGCATCTTGAAGCGCGTCTGCAGGATGCAGGAGCAGGATGACTGGGAGACGGTGACACACTGCCGCAGCCACAGGATCTCGTCCCACATGCATGACACCTGCAGCATACCAAAGGGCCGTCACCACCGGCCGCCGCTGCCTGCAGCTGCTTCACACAAAAGTGTTCTGGGGAAATCCATCTGCCTTTCTGTTTGCGCTGGGTTAGGAACGCACAGGGGCACATA
>JAVKLA010000061.1:1225396-1386463 GCA_034782735.1 Sagittarius serpentarius
GCTTCACACAAAAGTGTTCTGGGGAAATCCATCTGCCTTTCTGTTTGCGCTGGGTTAGGAACGCACAGGGGCACATATCACGTCTCAGCAGGGGTGCGATTTCCTATGCCACAGGTACCCCGAGATGCCTCCAGAGCCCGTACCCGAGGGAAGCACCATGCCATGCTCGCCCAGGTATGTCTTCATCTAGGACTGAGACCTTCTTAAGTTAGAGTAGAAGATAGCCAAGAGAAGGAGGGAGAAGATAGCCTTCTCCCTCAGTAGATAAGGACTATCCAGCAAAAGGTTTGGCCCTGAGCTGCCCACCTGCCCTTACACTAAGCCTCCCGGCAGCAGAGGACCAGGCAGCAGCACCCTGCACAGCCTGCTCCGTACAACAGAGGCAGAGCTGCCACGGCGGGATGCTGCGGTGAAGCAGTTAAACAGCTGAGAAGCCGCTGGCATCTCGGCGGAGAGGCAGCGCCCACCCGTCGCGGCACGCAGCCTGCCCAGCGCGGCACTGGTCCGTCACCCACCCGTTGCGGCACGCAGCCTGCCCAGCGCGGCGCCGGCCCATCGCCCACCTTTGGGCTTCCAGGGGCTGGGTGGAAATGCCATTCCGCGGTGGTTTCTCGGTCCATGCTGAACCCCGGCAAGCAGCAAGCCTGCGGGCTGCCTGCGCTGCCAAGCCCCCGCGCCTGGGGTGGAGGGGAGGCTGCTGCCAGCCGAAGGCAGCGGTGGTGCACGATGCCCGCTTGGCTCACCCCGGCACTCCCGGGCTGCTACCGGCTCTCGGCGTCGCTCTGGCCCGCGGAGCGCGCGAGGGCAGTGGCTCAGCGGAGGTCCCGGAAGCAACACCAGGAAGCCCAGGAGCTGCCAGATCTTATCTGGTGCAAGTAGCTGGAGCAGCTTGTGCTCACTTTGTGCACGTGGGGTGTCCCCTGACGCTGCTCCCAACCCAAATCAGGCCCAGCCAGCCCCGGCGAGAGCCCCACAGTGCCCCAGGAACAACGGATACTGCTGCCTGCATGGGCAGCACCAGGGAAGGTGCCGCAATGAAGGTGCTTTGCAGCTGGTGACAGCCTTGGAGGACACGGTGTCCGGGGTGGTGGCCGTCACCTCTGCAGCATCCAGAGTGGTGGCCAGGCAGCCAGAGATGTGTCAGGAGACACACTGCTGCTGTGACCCAGTGCACAGCACAGGGTCCCTGGGCCACCCACCTTGGTGAACCAGAGAAAATCCTGCATGAGCAGGCAGGAATAGGTGTCATCAATCTCCACCACGGGGATCTGGTCTTCATGGGTCACCAGGATGTTGTCATCCTTGTAGAAGATGGCTGTCAGGTAGAGGCCCCTGCATGGGAGGGAAGACAGACTTCAGCGTCACCTCCAGCTGCCAGCTTCATTTCCCAGACGGTCTCTCTCCTGAGGGCAGAGGAGATGCCCTGCCCCAGGTCTCAGCTCCTCTCTAACTGCCCGTGGCAGAAGAGGCATACGGCCAGTACGGGAGTAGGAACAGGAACCGAACCCTGCCAGCAAGGCGAGCCTGGCCGATGCCCCGACTGATGCCATGGCCGATGGCCCGGCCAGCACAAGGGAGGGAGATGGGGCCAGGTCTGTGCAGCAGAGACGCTGGGGTGCCTGGAGGCCAAGCATGAAGGTGGGCAGTGGGAGGGTGGTGGGGTCTAGAGGAGGGTGGGGTGTTGGGTGATGCTCGGAGATGGTGCAGGGATCTGGGCACGGGCACAGCTTGGTTAGTCCAAATGGATACACCAAGGAGAAATGTCTGATTTCTGGGCAATGGGACCCATCTCCAGTGACACCACCAGCTCACTCGAGGCAAGGACCCACCTCTGAGCACCCTCAGCCCCCGGCTTGCACGCACAGCTCCCCGCTGTACCCAGGACGGGCAGCCCTGTGTCGCTGCTGGGAAAGGGGCTCTCCACTAACCCCGTGCACCCGCCTCTCACCGCTTCAACGTCTTGAGAAACTTGCTGCCGGGGTGGAAAAGGTGCTTGAGGCTCTTGGAGACCGAGTGCTTCCTGCTCTGGGGCTGGTTCTTGCAGGGCTCTGGGGAGCAGAGGAGGTTGCAGCAGGAGATGGAGCTGCACTGGCAGCCCGCGGCACGGCATGTCACCCCGGTGGGAAGGCTCTGCCAAGGTCTCCGCTGCCTGAGCTGTCTCCCTGCTATACTCATCCATGGGATAGACCTACTCCTGGTACCACCCCGGCCCCCTTGACCATGCCACAACCTTGGGGGGCCCAGCTGGATCCCCCGCCCCAGCCTCCCCGCAGCGCCGCGCCATGCACTCACCGTGGCAAACGCAGTGCTGGTGGACAGTCTTCACCTGGCCCAGCAGATGGTCCAGAGCTTCAGCTTGTCCCCTTCGCCGTGGGGCCCGGCCGTCGTACTCCCGCCAGTCTGTGGGGGACAGACCAGCATCACCGCCAGCACCCCTTGGCCTGGGGGAAAAAGGGATCCCTGTCCCCTGCTCCCCATGGCACGTCACCCCCTGGCACCCCACCTGGGTGTCCCACAGGCACAGCATGGCACGGCGGCAGTTGTGGGTGCTGGGCACCCTCTGGGCGGGCTGGGCTTTGGGAGATCCCTAGTTTTGTGCCACTCTTCCCAGGAGCACCCCAGCTCTGCACAGCACCCCATGGCCACTGGCCACGCTGCAGCACAGCAAGGACATGGCAGAGGGAAAGAACAAGGTCCCGTCTGTTGCTGCCGCACTTCACTGGCCTTAAAAATAAAATTCTTTCCAGTGTCTTCCTCCAGGTCTTCCCCAGAGCTGCAGCTTTCTCCAGGCAAGCGCCGAGAGCGGGGCTCACCTCGGCAAACACATAAATAAGCTCTCTTGCCAGCTCCACCCGTTGCGAGACAGCAGCAGGACCAGGAGCAGGGCTGCGGACCTGCTGGCGCTTCTACATTAGCTTTACATTAATTGCTTTAAACACCCCCTGTGTCCTGCCTGCTGCTGTTTTCCATGGAAAGTTCAGCTCTGTTAACTTTGGCTGGGGCTCACCACTATTTTTAGGAGCTTTAAAAACACCCTGGGAGGTGCCTGACTATATTCTGCTGGGCCAGGGAGGGACCTTGACTGAAGGGAGAAATATTAATGGTGATAAAAATAAATAAAACCCACTCATGTCTGATTCACTTCAGCCACATTTGTATCAGTGCTGCACGGACCTTGGTCATGGGGAATGTGACCCACGCGGGATGGCAAAGGGGATTTAAAGTGGGTGCAAACACGACTGACACCCACTGCCAGGACAGGATCAAGCCAGGGCAAGGCAGTGCATGCACAGGCTTGCTATATGCATTCAAATACATGCAAATGTATTTTTGCATCTTTCCATACCGGTGCCTACAGCGCTTGCGTATCTGCAGCTAGAGCTACACACGGTGCCTGCACATCTCCGGCCCCATCGCTGTTCACGTGCTGTCAGACCTGCACCTCGACCCGCACACGGTGCGTTCACAGCTCACACGCGGCGGCACGGCTGGTCCCTCGTTGCCTGCAAGCGCGGTGGCAGGGGCCGCGTGCCCTCCGCCCTGATGCCCGCTCGTCGGGATGGGCTCAGCCTCCCCAGATGTGCACGGGGCTGCTCCTTACACACCTGACGGCGCTGATCCCATGGGACTACCACGCCGTGGAGACCCGTCTCGGCGGTGAGGGGCAGAGGCAACCTCAGAGCCCGCTCAGCCCTGAACTTCACCCTTTGGGGGTATTGCTTCCAGTTCAGCCCTCCTGGCCTGTCTCCCCCAGCACCCTGGGGTGCCTTCTGTGACATTGGGTGGCTTTTCCCCCCGGCTTGCCCTGGTGCCAGCGTGGGGAGGTGACCACTGACAGCCCAGATCTGGTCCCTGGTGGGGCTCGTGACCCCCACCCCAGCTTAGTGCCAGGGAATGCAGGTCCCTGGGGCTGGGCTGGATGGGCGAGAGCACGTGGTGGCACGGGGAGGGCTCCAGGCCCACTGCCACCCAGGACTGGGATGGCTCTGAGCCCTGGGGGGGCACCTCCAGGGGCTCAGCTGGGGCATCCCACCATGCCACCCCTCAGCACGCACCAATGGTGGTTCTGCACAAACTTGGCCACTTTGGGGCAGATGTCACTGAGGCAGTAAGGACCAACCCCTCCCAAAAGCTGCCCTGCACTAAGTTACAAATCCCTGCTAAAAAACGCAGGGATGTTTTTCCTTCCTACAGAGATGGCTGCATTGCTTTCCTTTTAACTGAGAAAGCAAAACATCCTCTCTCCTAGCTTCCTCCGTAGGATGAGCTGATCCAGGTGGCCAAAATGGCTCAGCCTTTACCAGGCAGCCAGGAGAATGTCAGGTTGAAAAACGAGCATTTGGCAAAGCTCCTGCCAGCTGGAGGCAGCACCCCAGACCCTTGGGCACAGCCTCCGTACCTGGCCCGAGTCCCCAAATGCTGCCTCTGCTCCCCAGTCCGCTACACTCCATCCCAGCAGCGAGAGGGACCCCGGACGGCACAGGGAGCTGCTGCCTCCCCCCATCCATCCCGCAGCTGGTGCTGGCTCCTGCAGGCATTCCCAGTGGTACTTACTGGAAGGGATGGCGAAAGGGGGCACAGAGGCTTGTGGGGGACCCCAGCCCTTCATATTGTAGGCAGACACCTGGACGTAGTACGCTGTGCCCTGTGAGGAGGGAAGCCACACTCAGCTCACCGGCACCTCTCCCAGCTTGGCATGCAAGGGAAGGAGGAAACCCCCCCAGCCCAGTACATCAGTACACCACGAGGAGTACTAAACTGGGAGCCCGCAGCCCGGGTTGCCAGCTCTGAGCTCCCCCAGCTGTACAAAGCTCTTGTTATCAGACACTAGAGAATCCCCACAGCCCGGGTGGGTGGTTTTGGGGGGAGGCAGAGGAAGGATGGGTCTTTGCAAATGCGCCTTGTCAGGAGACACTGCGGCCCCAAAGACACGGGGCTTCCGCAGCCTGGACAGTCGGGGTGCTGCCTTCCTGCTGGGACGTGCAAGGATCCGGCCCCCGGAGACAGGGAACTGGCCCGACGCTGTCGAGGGTTTGTGGCACGGCGACAGTGATTAAAGGCCTCTGATTAAAGCCCAGTCAAGCTGCCAGATGTTGCAAGGCCTCCAGGCACTCATGAAGGCAGACAGGAGCCTGTGAAGCAGCTCTGAAAGCATGATGGATGGGCTCAGGCCAGCGCCGTGCAGCGGCGCTGCTCCGGGCTCCGCTTGAGCCCCATCCTGCCGTGCACCAGGGCAGCTCTCCCACCCCAACAGCGGCTCCTGGGCTCCGGCACCGCTGCCTTGGCTAAGCCTTTCTCACCTCATCAAGGGCTTTCCCTGCTCCTCCAGCCGCTGGTCCCTGCCTGCCTGCCTGCCCTGGAGCTTCAGTGCTGCACCTCCCTGGTAAGGGCAACTCCATCCATCCCAGCATCTCCCCGTATGCCCATCCCAAGCTCCATCCCACCGCCGTTCTCATCCCACCCCATCTCCCCTCCTTGCTGGTCCAGTGCATGCCGGGGACAGGACGGCAGCCCCCGGGGAGGGGACAGCTGACAGGCAGCATGGCCCCTGCAGTTCTCAGGGAGATAAAACAGCGGGGAGCCCCAGCCCCAACCAGCCTGTGACCCTGCTGAGCTCCCAGAGATGGAGACGGCCTTGGTCTCCCCTCTCCAATGAGCGATGGGGCTGGTGCGAGGGGTCGATCTGTGCAGGTGGCAGAGGAACGAGCCGCTGATTTATCAGCCAGGAGGAACACGGATGGAGATGGGAGCAGGGTGGGGTCCAGAGGATAAATCAGGCACTCGGTGAATGGACCCATTCTGCCTTTCACTTGAGAGTCCCCAGGCACCCTGTGCAGGGGGTTTCCCCACTGCCAGGGCAGCCACGGCTGTGCAGGGACAGACAGATACCTCTCTTGGCCCCACGCTCTTAGCTCTGCCCACAGACTGTGCTGAACACAGCACGCACCAGGGCACAATCCTCTTCCTCCTGCTCGAAATGACGCCCCATCCCCTCCCCACATTGGCTGCAGGGAACGACCCCCCGGGCTGCACCGTGGCTTAGCGGCTTTTCCCAGCTGTGGGCTCTCCCTCTGCAGCCCAGACCCCCGCCGGGTACCCCGAGAGCTCACCGATACCAGCCCCCGGATGGTGAAGTGCAGGTTCTTCAGCTTGTCAATCACGGCCTCCCCCAGCGGCGGCGAAAAGGTGGGGGAGCAGCTCCACTCCACTGCAAGGAGAGAGACCCCAAGGTACCGCATGGCCCCGGCGCGGAGACAGGCTACCAGGGCTGGCTGCAGCGTGTCGGGGCCAGCAGTTGCAGTGGGACCGCAGGCAGCACCAGAGCAGGAGGCAGCTGCGCGAAGGCAGGGGAGAGGGGGAGCCACAACAGGGCGGGCGGCACGGGGAGCTGCGGTCTTCCTCACCAAGCCACGTCAGACGGGGTCAGCACCCTCAAGTGATGGGTCAGGAATTGGAGATGGGGGAAATTCTCTCAGAAGTAAAAAATAGCTGGTTTAAGTGGGTGAGGAGAGCAGGAGCAGCAGGATGGCAAAGCCCCTCTGGTGTGCAAGAGGAGGGGGCAGCAAACAAGTGGCACCCTGAGTTTTGCCTTGGTGCAGGACAGTGGTTCACTCTAGCTCAGACCGTTTGGGTGGTGGCCGAGTTGTCCAGCAGCGTGCAGCCCTGGCGTCTCCTGCGCTCGAGCACAAGGGCGGCTTGACAGGGGCTTGGCAGCACTGCCCATGCCACCGGCATGCTGGCGTGGTGTGCGCAGGGTGAGCGCCCCAGCGTGCCCCACTGGCACACTCAAGGCACCTGCCATGGCTGCGTGTCCCCTGCACTGCTGTGGGGACCCCGGTCCTTACCTTTGTACTTGGTGACAACGGCCGAGTTGATGCTCAAGGGCTCCCAGAAGGTCACCTGCACCGAGGAGCTGCTGGCCACGGAGAGGTGGACGTTGGTGGGGGCATCCGGCACTCCTGGGGACAGAGAGTGCAAGGACCACTACAGCGAGGACGGTCACTCTGAACCCCTCAGTGTCCCTCCTGGGCCTCCCCCCACTCCCAGGGACATGTTCCCAGAGGGCTCACCCCCCGTGCACCCGTACAGCAAGCCCTGGCTACAAGGGTGCAGGGATCCTCTGATGGGTGCTGGTGCAGCCCCATGCCTGAACCACGCACAGCCCTGCTCCTTCCCCCCGTGCGGGGGCTGCTCCCCAGGCCCCCCAAGCCCTCCTGTGGGCACTCACGGGCATGCTCAAACCCTGCCTTCATGCGCTTGTAAAGCCGGTATCGCCACTCCCAGGCCTTGAGCTGCTTCTCCTTCTCAGAGCAGTCGGTGTTGGGCGCCTCGTTCACCACCTGCGCCGTCAGCTCGTTGACGCGCTGCTCCGCTTCCCGCACCAGTGTGGAGAGGTGCAGCGAGCGGCTCTCCAGACTCACAACTGTGGGGTCGGTGGCAGGGGGGGAGCCAGGAGGAGGGAAGAGAAGGTGGTTAGCACAAGCCCAAGCTCTGCTGGCACCAAGTCCCCACTCCAAGACCCCATCCTCCCCTCTGTGTCCTGCTCCTGGGTTCCACTTGAGTGCAGGGCTCCACTCGAGCCCCTGCTGCAGCCTGCACCAGTTTCCCAGAGCCCAGTGACTATCTCCCCACCCAGACCCCGCTGCCTGGGGTGCCCTGCTCCACCAGGCTGGAGACCCAAGTGATGGGCACGGCACAGCTTCCCGACACCAACTCACAGTGCGGGCTCTCCTTTGCTCCCGCCTGCAGCAGGGCCCTGGCAATGGGAGCGTTGTTGGTCATGATGGCGATGTCCAGGGGCAGTAGCCCCTCGCTGTTGGGGGTGTTGAGGTCCAGCTCCTCGGGGCTGTAATGCTTCAGCAGCTCCTGGACCCTGTCTAGGTCCTGCAGCTCCACGGCCTCGAAGAGGGCAGCATTACTCTGGAACTGGGTGGAAGGAGAAACGTGGGTCGGCTGAGCATACGGCACCCTCCTCCACCCCACCAAACACCCTACCCCCCTCACCAGCACCCCACAAACCCGAATAGGGCAGGCTGCCCTGCTCCCAGGGGCTCGGGAGCATCAGCTCTTTGCAGACACAACCGGATGATGCTGAGCAAACACCCAGAGCAGCTCCAGCTGAACCTGCTCCAGGGCAGCTTCCACCCAGGCGTCAGCATCGCCCGTGCATGGACCCTCCATCCCCATCTTCCTGGCTGCAGCAGTGCTGGATGGAGCCAGCGGGCACTGACCAGGTAGGACTTGCGGAGCTTCTCCTTCTCGCCCCGTCCCGCCACGCTGCCCTCGTCAAAGGACGTGTAGTTGACGCGGAATTTCCCCGACAGGTTTCGGTAGAGCCTCTTGGCCGCATTTGGCGAGGAAGGGCCCGGCGGCTTCCTGGCCTGCGCCAGCTGCAGGTCCCGCATCTGCTGCGTCATTTTAGGGGAGGATGACCTGGGAAAGGGCAAGGAGGTGTGGGGAAACGAGGCACGTGAGGATGTGCCAGCAAGGGAGAGGCACATCTGCGGCACTGGGACCAGGGCATGACCCAGGAGAGCCAGAGCAGTGTCGGGGCACCACCAATGCAAGCGGCTGCAAGGTGGATGCCGGTGCCAGCAATGCCCTCATCCAGCTCTTATTAGCCAAGGCCAGCCCGTTCTCCCTTCCCATTGCTGCAGCTGGCCCTGTGGTGGTCCTGAGAGGCTCATATGAACCCCGCAGGTGAGACATTTCCTTCCAGACCAAGGGCTGGCCTGGCCCCACCCTGCCCCTGAGCTGGGATGCCCAAGCAACCTCAGGCTGCTCAGCTCTGCAACTGGCCCCCCTCCATCACACTGGGGAAAACTCTCCTTACTCCCAGTCTCCACCACCCAGCTCCTACAGAGATGGGCTGCCCCATCCGGGGCTGCCCAGACCCCCTCGGCAGTGGGGGCCGCACAGACTGACAGCCCCCCAGCCCAGTGCTGGGTGAGTGCTGCCCACCACGTATTTGGCTTGGGACAGCCTCGTGCACCCCCTCTGCATCCATGCTTCTAGCAGGAGCCCGACTCCTGCGCTTCTTGCTGTCCCTCAGCCCTCTTTGGTACATGACTTTCCTCGGGGTCTTTATTCCAGCAAAGGGCACCCTCTGAAAGCAAAGTGAGAGCACAGAACGGACAAAAGGCCATTTCTAATGGCACTGAGACAATGCCAGGTCCTGATGGGGACCAGCGACCCCCAGTCTCCTGCTCACCAGCAGACCCAGACTCCACAGCTGCTCCTCACCTTCTCCATCCACAGTGATTAAGCTACAAAAATTTTTCTCCACTCTGATTTTGATTTCCACTTTAAATAGCCATGATAAATACGTACAAGTCACTAGGAAAGCCGGCATCTTTTCTTGGCTTCGCAGAGGGGGAGCTGCCCCTCCCCCTGCAGCCGTGACCCTCACGTCCCCACCAAGACCCCATCCCCACCGGGCAAAGGCCCCGGTTTCAGTGCGAGCGTGGCCTCGCTGCTGCGTGGGGCTTTTGCCCGTGAGTCATCCCTTACAGCACCGAGGGTTTTCACTGGCGTCAAACATCTGATCCCCTTCTTGCCGTAGCCCGTGGCACAGTTCCCAGACAAGGAGCAACAGGTCTAAAGAGCATTTAGCGCAACTACGCTTAACACAGTTTTGCTCAGTTTTGACCTCATACCCCTGTGTATAAGGTCAGGTATTTTGGGGCAAGGTCTTCCCCGTATCACTTTATTGGTTAAATACCAAGCAAGGGGTAAGTGTGATAAAAAGCATGACAGTTGTCTAGAAGGTCATGCCAAAATGCTACCGCGAGGCTGTGCCTGTGATGATGATGTTTATAAAGCCATCATCAGGAGGCAGGATATTAATAACAACCTCGCTACGTGCTCTTCATCATCCTGACTTCAGATTAGGCACAGTGGGCTGCAGAAGGCCTTTAATGATTTTACCTTTTATTACTGTGATATTTAAAAGCGGAAAATGATGGGGAGGTTGGCTCCTGCCAATCACTCATCTCACTGGCTTCAGCCTACGGATTTAGAGGTCTTGAGTGTGGCCCAAGCCGCGGTGTCAAGTTGCTGGCCTGGATTCCTCCAGGGATGGGCATCATCTGAACGTAGGGCTTTCCGGACCGGACAGTGAACACCAACCACATCAGCTTCAGGTGGCAAGACACCCCTAAGCAGCCACGTGGAGGTCGGTGAGATGTGTGCAGCAGGGTCCTGCCGGCGCTGGTGGGGAGGAATGGGAGCAGCCCTCTACCAGGAGGGCATCACCACGGGGTGAGAAACCTGCACAGTGCAGGGAAGGGCTGGAGAACCAGCCCTGGGCTCACTGGGACCTACCCCGCGCTGGACACAGAGTCCTCAGCTTACAGCTGTGGCAGCCTGAACACATCGTGTTTCATCACGGACGTGGAGCAGCTCCTGGCACGGCCACTACTGAAGGCTCCTCGTGCCAAGGGCTCCGCACATGGCACATACAAGCCTCTACAGATGGCAAGCACAAGATCCTAGATATGAAAGGAGCGGAAAAGCATCACGCAGCTCTGCTGTCGCTGGGGGACAGAAACTGAGAGAGAAAAGCCACCTGTGCCTGTGCAGGCAGGGCACTCTGGCAGGAAGCAGAGGCAACCGGGAAGGCAGGTCCTGACCCACGGACCAAGCCCGAGAAGCAAAGTGCTATCTGACGTACTTAGGAAAGAGAAATAACCGACTCGAGAGACTCTCCAGCAAAACCTCGTCCTTCCTCTTGTGTTTAAGAGCTCCCTGCTGCCCGAGTCCTCCGCCCTCCACCTCCAGCTGCTGCTCGGAGGTGAAGACGGCTCTTTTAGCAGGGTCGTTGACAAGATGTCTAATTCCTCTGCGGTTCCCCTTCATCCAAGGAGGCAACAACGCTCTCCCACATCAGAAAAGGAATTAAGACCCCAAAAGTACCTCTCTGGAAGCTGGACTAGACCCTGCGGTAACAGACCCCTGCTCCATCCATGTCTGCAGAATCAAGGTTTAAAAAAGGAGCGATGCTTTGGAGCAAAAGCACTTTTTTTCTGCCAATTAAAATATATGGCAAATGACCCTGTACAGGCAGACTGCACAATTTGGAGGAAGTTCTCTCAGAGATGGTAGAAACGGAGGCGACAGAGAAAAATTTCTCACTATCTTCCCTCATCTGATTTGCTTTTAATGAGAAGTAAAGAGACGGAAATTATTCAGAGCTCAGGAGTGAACATCTATCTATATTAAACCGGCTGCCCCAAAGATAAAAGAGTTTCCTGCCCTGTGGTTATGAGTCATCTGGACTCAGTGAAATAAGTCTTGATTTATCTAGAGCTAAACTTTGCGGTGGAGCAACTGATAGCTGAAAACAACACCCACAGATGTCGTGCCCTCAAGGTACAACAGCCAACACCAGCTCACCCGGATGGCAAAGCCCCATCCTGCAGGGAGGTGGTGGGAGGAGGTCCCACCTCCTCTGCCCTTCTAGTCTCAGTGCGGCTGGACTAAATTTATCTCACCCACGATCAGTTCTTGTTGCTAATTATTTACCTACCGACTGCAAATGTGGCAGCAGGGGATGGGTGCTCTGCCTGCCCCAGCAGTTCTGTTTTCTGGCCACGGGATGTGTTTGTGACCACCAGGGAGGTGGTGTGGACATCAGGCCTGCAATGCCATAAATCCACATACCAGCAAACTCCATCACCCTCTCCATGGGAAAGGCCGAGGTTCTGCAAACGGATGCGTTAGGACTGGCCAGACCCGTCTCATGAAACCAACTCAATTAGGATTTTTTTTTTAAAAGCACATGAGGATGGATGTGCAGAAGACAACTTCATTTTATCCCTCCTTCTGCAACGAACACAAGCAAATCCACTGGGTAGTTTATAACGTTGTGGTTTCTGCATATTCTGGGTTTTAATGTTTCCAATGCTGCAGATCTTGGCCTAGTAAACAGTGTTAATAATTATTGTAATTATGTGATTTTAAGTGCATTTTGTTTAAGGGCGTAGCCTCTCCGAGCCTCCAGCAGAGAACCAGTCCATGTCAGAGAGGGCTGCTCTGTCCCGCCGGCGGAGCCCAGAGCCCGGGCTGGCTGGAAGGAGCTCTGCCCGCCCCGAGCCCAGCGGGACCTGGCCGTCCTTCCCCGAGCACCCACGAGGACAGCCCACGCTGGGCGCCCGCTGCACCAGACGTACAAACCTCAGGGGGACCACGGGCTTCGTCCTCCCTGCCGCCACGTGCTCCCACCTCGGGGACAGAGGTTGGAGGTACCTGGACAGGCAAGCAGCGACCATCCTGCCCAGAGGTCACCAGAGGTGGCTGCTGGGGACCACGGTGGCCATCCAACGCCACCCCCCACCAGTGAGAGCCCGGGCTGTGAAAAGGCTCATGTGTAAGTGATGCTGTCACTGGTGGCAATGGCCTTCCAGCCAAAAACCGAGGCTGCCCGGTCCCCACTGCCCCCACGCCAGGCGTGGAAAGGATTAGCTCACGGGTGCCTGCCCGTGCTGGCAGCGAGAGTGCAGCCTCCCACCCGCAGCGGCAGACATCAGCTCAGCGCCACGCTCCGTCCTCGGGGTCGACAGGGGTGGCTGTCGCTTCGGGAAGCTGCTCCCCGCCGTCGGCAGCCTGATGCAGCAGACAAAGAAGCCGCGGGGCTCTGTGCGTGAGAAAAAGGGAGCCTGAAGGATGGAGGACGAAAGGTGTTAACGCTTTGAAAGGACGGAAAGGCTTGGGGCATGGAGGAGAAGGACTGGGTCCTTGCAGAGCGCGTTGTAGCCTCGTGGTGCTGTGGATGTCAGTGGTACACTAGCACAAGCTGCCAGGGACGCTTTCCTGAACCGCGGTCCAATTCAGTCCATAGGGTTATCCAAAAAATGAATAGGCAAGGGAGAAGAGAAGCCTAAAAAAACAGTTATCAGAGACAGCCAACCCAATGCAGCCAATGTCACCCTAAACTGGGAGCTTCCATCAAGAGGTCAGCTGGCAAGATCTTTCCTCGTCTGAGCACGCTCAGCCCAACCTCGTGACCAGGGCCACGCTCACCCTTGGCGCACGCAGGACATCACCCCCTACGGCCACAAGCGCTCCGACACCAAATACTCCACCGCAGACACCACTCGAGCTCCTAACACCCGACCACTCTTGGCTCACGGGGACACGAACCAGAAGCGCAGCGTCCAGCATGAATAGGAGCTGCTGATGCACTCGCATTTTCCACTCTTTCTGCCTGAGTATAAGCAGTTTTTCAGGACTGGGGAAACAGAGACTGGATCCAAAGTGGCGCACGAGTAGGGGAGCCCTTCCAGAAGAGTGGGATTTCATAACCCACCAAAAGGCACCCTCAAAGCTAGGACAAAACGCTGTGCTTAGCATCCCTGCAAGGCAGCAGGACTCACGGGAGCAGCCTGCACACCAGTTACCCATCCTGAGGTGTGCGGATCTCAAAGGTATTCAAATATTGTGCGGTGACCTGCCATGCAAAGATGGAGCAAAACACTCCTGCTCCACGGAAACATCTGCGTGCCTGGAAAATGCACTTGCTTATTGAAACCTGGGTCCAGGGAAAGGCACCAAACCAGATCCAGGGCTTTGTGTGTTTGTTTCCTACAGATTTTCTCTTTTTTCCCCACTTGGCAAACCCACTGGGTTTTGTTTTGAATGGAGCCGAAAGAAGCATGCCTCTTTTGTTTAGCAATAACAACTAACTTATATAGATCCTGCTCCTGCCAGTACATTTTTGTCTGAGCTCCAGAAGCCCAGTGCTATTAGCCCAATGCTCGGAGGAGCTCAGTGTGGCTGCAAGGCCAGGAGATGTTGCACGGCACCCCAGTCGATGCAGTCTCCCCAGCATCAGGCACCAGTTTGGCATTGCTGGTATGGCTGCACGTTGTCTCTGCCATCTCCATACCAGGCATGTAGGTGCATGTAGGTGTGCAGCAGGTAGGTGCGCAGCACATAGGTGCTTCTTGAGGAGCTCGTGACCCAAGGCAGGAGCGAGCGGATCCCATGGCCATGCAGCCCACCGCATCACGGCACGGTGTTAGATTTGACAGCTGACTCCCAGTAGCTTGGTACCCAAATAAGCTGGAGGAGAAGAGCACATCCTGGGCGAGATCTGCAGCATCCCGCCAGTGTTCAGCGCCCCGCACCTCTGCAAGGGAAGAAGTGGAGGATTCCCCCGCGGGAGCAAGAAGGGGTGAGCGTCATGCCTTGCCGTCCAGGCTGTTCCCTGAATCACGGTGCTTTTGCATCCCTTGCGGAAGGCTCGCGCTGGGAACGCAGCAGCTGCAGCGTGCAGTGAGGACACCCTGGGACCAGCCCTCACTCGGCTGCCGGAGGGGCCGTGCCAGCGGGGAAGTACACGGGCTGGACAGGCGATGTCCCACACCATGGGGCTGGCTGGCGAGTCGGCAGTGTCCTCCCGAGGCATGGCCATGTCCCCCGGTGTAGCACAGCAGGGAAGAGCCTGCCCGCACGGCTTGCCCCCACCACACCTCCCTCCTAAATCACAGGCTCTGAATTTGGGAGAGACGGAGGCTTCAGGACTCCGAGAAAGGTTCGGAGCCAACCAAGTAGATTGTTTGCTGACAGTTCTGTGGCGGCCTCTCATAAAACACCCCATTTCTGTAGGCCGGGCAGTATGTTTGGGGGAGGAAGGGAGCAGAGCCACTCGAGCAAATTCTGCTGCAACACGATAATGCTGCTGCTTCTTTCTTTTCTTTGTTTTTTTTTTTTTTAATTAAGCATCCCCATCATGGTTTTTAAATGAGCCCAGAAGGAGCCTGTGGCTCAACCCCCATTAAAATATGACCAAAATCAGACTGTAGTTCCTCGGTCTACTGTGAGAGTCTGCCATCCTGGTCAGGACTGCCATCATGTACACCCCATAGTCACAAAGCGGCACCGTCCTGGCTGTGGCCGCACACGCGCGTCCCTCCTGGGCAGCTCCTGACCTGCCTGCACATGCAGCATTGCCAGGACACCAGGACGCTTCTCCTCGGTGACCGTGATAAGGGACAGTGCGCAATGGCTGGCTCTCTAGCGAAGGCAGGCGATGCTGACAGTGCCACCAGCCAGTGAGTGCCAGCCTTAAGCTGCTTGGAAGGGGGCACCAGCTGGCACAGCCTGGCTCCGGGCACCCCGAGCCATCCCTTGAGGGAGGGGAAACATAAAATGCCAGAGGCTCGCACGGGCTCCATCTGCAGACCTGGGTCAGGAAGGAGATGCTGGCGGGAGAAGCAACGTCCACGTCAGGCCCTCGGCTCTGCACCCCAGCCCAGCTCCGCTGGCTTCACCATTTTCACGAGGATTCACCCCAGCAGAGCTCCTGGCCCACCCTACCTGGAGACTCGCACCTAGAAAATCTTCTTTTCTGCTTTTGTGCTACCAAATTTCTTGGGGATTGAGCTAAGTGGGTATGTGCATTACAGACCGAGGGTGTCCCTGCCTGGAGGGGTTCAGGAGCCGCTGCTCGGGGTGCAGCATCCCCCTGACATCAGCACGACTTGTCCCTGGGGCACCTCCCAGTGCCAAAAGCCCCCAGTGTCTCCCCACCAGCATGGGCACTGGGGATGGCAGCTCTGCTATTAGGAGCTGTGCTCAGCGCTGGGCTCCCACCTCCCAGGCAGGGTAAACCCTCCTTGCTGCGCACCCCACAATGCCAGCCTTTAATTGCTGCTTGACATTAAGTATCTGAGCAAGGAAGTCTTGGGTAAATGTTCTTGCTATGGGAACACACAGTGCTGAGTCTCTTTAATTACACTGTTTTTGTTTGGCTTTTTTTATTAGTTGTGCTGCGGCTTCCCCTCCCTGACAGGCCAGCAAAGCGCACGCTAAATATGGCCGGGTTTAAAGTCCGCCGTGAAACCCGAACCGCGGCACCAGACTGGCTGGACTCGGTGCAAGCCAGGGTTACGCGGACACGCATTCCAGCCGCCACGGTCCTGCTCCCGCCCCATGCCCCCCCTCGTCCTGCTCAAACACCCACCATCAGAGCAGCTCAGAGCACAACCACCACGCTCCAAAACACCTATGCAACCTCCTCTTCCTCGCCCCGCTAAACCCTGCTGGGAACGCAGCCTGACCCTTTACTCCACAGACCCCAGGCCGGACCATCTCCATCGTACCCATCACTTCCACACTGGTCCCCATCCCGTCTCCATCACACCCACCACTTCCGCACTGGTCCCCACCCCAACGCACCCTGCCCCACACCTGCTCAGCCCACCTCCGGGCTGCCCCTCGGGGCCAAAGAGCCCTCTTCCCACCGGCCATGCCGCTTTCATCTTCCTCTGCCCCCCTTGTTATTTTAAAGGCATTCCAGAGGATGCTGTCAGGCTTGGATGTGGTTTGGTTGGGTTGTTTGTTTTCGTACTGGAGGTTTTATGATCGCATTGGGAACAAGCCCTAATTGAGCTGCAATTCGAATTGCAGTCCGTGGGTATTTGTTTCATTTTTGGAAGGGCTTAAACGGCAGCGCAGCTTAGGCTGGAGAACGCATTTGGTTTTAACTGGAACCTGATGGAGACAGGACTGAGCAGGACGGGCTGCCCCAAGCCGTGACCAAAGCTCATGGGGAAGCCCTGAGCGGCCGCCCCGGTGCCAGGTACCCATGGCAGTAACAGCCAGCACTGGGTACGACCGCAGCCCTGTGACCACCCCAAAACCCTGCTGCTGCCGGGCAGGAGGCAGACGGAGCCAGTCCTCTGGTGCCAAGGGCCAAGCACGCAGCCCTGGGGCCTGGCTCGGTTGGGGCTCGCAGACACCCTGCAAACCTCTACGTCCTGCAAACCTCTGTGCCCGGCAAACCCCTGCCCTCTGCAAACCCTGGTGCTCTGCAAACCCTGGTCCTCTGCAAACCCCTGCCCTCTGCAAACCCCAGTCCTCTGCAAACCCCGGTCCTCTGCAAACCCCTGCCCTCTGCAAACCCCGGTCCTCTGCAAACCCCCGGCCTCTGCAAACCCTGGTCCTCTGCAAACCCCTGCACCCTACAAGCTGCTGCCTCCTGCAAACCTCTGCACTGCAAGGTCTGTGACCTTGTGCTCACCCAGCACCCCCGAGAGGGAGCTCGGCACCACTGCCCAGGCTGCCCGGCCCTGGGGGCTGGCTGGGTGCTCCTTGCAGGAGTCGGGAGCTCCCTCCAGCCCCGAGCTGCTCGCAGGGTCCAGGCAGCAGAAATGGGCAGGACCTAAAGGTCAGCGGCCCAAACTGCCCTTCACAGGATTTACGTCGGTGTCAACTTCTGCTGACCGTGCCCCGCGGCGACTGCCAGAACTAGCAGTTCAGCCCCAGCACCCAAAATGTGCCTGATGCTTCTGGCACCCGCAACCAGCTGGACCTTTGCAGGTAGGGACGGGAGGACAGACAGATTTCTAAAGCACAGAGGGACTGGCCGAGCACCTGCTCTGCATTGCAATGGCGCTTCCTCCCATCCTTCCAGGATCTCACAAGCCCGGATGCTGGAGCAGGTCAACAGTACACTGGAAGACACCTCCGACCTGCTGGCACCATCCCGGCTAAATTAGACTTCCGCATATTAAAAGCGGATGAGCAGTGGGGACTCACTGCCCCTCTTTCAGAGAGAAATCCTATCCTGGTTTGGCCTGCCAGGAACGAGCACCACTCTGTGCCACAGATGCATGTGTGCAAACTCTTCGCGGGGGTATCAAATGCAGAAGCTGAGTCATACGACGCCTGGTCTCAAAAGATCACTGAAGGCAAAAGGAGGGAGAAAAAAATATCTCTGTGGGGTTGCAGGGCCCCAGCTTGGACCCAACTGGAGCAGAAGGTGGATGCTCAGCGTGGGGATGCTCAGCTGTGCGACCAGGGCCTGGCTGCCATGCTGGGAGGAGTGAGAAGGGACATAAGACCACGCTCATCCAAGCTTGGTCCCATCCCCTCGCTCAGGCCCTGACACCCACTTCTTGGAAGACAGCAGGGCAGGCTGCTGGCGAAGCTGCTGTGGCAACCCCAGCCTGCGCGGGGCCAGCAGCTGTGTCTGAGCACTGTCCCTCTGGGAGAAGGGGCCACGGGATCCGCGATGGCATTGCCCCAGCTCCTGAGGGCTGCCGCCATGTACCCACACACCAGCGAAATGCCTGGGACCCCCTGGGAGCTGGGAAAAAGCACTAACTTGCCTTCCCCCGCAATGGCTCGAGCATGTGTGGGAGGGATGCTCTGTGGTTCGACGTGGTCTGGCACCAGGGTAACGTCTTGCACTGCCTCCTCCTTGGCCCCGCTGAGACCCACTGGGGCTCTCTTCCCTGAGACTGGCTCCTCCGCACTGCTGCGCCCTGATCCTGGGATGGTGGGGCTCCACAGCACCCACACACCCAGACCCTTTGCTACGGTTCAAATGTTGGCTCAGCTCCTCGCTCTGCTGGCCCTGGGGCTGCAGCTCGCCCAGGCATGGGGCACAGCCACGTGCCATGGGGGCTGAGACCTACAGGCTCATCACAGCAGTGAGAGGCAATCAATTTGAACCCAGACTTGAGGGGATGACATGCAAATCCTTTACCCTCCTGCGCCACCTGGTGCCACCAGGAAGAATATGCTAGTGAGATTTGACTCTCATCGGAAACTACCTCTTCTCCAAAACCATGAAATTGTAGAAAATTGGCCCAAGAAGGACTTCTGGAGGTCATCTGAGCTCACTCCTCCATACCTGTGGCTGGTCTCCATCCCCAGCCAACTACAACCCACCTGCGCTTCAGAGCCCTCCATGGGACCTTCCCAGCCCACCACTGGGACGTCCCTTTTGGTGGAAACCCACTTCCAGTCCATCGTCCTACCCAAGCCATCCAGCTAGACGGGGACCAAGCTGCTGAAGCGCGCCCAAGCTGCACGATAGAAACCAGCACTGCTGGCTGAAGACTTCCAGAGCTGCACCCAAAGGGGTTATAAAAGGCAGGCCACAGACATTGATCTCGGCGGGGAAGAGGAGATGACGGCCAAGACACAATGGAAGAACAGACAAACACACACCCGGCTCCAGAGCTGCTGCCCAGCTTGTAAATGTTACTGGAGTCAGAAAACCCCTCTCCCGCTGGAAGGCAACCAGCAGGAGCCAGCCGGTAGCGCTGGGCACGCTGGCCGCTACCCACAGGGTGTCCCTGGCACCGCTACCAAGAACAGCCACCCCCCCCGTTGGGGATCTCCTTGGACTGCCGGTGGCATGCCCCAGGCTGGCTCCCTGTTCGGCACAGCTTCATGCCAGGATTTGCTCCTGGCTCGCTCCACGACCAGCTCCCTGCCCAGCACCCACTGGGGTGTTCTCAGACCAACCTCACCACGTAGCCCTGGTGCCGTTCTCGTACCAGCACTACCCAGCGCAATGCCAGAGCAGCCGGTTCACTGCCACCTAACTACAAAAGCACTCATGTATGCTAGAGCCGACCTTCCCTCTGTGCATCTCCAGTGGAGTCCAAGAGGAGAAGCCAACTTTTTTTTGCCATTTTGCTAGAAAACACCCCACAAGTGCTCGAGCGCTCTTGTAATGGCACTAGCTGGGGAGATCCCACCACCAGCCAGGACTCCTTCCAGCTGAGGTTTGCCTGCTGCTGCCATCAGAGCACAGCTACCCCTCTTCAGGTGTCCCTTTATTCTCCCTCTAGCTGCAGAAAGCTTTGAGATACCATCAGGTGGAGAAGCTCAAGCTGAGGATAACGGAGCCTGTGGAGGAATTGCCAGAGCCCCCAGGACAGCAAGTAGAAAAGAGTTCCACCCTAATATAAAAGAGCAACATTAAACCCATAGTAAGTCAAACCTCCGACTGTCAGGACACACCCATCCATCCATGCATCGATGTGACCAGTGCTGCTAAGCACACCCATGGGAGAGGCAGGCGTGCAAACACCCTTTCCTGAGGTCTCGCAGGACATGGGAGCACTGGGAAACACTCTCTCCTCTCACTGAGCATTGCTGCAGCTTCTCCTAGTCTAGAGAGAAGCCACTGCCCAAGCTGACCTGAGCTCTGTTCCCTGCTCTGCCACTGTGGGCGAGAGGGAGGTGATGCCCACAGCCAGCGCCTCAGTTTCCACGCGTGGGAAATGGAGAGGAAAACAATGTCGTCTTTTGTAAAGTGCTTTGAGACTTGCTAATGAGGAGCACCAAACAGCCGCTCGGGCTCCTCGCAGTCACCACTCCTGACCCGAACTCCCGTGGGCAAGGGAGTGCCTCTAGAGATGGGAACAGGAGGTGCTCGGTGCAACTGGAGAGCAGCGGGTGCAGCAGCCAGAGCCTCTTTGCAGATGGGGACTCAGCAGCTAGCCTCTGAAGAGCTCTTCCAAGCATGCACAACCATGCCTTCCAGAGGCTAACAATTTGACCAAATTTGTGTTGATTTCCACCAGGAATGCACCAACCCTGCCAAACTTCAAGTCTCTTTTCCAAAGCGTGAAGGCACCAGAAGTCCTCAAACAAAGAGACGGGAGAAAAAAAAAAAATTGGCAAAGCTACCATTTTTCCCCAACCTTCTGCTGAAACTTGGGAAAAAAAAAAAAAAGAAAAAAAAAGGAGAGAGAAAGTTCCGCCTGAGGCAGAGCGAGCATGGAAAAATTCAGCCCAAACAGTTAAAGTCTGGCAAAGGTATAAGCAAACAAACTTCCGCTGGAAAGTGTTATACAGCCTTAACAACAGGCGTCTGCTGGCTCCATCTACAATCAACGTGTCGGGCTAGAGGTGCTCTCCTCGCCCCTCGCCCCTCCGCGGCAGCACACGAGGATGACTTCACTGCAGCACAGAAGAGCAAGGGTGGCAGGGCCAGTGGCTGCAGGCGGCCCTGGAGATGGGAGGTGGCAGCACGGGGTGAGAGGAGACCACTCCGACCCCAGCACCTCAGAGGTCTCCCAAAGCACGTGGTTACTCCAAGCAGGAGCTTCAAGCCAGACATAAATGGCTTGAGCTACTCCATCACCAAGAGGCTGGGAAACATCTCGCAGAGCTGGTGGCCCCAACGCATGGTGGGTGCTGCTGTCTCCTTTGTCCCCTTCGCCATCCCCTGAACAGCAAGAGTAGGGGTGGAGACACCCTCACGTTCCTGAGACACCCTGCTCATCCCACCACGCTCCTCACCCTGCTTCTCCCGGCTGTGTGCGGCAAGACACTCGGGACCAAGATGCCCATGGACCTAGAAAGCCCCTCTAGGTGCCTGCTGCATCCTGGCACATGC
Source organism: Sagittarius serpentarius (assembly GCA_034782735.1). NCBI lineage: Eukaryota > Metazoa > Chordata > Aves > Accipitriformes > Sagittariidae > Sagittarius > Sagittarius serpentarius. The sequence goes on from JAVKLA010000061.1 coordinate 1,246,542, forward strand.
TGGCCTGGGATGCCACACCTCGTCCCTCGTGTCAACACAGGCTGGCTCAGGCTGCAATCACACCTTCCGATTTACTGTGCCAACAAGCCCTCTGCCCAGAGGGCTTCTCTTTCTCCGTTAGCCCCGATTTTTCTGGTGACAGACCAAACGATGTGGTATGAACACAAGACGTGGAAGCTAGCAAGTGTGATCTCCAGGTAAAGTGCGGGAGAAGACGAGGCGGGGATTTAACTCTTACCTCTGCCACAGACCACCTGGGTGACCTTGAGCAGGTCACTGAAGCCCTGGTGCTGCAATGGGGTGCCTACCATCCCCCCGAAGTCCGGGGAGAGCAGCAATTACGGCAGCGTGGTCCCAGTGTAGCCCAGGGACAGCTCTATCCGCCTGCTGGCATTTCTACCTGGGGTGAAGAGCAGCTGCTCAGGCAGCAGATACCTCCTCCGTGGCACAGCAGGAGGATGAGGTGAGCACACCCGTGCACGAGGAAGGCAGCCTTGGGTCCCCATGCAATACGGCATCCAGTTCCTGACCTGCCTGCATCGTCAGGAAAGAAAACGGCCAAAGAAACTTCACGAGTTCATGTGAAGTTCACCCGAGTGGAGCTCTGCTCCATGAGCAAAACTGCTTTTCTGCTTGCCACGAGCCTTCCAGAGCTCGTGACTGGGACAGAGCAGGGCCAGGAGAGCACTGGGAGGATGGGACCTCTTGGCAGCATCAGCCTTCCACTTGCACAGAAAGCAGGCAAGCGCTCCACCGGGTTATCCACCTCCTTGCTCAAGGAGCTCCAAGAAGATGGCTCACAGCTGAGGTTCCCTCAGACACCCCCTTGGACAGCCAGCAAGACACCGGGAGTAGACAGGAAAAGCAGGAGCATTAGCTAAATGTCACACCAGCTTATCTGTGTCCAGAAGCAGCCTCCTTGCTTCCCAGGATTTGGCGCGCAGCTTCGCGGGATTTTGGAGCACAGGAAAACCTGACACAGCTCTCCTAACCGCAAGCACCCGCCTGGCATGGGGCACGGCGGGGCTTGCCTCCGAGCTGCCCTGAAAGCGTGGCAGCGCCGGCAGCCTGGCTCGCAGCAGGCAGGACGGAGCGGGAGGTGGGCTGGCTGCCCGCGAGGGGCACGGGACAGAGACAAGGCACCCCAGCAACGTCTTGGCAAGTGTTAGACCTCAGATGACCTGCTTGCTCACCAGCAAACGCATGCCTTCACCCAATTTCACTTTCTGACAAGGTCCAGAGGCAGAGCAGTCGCTCCCAGCACCAGAAACGCAGCCAAGCCTCACGGGGCTGTCTCTGCCCCCCAGGCGGTTCCCTGGCACAAGGCAGCAGGGCCTGGCCCCCCGATGAGTCTCTCCTTCAAGGCTTGCGTCTTCTGACGTAGGCCAGGCTTGCAGAAAGGCTGAAGGCTCCATCATACAGCAGAGGCGAGCACCCTCTAACTCCAGAGCCCCGCGACATTTAAGCCCAAAAGAATTTAGATTATACCCGCCTGGATCTCCCCAGACCTAGAAAGAGTTGTCTGTCCACCTCCGCTCCTGCCACTGTCCCTGACAAGAACAACTGCCTCCTCTTCCTCAGCAAAGATGCTGATGAACGAGAACACCACTTGCAGGGAAGAAAAAGACTCACCTTTTTTAGCATCTGCTTGCCTGGGCAGAGGAAGTTCCAGCCACGCAGGACACCGCACGCAGCACAGAAGCCTTGACCTTGGTGCTCTTTGCTGAAGTGGTAACATAAGCCAACAGCTCCAGATTGTGACCCCACACTCGCAAAGCCTAACAGTAAAGCTCAACCTCCCAGCTCCGAGCTCGGAGCCTGCCCACATCTGGTCCCTGGGGCTGGGGGAACGGGTTCGCCAGCAGAAGACCCCAGTTACCAAATGTCCTGATGCCACAGCCAGCTCATTCATCAGCAGATCTCAAAGTGCCTAAGAAAAGAGGTCAGCGTTGCTGTGCTCCTTTTAAAGAGTGAGAAAATGAGGCACAAAGAGGGGCAGATCTTGCCCTCAGTCGCTCAGCAGGCCAGGAGAAGCCGGGTCCTCTGTGCCCCAGGGCAGTGCTTCGTCCCTGGCCCCCAGCCCAGGCCACTCTCCTCTGTGATGGGTGAAGCGCAGAACTCCGACTCATCAGAGTCAGTTTAGGTCCTGGCCACTTTAGCGCTTAAATGTGGAGCCTGGGGGTGGAGAGGAGAAACAAGACTGCAGGAAGAGCCGAGTAACCACGCTGCCAGACCTACCTGCAGTCCCTGCCATCTCAGAGGCTGCAACAACCATGCACTTGGAAACCCGTAGGGTTTGCATGGAGAACACCAACTCAACAAGCCACAGCATCCCACCGAAGTGATGAAGGCTCCCCTTTGGGCCAGTGGGCCAGAGTCAATCCTGATAACGCCAAGAAGAGGTGTTTCTTGGAGCTCTGCTCAGCTCAGCAGCTGCTCTGGTGGCCATGCTTAACAAATGCTACCACACACTGTCACGTTCGTTTTTCAAAGCTCAGAAACAACAGCTTTTCACAGCAGACCATCAGTAAGGAGCCTGCCCTGACTTCAGGCAGGAGAGGTCTGCCTCCCAGCTACTAACTGGTGAGCCCTTACAGGCCCTCTTGGGACCCTTCTTGGATGGAAACCAGACTCTCTCTGAACAGACCTGGAGTGGGCTCAGGTGAACCTCCACACCATGGGCAGAGTGAAGACCATGTGCAGTTTCTCATTACACTGGCAGCTGCTGCCAAGTGTCCAGTTCCACTTTGGACAAAGCAAAGCGCAAACCTTGCCTTTTCCTGGCTCTGAAACTGGAACTTTTATCAGATCTGCACTCTTTTGCACTGCCCACATGGAAAAACCTCCTTTACATTGCCCAACAGCTCTTCATGGCTGAAGATCTTCATCCCTGTCCAACCCTCCCTATTAACAGTGCAAATAAAGGCAACAAAGGCAAAGTGGGACGGGGAGAGGAATGCCGCTGGGGAGTGAGCTCCTACAGGACGCACTGGGGTAGATGGAGGAATATTTCAACGCTGGGGAGAACGGGAAGAAATCTGTAAGTGAGGAGAAAAGGAGAACATAACTGCTTCTCCCTGACCTCCACCAGGCATGAGGCTCAGCAGATACGGAGTTCACTTGGGCTCACAAACCTCCTCTGAAAAGCAAGCAAGCCAGCAGAAGAAAGGTAAGAGGGATGGGTTTGAAGCAAAACGATGGGGAAGAGCGAGTGTGCAGGCAGCAGGGAAGATTCAAGCAAAGGTGGAGGGAGATCCCAACACACCCAAGGACCTGGTCCTCGCTGTCCCAAGCGTCCTGAGCTGACTCCTACCTCCAGTTTGGCCTCCCTGCTGAGTGCTGCCCATCCTGCCAGCATCCAAACCAGCAGGTCCAATATTGACCTGGCACTGAGAGATGCTCTCCAGGAAGATAAACAGGAGGTTCCTGAAGCTTTGGCAGGCAGAAGTGTCTCAGCCAGTGCGAAACTAAGAGCAGAGAAAACCTGTGCAACAGGGACTACCACTGTTTAAGGGGCAAGGGAGGATTAAAAGTACTCTAATACCTTGAAAGTACCGGCTGCCAGGACTATCTGGAAATGTTGCATGCTTCTGTGTCTCCCGACCCCAGCGTCCCCAGCAGCATCAGCAGCAAGACCAGTGATCCCTTCTGCTCCCCAGCCCAGGGGGAAGCGCAGCCTGGCAGCCCGGGGTCTGGGGCAGACTGCCGGCCTCGCGGGGGCTGCTCCAGCCACACAACTCATCTGCACTGCCCTTCCCTGGGCGCAGACCAGCTCATGGCGAAGCCAGGTTCAAAGCTGGCAGGTCTGAAGACCTGACCACTAGTAGGAAACCAGGACTATTACTGATATTCCCACTAAAAGAAATATATTGAGATACTTTTTGTGTGCTGGCTAAGAGGACTGGGAGAGCCAAGACCCTCCAGATCCAGCGCACTGACACTATGGGAATACCAGCTGGTGTGGAGGACCCATGGGCCCACCAGGAAGGGCTTGACTCACACTAAGATTCAGACATCCCTGAGGCTTCCCTTTCATACCAAGGATTGTGGCATCGCTGCACTTTCCCCCCAACAAAACCATGGGGCTTGGGCTGCCTGCTGTACAAATCCAGGCAACTGGCACCTTCCCACATCCATGGAGAAGATCTGGTGGAGATCCTGCAGGATGAAATGCATCTTCCACACTCCTCAGCAGGGACCAAGGCATCCATCCTGCTTTGCAGATCCAGACCGTGGGAAATAGCAGGGAGATGATGAGAATAAAACAAAACAAATCAGGCAAATGGGCTATTTGAGAGAAATCAAAGTGCGCTGAGGATAATGGATATGCTGCCCTGAGAAATCATCTTATCGGGGCTTGGAGGAATCAGCTACCAGCAGAAGGAAGTGGCCAGAACAACACATCGGCACAATATTTTAAATTTGTCTTTTAAATAAATATTTGCTTCCTATGATCTCAGTGAGGAAGGGATCTGGCTGAGGGCCCCAGTCCCAGACAGGGAGAACCTGGAAATCAGTCTTCTCTAGACATTTTCCTTCTGTCACTTTCCCAGAGGGCTCAATTCTTCCCGCTGAAGTGACAGGAGAAACAAATGCAGATGGGACCGCTGGACCTGCTGGAGCCAGCGCCTGTGGCAGCAGGTCACGATGCTGCACACAGAGAGGATCCGGCCCTTCAACCAACCTCGCCAACCTCATCATAATCACAAGACGAGCTGCCTCTCCCCAGATGAGGAGGAAACCGCCTCGAGGCTGACGGAGGCTTGTGGCATCAGGAGGGGAGGCACAAGCCTCACACAGACCCTACAGATTTGGATGGTCCCAAACTCCCCCCGCGCTGCCCTCCTTCCCCACCTGCGCCCATGGGACAGGGTGCTCCCAGCTCCCTGCCAGCAGCACGGGGCGGTAGAAGAGGAGCTGCATGGACCACGACTCCTCTGCTGTTGCAAAGCCCTCTCCAGGCTAAGGACTGGCTGCAGCAGGCGCATCGGTACCACCGTGAACAGCGGGTGCCCTTAAGCCTCTATCTGTTTGCAGGTGACTCATAGGCAATGAGGAAAAAAGGTGATTTTCTCCAAATAAATGATTCCTTTTAAATGCTTTCCTAAAGGCAAACCCAACTTTCAGGGACATATTTTGGGGGCTTGCTCCTCCGCATCCCCATCGGCGAGTCCCTCACAGTTGCTTGTGAATCACTGTCCCACCAGCTCGGGGTGGGGGGTGAAGCCCTGCTCCCCCCATACACCCAGAGGCACTGACTGTGGCCATCCCCCAGGTGCCGGCGATAAAGCCAAGCTCTTGAACCACAGCACCCTAGGCGTAGTTCAACACCAAGAGCTCGGGGGCTTCCTAACTGGTGCCCACCTCACCCACGGAGAGGTGTCCTGGGAGGGTGGGGGGATGGCAGCACCGGGAACGGGCAGCCAAGCCCCCGTCCTGCCCTGGTACAGCGGGATCTCCACAGACAGAGCCGTCCTTGTTTGCTGGGGCTGCAGCTTCTCTTGACTACATTTATTGCCTGGGAACCAACTTTCTATCGGCCTGCTGATGGCAATGGGGAAGCTCAGGCTGACCGGAGCCCTTGGGCAAGGGGCCCTGCTGCGGGCCGGCTCCCCGGGCAGCTGGGACACCCCGGCAGACCACAGCACGGTGTGGAAGTCCAGCTCCCAAACGGCTAATTCGGTAAGTCACAGATACCATGACTTCATAAGGCAGAGAGGCTCCACAGCTATTAGGGGAATTGGGAGCGGGGGGAGGAGGAGTTGAAATGGAGAAGGGATGGAGACGGGGAGGGCGGAGAGGGGGAAGCTAAGACAAGCAGCAGAACAAAACATCCCATAAATCATGAGGAGCTGCTGAAATACCAGAACAAATGACCCCATAGCTTGGCCATTGTTCCTGAGCAAGGGCTTAAAGCGCTCCCAGTCGAGACAAAGCGCCTCGCGTTTCGTTTCAACACCACGCCGGCCCGTCCAGGACCTGTGCTCGGCACAACCGAGCTGGGGGCGGCTGTGTTTCAGCCCGGGCCGACAGCCGGGACCGGTGGGGTGGGGGAGGCAAAGGCTGGCTGCCCCACACCACAGCTGGTGCAGCTGTGGTGCCCACATCTCAGCCTGCCTGGAGCATCTCTTTGCTCCCAATGCCCACACACCTCCCAGGCTCTGACACTCTTCCCCTTCCACTGACAGGCTCGCAGCCTGGTTTTCCCTCTTATTTTCCCTTGCTCAGGCTAAGGGCTTCCTCAGCTGGGAAGAGAAGTAGCTCCAAGCCTCCTCTTGGTTGTGCAGATTAAGTTAGGAGTAAGATGGCTCGAATAGGGCTGTGAAACCCGGAGGAGACCCAAGCCCTCTGTCTTTATGGTGCTGCTCCTCCCCGCCTCCCAGAAAGTTGCTGACAGTTCACTTTGTGCTGGCTCCTGCTGGCAAACAGACGACTGTCAAGCAAAGAGTCCTGGGGAAAGTCCTACACGACCGTAGACTACCGCGATGGAAACGGCACAAGGCTCTTGTCAAGCTTTGCAGTAGCAGCCTTCCAGTGCACTGGCTCGGGAACAGTCAAGCGGATCAGCCGGCAGCTCAGCACCTCCCACGGGCTCTGCAGCCCCACAGGACCGCGGGACTCGGGCGCCAGAAGGCGGGGAGCCTGCTGATGGGGACAGGTCATCCACGCTGCCTGTCCACGTCAGCTGGCAGCAGCTACGGAAGGAGGCAGAGCAGCGCCAGGCACCTCCATGGCACGGATTTCATGCCCCAGCACAGCAATTTAGGGAGAATTTCCACACCACGCGAGACCACTTAAACCCAAAGGGGAAATAGTATTGCATTACAAAATTTAAAATAACTTTCATGAAAACACTTCCATTAAAAACCTTTTGCTTTATAACCAAACCCGAAACACGCGGCACATTAGGGCAGTAGAGTCGCGCGTGCCACCTCTGCCAGCCCGATGGTGCCAGCGCGGTTCCCGTGCCTGGTGGCTGCAGCTCCTGCCCTCATGACACCGCGCAGAGGGATGCCCGCCAGCCGTTACACCCAGCCCTGGTGCTGGGACATCGCAGGGAAACCACTCCGCAGCTTCCCATCCGGGCGGGCGCAGTCCGCAGTCGGAGCTGCTGGGCAGGCAGGTCTCCGTGCATCCCCCTCTTCGGCAGAGGGGAAGCGAGGAGCTGAGATTCAGCAACGTGCCAGGGGTCAGGCAGCAAAACAAGATGCAGGCAGGACTGAACCCGAGCCGGCTGGCTGCCTCTAACCGCCAGATGAAATGTTCCTGCCAGCGTTGCTTTAGCAGCTCGTGGTGGGCAGCCAACGAGCAGAACCGAGATAAGGGGACGGGGGAAGCGAGGAATGCGCCGCATTTTTCCCGAGCCACCATGGGAATAGGCTATTCCAACCATGGACCGCAGGGAGGCTGTCCGACATGAAAAACTCAAGAAGCCCAAATAGAAAAGCAGCAAGTAGAAGTAAACAATCAAGAAGAAGAAAACAGAGAGGGAAATCAGGGTGGACAACAAGAGGTGACTATGGGAAAAGGAGCATGGGGAGGAAGGCAAGCAGAGGAACAAATGGAAGAAGGAAAAACAGACCAAGAGGTAGGAAAGGAAAAGGAAGAGACAAATGGATGTTGGGAGGACAAACCTGCCGGGGCTGCAGCTCCCGATGAGGACCAGAGCTGGAAGGATGCAAGAGGGGGAAAGAGGCTCCCAGGCTCTGCACACGCAAGAGTAAACCAGCAGATCGCAGCCCTTTTATTGGATTAAGAGTCGCTTAAGAGGAAAGATAAATGTGGATCATTTCTCCGGTGACACGCACAAGAGGAGAGGAGGCTCTCTTTGCCTCGATTCACCCTAAGGGGGGAGAAAAGGCACTGCTGGTGTTTCGGAGTTGCTGTAGGGACAGCGGGAGGTCTCCACGGGAGCTGCCAGCTTTCGACTTCTTCACTCCAACAGCAGAAGGTAGCAAGTCTCAAATAAAGAGTGCTTTTGTCTCGCACGCCTTTGTGCTATTTAGGCTTTGGAGCTAGATTAGTATCACAGACCAGCAGAAAGCAGAGCTTTAATAAATCAGACCCCAAATCCCTCCTTGCCTCAATTGCCAGTTTTTGCCTCATTTGAAGCTCAAGTTGCCTCGGTGCCCTGCGAGCCACAGCATACACTGTCCAGCAAAGAGGAGGAAAAAGGAATCAGCAAATCTATACAGAACTGGACACAAGCAGCCCCCAGGTTTCTCCCCCAAGCTTGGGAAAGCCTCGTGCTAGCCCGCTCCCCCCCGGTGCTTCTCTCCAGGCACCTCCCGGCAGCAAGACACCGGCTCGTGGGAGCAATGGGCTGAGGTGATACGGCACATTCACGGGCCCCAACACTGCGGACTTTGTGGCACTGGCTTTAAAAAAAAAAGCCTAAAAAAAGCTTAATAATGAAGTATTTATTTCAGTAAATAACATATGAATGAAAGAAGTGTTTTCTCAATACTTCACTTTTTCCCTGCCTTCTCTCCCTTCCCCCGAGCAATTTTTTTTTCATAACTGGAACTAACGAGGCTTCGCTCACTGACGGCTGAGCTCAGGAGCAGGACCGTGCTCCGCTCGCCCGGTGCAGCACATAAACACGTGTCGTGTGAATAAAGCCTGCCTTGTGCCTGGGGAGGAACGGGACCCGCGAGTGTGTCCCACCCGGCGAGCGGGGGAGATGTCCTCTGATGGACGCATGGACCACGAGACCTGCGACGGGAGCATCCCTGCGCTTTTGGGGAGGCAGCGCGGGACATTCAGCACCGTACCTCTTGTGGCAGCAAATAACTGCATCTCCTGGCCCAGAGAAACGCCAGCACCCAGCAACCCTCCCCGGAGGGCTTTGAGGTGTCCCCAGGGGCAGGGAGAAGGGCCAAGGGGAGGTGAGGGGACCTATTGTCCCCATCCTACCTGGCTGTGCTCACCGTGGGGGACATGGTGTCAGGCAGACACTGTGACGCTGTACAGCTCCTTCTCTTCTACCTTGGCTGCATCCAGCCCTACCTGAGCACCTCAACAACTGGGAACACTGGCAAACTGGCTCAGCTTGCCCTCCATGGGGATGAGAGGTAAGGATGCTTTCCACTATGGTAGAGCCACGAGGGGTTGGAGTGATGGTATTTTGGTGGGAATTTCAGGCAGAAAACACTAATCCCTCCAGCAGACTGACACCCAGCTTTTCAAAGCAATGGGCACTGATGATGTTGTGCTTATAATCTACCTCCTCCTTGGCAACAGGTAACAGCAGGTCCAGGAGCCCTTCCTTGCCTTCAACCCTTGGGATTAAGATGGACAGGATTCTCAGAAGCCGCTGATTTGGGAAAACATGGTCCATCGCTTTTCCATCCCCTCCTACCTGCGTGGGATGAGCTGAACTCCCCATCACACGCAGCGTGGATGTTCACCCTCTGCACAGAGGCAGGTAAAACGATGCAGTGGTGACCTTGGGTTAAGCTTATAAATAGACACAGATTTGATGCATGTAGATATTTGCTCTGGAAGCCAAATTAGGCATCTGTAGATCTGCAAGGGCCTGAGCCACGCTTTCCATCGGCCACAGCACCCAGCAGCCTCGCCTGCAGCCCAGGACCTCCCACGCAAGGCGTGGGGCTAGCAGGGGCAGCGACACCCACGGCTCCACAAGCCTTTCCCCCGTGGGCAGCACAACAGTTTGGAGAGACGAACGGAGAATGCTGATCCCGCTGTGATGATCACGGGTCCCTGAGGAGGTACAGGGGATGCAGAGAAATGATGTTTCACACCAGGGAAAAGGCCAGGTACCCCCTTTGCAGGATGTGGCTGCAGAGGAGGCTGGTGCTTGCATGGGAAAAGCCTCGGAGTGCCCCCCCCGAGGGCAAGCACGCCGGTGTGGAGCAGGCACATGCACCGCTGGCACGCGTGAAAACCTGCCTGCAGCGTGCCCGTCCTGCCAGGCTGGCAGCGCTCCGTGCCTCGTGTGCAGGTGCCCCCAGCCACTCTTTGGAAGCCGGGCTGTGGGCATGTAAAGCCAATTAAATTCCTGCACTGCAACAACACAGCTAGCGCAGCTCCTGGGTTGCCTGCTTAACCGCGGCCACAGGGAGAGGTTTAACAAGCACACCGAGATGGCTGGGGAGCCGGCGGTGGGCAAGGTCCTCACCCCGCTGCTGCCCGCCCAGCTCCTCGTCACCGCGACCCCCTCGGGTCACCGTGACCTCCTCGGGTTACCCCTCCTCCGTGCCCTGCCGCTGAGAGCCCGCGAGCCCCAGCACCTGAGTCCCAGCACCCCGGCCCACCCGAGCCTGGCTGCCAGGTCGGACGTCTGATCCAGCTCAGGAACATCTCCAGCCACGGAAAAAGCGGAGGCAGGCAGGGCAGTTATCCTCCCCGGCCAGACCAGCCGTGCCTATGTCCCTGCAGGAGCGGTGACGTCAGGTCCTTCTCTTTCAGGCCTCACGCTTCCCAGCTTCGATCTCCAACGCGATGGCACGTGGCGAACGGAAGGCAAAGACGACTGACTCCTCCTCACCAAGAGCTCATTTCCGAGCTGGCTTACAAAACCCCCATAAAACAGCATCATCTACCGCTGCTGCGGAGTCGCGGCTGTACGAGGTGCTTTGCAAAATAATACAAGACGGATGGTTTCCCCCAGGAAAACGCCACAGAGGGAGTGAAAATGTACCACAAACATACCTTGACACCGCAGGGCCAAAATGGGATCCAGGGGCTTCAAAGAGACATTTAAGGGGAGAAAAGAGATTTACTGACTCCTCTTGCTTCTTCGTTATGAATAAAGAGAAACTCTGATTGTTTTTAATGAGTTCTTTGCTTGTTTTCCTATTTGATATATTACAAATTCACATATTTGTCTATTTGGAAGATTCATAGTAATTGCAGAACAGCTTTCCTGATGACATCGTTTCAGCAAAGAAAGTTGTGCAACTGGAGAAGAAAGCAATCTGTCACCAAATAGCTTAAATTCTTTGTCTGGCCTCAATAATACCTAGTTAGCTTTGATGCCTAACTAACCTCACAGATAGAGGAAGCCTTTGAGGAGGACTCCACAACCTCACACTGAAGTGTTAGAACATACAATAAATGCCAGAAAGATCTCAAAAAAAAACCGAAAACCAAACTCGACATTCTTGCAATTTCTAAGCATTTCTTTTTTTCCTTTCTTTTTTTTTTTTTCCTTTAAAGTTTTACCCTCCTTTATCCATCTAAGGAAGCAGAAAGCAATGCAATTTCCAGTTCTTTTAAATATCCTTAGCAGGTCACCTCTAACGCTGGGAGGGTTGACTGTGATCTGCTTCCAAGGCTGTTGCATCACAGCTTAGAAACCCCGGATAAATTACTCCCTGCTTGAGCAGGGACTGCAGTTGGAGACCTGTGCTCGGCACGAGGGGCCCCGCAGGTGCTGCAGCTGCAGCAGAAGCAGCAGTGGGGAAGGAGGGAGCACTGCATCCCTCCGGGGTGGGCAAATGGGGCACCGGGTGTGGTGCCAGCGCGGAGCCCCTGCAGTTCCCGGTGCCCCCACGCTGGCTGCGGCCGTCCCGCCGCGGCTCGCGGCTCTGATTTATCCAATGGAGGTGCATCGGGCAGCGAGGGGCCGCGGGATGCGTCCTCCGGCAGCTCCTGTAGGGAGGCTGGGAAGGGAAGGGAAGGCAAGGGGAGGGGAGAGGAGAGGAGCAGCTGGCAGCAGGGGCTGCCAGAGGTCACGCACTCACGTGCCCTGGCCCAGTAGCCACACGTGTCCGCGTCCCACATGAGCCTCGAAAGACCCCCATGGCTCAGTTCGTGCGGTCTCCTTTAGCCCCCCAAGGAAGGAGCCGCCCGGGTCTCCCTGCTGCTCCCTGCGCTGGGGCGAGGGGGGATGTTTTGGCTTCATACCGTGGGGGAGCTTCTGCAGCAGATGGAGGGGTCTGAAGGGGTGTTGTCCCACGGGACGTTACTTGGACAGGGGCAGAGAGTGGCAGCGGTGGGGACAGGGGACAGGATGGGGACTGGAGAGGCAGGAGCTCCTTTCCCCCAGCCCTGTCCTGAAGCTCTTACCATTCAATGCTCAGAGACCTGGGCCGGAAGGCAGACAGCTCAGCCGAGGCATACTCAGCTTTCCTTCTCTTCTCCTGCTTCTGCTTAACCGACAAGCGGTGGGCAAACCTAGAGAGGCTGCTTTCCGACCTGGGGAAGGGGAGAGGAAAGGCGTTAATGTCACTGAAGCACCCCGGCTCCCAGTGGCAAGTCCATGGCACAAAGCCAGGTGATGCTCGGAGCTGAAAGGAGGGGGCTCCCGGAGGGTCAGCGGCACCGGGACGGGGCGGCACCAGCCTCAGGGGGAAGAAGTGGAGCAGCAGCAGATTTAGCATTGCTTTGCGAAGCCAGGACCAGCACGGGTCCATGGCGTCCTGTTAGCGAAACTGAGCCTGGCACACTGAGTTAGCGCCGGGTCCTGCTCCCCACTGCAGCCAAACCACCTCCCTAGGTTGTATGCTCCTGCCCAAAAGCCAACTGGCGACGGCCAACGCTGGAGAAACGCTGGCTACTTCTGCTTCTTGCAGTGCCTGCCCGAGAGGGGTCGGGCAGCCGGGGAAGCAATGGCGGAGAGAATCAAAGCAGACCTCTGCCACGGCCGCACGCTCCTTCAGAGAAACCCCAGAGCCCCTGCGGCCTCCCAGCCGGGGCTCTCAAACACCAGGACAGCTTTCCTGATGAGGGCTGACATGGAAATCAGCCCACATCAGAGATGTTTCGGAGGAGGAAACAGAAATGCGTGTGAGCAAGTGGGTTCAGCTGCAAGACCCATCTGCGGTGACGAAGCCCCTTCCTGCTGGGTGGGAGCTCCAGCGTCACTCCCAGTCCCTGGGACCCAGGAGAAAAGCACCCCCAGGCCCCAGGGCCATGCTGCACCCCCCCTCCATCCCGGCTCCCTGCAGAAGAGAACCGCTGTCCCGAGGCACAGCCGCACCGCCTCCAAGCCCAGCGGCATGCAGAAAGCTGGCATTGACATTTGCCTGGGAGGAGCCTGCCCCGCAGAGACCCGCAGCCCTCTGCTTTCCTCTGCAGCACTCAGGAGACCCCGGTGCCCGCTGTGCCGAGGGCCGGCACCCCTGGCTTGCAGCCGAACACAGTGCTACAACCCGTCCCTGCTGCCAATTCACCGGGAGCAGGGGTGGGAGCAAAGGAGCAGCCTGGGGAGCTGGGACACCCCGACTTGGGCACACGACCAGGCTGGTGGCACTGATGCCGTCTGCCAGCCCTGCCACGCATGCCGGCACGGCCACTGCCTCTCCCCCTCCTGCGGTCCTGCGCCAGCGTGACCCGCTCCCACCGCTCCGCCGGCCCCGGGCTGGGCAGCGAAGGGGACAGGAGCGATTTGACATTTGTCCCAGGGGATGAGGGACAGACCTGGGGGGAGATTTTGAACCTACACACATTGCTAAAGCCAATCCTCCTCTCCTTTCAAGTCCTGGCCGGCTTCAACCAAACAAAGTACCTCCAAAAAAAGAAAGAAAAAAAGAACACATTTCTCAGAAACAAGAGCTCCCCGCCTTTCCTCACAATAATTAAGCCAACCACGACCAGCTAACAGTTTTTTCCTGATACATTTTAAACCGACATCTTCAATTCATTAACTCTGGTTATTGATTTATTTTTCAGCTTATGAATTGCTGTTGCTGGGGTCGGGGTGGAGACAGCTTTCTGGAGAAGGCTCTCGTCTCTCCAATCACCGCCGGGAAAAAGCCGTTCAGACCTTCCAGGGTCATTCTTTACATTCTTGAGAAGAAATATTACTTTGATGTAAAGGATGAGGTTTGCCTTAAAAGAAACCCAACAAGAAACCCAAACCCCAGCTTTCCCCTACTCGCAGCCGGAGGAAGAAGCGTTCGAAGAGGAGCGATCCAGGCACTTTGTGAAAGCCCACCGAGCAGAGCCCTGCGCTAACACCATCCTCACCACCTCACCTCTCCTTTCATCTCGTGCCAAAGCTCAGCTGTAAAGAGTAAGGTCCCAGCGTAGGGGAGGTGTGGGCACTGACGGCTGATGCTCTGCAGCAGCCCCCAGTGCGGTGTGGACCCTGGGGCGAGCAGGACTCGGGGCTGACCCAGGGATGGGGCTGGGTGGTGGGAACGGGTGCTGCTGGCTTCCTATAGCACCTCCTCGGCAGCATTTGACTGTTCCCACTGTGGCAGTCCAAACGCTGCCCAGCTTTCCACCTCCCCAGGAGAGGCTCCTGGTACCCCGTAGGGGTGAGGGTTCCATCCCCAGCTGCCAGGGCGCTGGGGATTTTGATCTAATGAGATTTGGGGACTGCTTGAAGAACGCTGTCCTGTTTACTATGCTCGCCCCGTCCCTGCCATGCTCCCGGCACCATTTCAGCCACCCCTCCCAAACTGGCCCCCAGCAAGGATGGTGGGCTCGGAAATCCCAAACCACCTGCACGGATGCAATAAGGCAGCCGCCTCCCGTGACAAACAAGTGCCTCTTGCGATCAGCACCACCAGGACAATTAAGACACCCAGGAGGTTTACCCAGATGCATCCGCCTGCCCCAAGCGGGGAAGGAGCAGCCACTGGATAGAGCCAACAGCATCCGTCAAGAAGAGCTGGCAGGGGGAAAGCAGGGTGATGTGCTGACGGGGCTCAGAATGAAGGAGCGTTAGTCCCTGGGGCAGGGTGCGGTGGTGGGGCTGGAGAAGCCACCTGGGTGCTCAGGGATGTGTGGCCTCGCCGTGACTCCCCCCGCGACGCGGCATTGCAGGAAAGGTGCAGGGAGAAAGGCGATGCTCTCCAGCTCAGGGCAGGTGCTGCCTAGATCTGCCCGACCCAGGGCGGACAAGCGAGGCCACGTACGAGCCAGAAGGTGACGAAGAATCTTGAGATGTTGGGTGCTGCTTTCACCCCCCAAACCAACCTTCCAGCCTACCAGTCACCCAGCTGGTTCACCTACCACCTCCAACTGCTCACAGCCAGGTTAAAGGAGATGGCTGCGACCGCTCTCACGGGCCGGTACCTCCCCCTTGAGAGCTGTCAGCAACTCATCCAGCGCTCAGCGATGAACCAGCCTCCTCTCACCTCCGCCAGACCCAAAAGCTCCAGCAGAAGCATCACTAATTAGAAAGCCAGGAGCACATTACAGTATCATCTGGCTATTTATACAGTGCTGCTTTACATAAACTGTACTGCAGAAGAGGGAATGAATCATACCTGCTCTGCCGTGGCTGCACGCAGGCAAACACAGCCTGACACCAGCAGCCTGCTCTGCCCCACTCCCCTCGCCCCACCGAGGCCTTGCTTGTGGGTCAGCTTCCCTGAGCTCCTCGTGCTGGGGCTGCTCCGGTCCCCTGGGGTCAGGATGCTCCCAGGGTCAGGATGCTCCCGCAGCCGTGCTGGGCACCGTGCCCGGGGTCTGTGCTCTGCGGGTGGCAGCGGCAGTGAGCCTCTAACATGGAGAGGGAGATGCTGCTGGGACCACGCTTTTACTTCCCAAGTGCTTTCTAAACACTAATAGATGTCCCTGTCCCTTGAGAAAGATCAACGTTAGGGATCTTAAGGCAGAGGCAGGGCAACTGAGGCATGGAGAGGCCGTGTGACTAAAGCGGGTTCCCTTTGCCTGTCGGCATCCATCCTCTTGTGCACTTGCACTGATGGGCAAGATTTTTGTGCCTTCTCCCATCAGTACCAGTACGCTTGGCACCACAAGTGCCTGTCTGGGAAGCCTGTCTGGGAAACAGGCAGCCCCAGGGAGCCACTGCTGCCTCGAGCCAGCTTCATAACAGCCATGGGACGGGGACAAGGCCAGCACCGCTCCCCCAGCCCTGCCTGCTGCATCAGAGTGCTCACGGCCCAGCCCGGGCAGGATTTAGGGTGACCTGCCCACCCCACCATAAGAAGCAGCATCTCTGCAGCAGCTCAGCATCGGCGCTGCCGGGGCTTGGCGGACCCAGCCTGCCGCGCCAGCACCTGCCAAGGCTCCTCGGCGGTCCCCACACGCCGGCAAGGAGCCGAGGGGACACGCGAGGAAAACCATCAATTGAAACATCAACCGCAGCACTGGGAAGAATTGTCTCCTGACAACCAGAGAAGGTTGTTCAGCTACTGTGCTGTATCATAAATCACACCTCTATGACTTGCCATCTGTCAGCCAGATTACACATGTTCAGAGTCCCATGTCAGCGTTTAAGTCGGAACGCGCATCTTTTCCCCAGAAATAATTGTCGGCCCTGGAGACTCTTGCAGCAATACCCATCCTCAGCCCTTCCCTCCAAACCTCCCAGCAGAGCAGAGCTGGCAGCGCCGGGGAGGCAGGAACGCCGCTGCCGGTGGGGCGCGGGGATGCAAAGCCCGCACGTGACGTCTCCCCCATAAAACCACCGCTTCGTGCAACCGTGGGGGCGGCAGGACCTGGCGTGGAAAACACCCCCCTGGCATCAGCCACGGCACCCAGCCCTCGCCGCAAGCGCAGAGCAGGCAGGGGCAGCCAGAGGCAGTTGCTGCTGCTGAAGGGAGATGGGGACAGTGCTGTCCCCAGCCTGGTGCGTGCTGATGGCCCCCGAGGGTGCTCAACCAGGATGAGCGGAGGGTGCTCAGAGCAGCGCTTGGACCCCCGCTGCCGGCACTCCCCAGCCCGGCGAAGGGGGAAGACTCCGGCTTAGCGCAGGGCACAGCTCCCACGCCAGCTGCGCTGCCCGAACGTGCTGTGTAACACCACTCCACCAGGCATGTTTTCTGGGGGTCTGACCCCAGTGTGAGTGACTGCCAAAGCCCCCGGCTCGCTGAGGCGGTGGGAACACCGGCAGAGCGCAGACACGGTGGGCTGGCAGCCCGGCCCCGTCCTGCCTGTGGCTCAGCCAGCTCGCTGAGCCGTCGCAGGATGCAGCATCCCAGCACAAAAATCGGCTCAGCTGCCCTTTTGGATGAGGACAAGGGTCTGAAGCGCCGCCCTCCACCCCCTCGCTGGCCGGGCAGGCGGATGAGCAATGACATTTCTCAAAGCTGACTTATTACAGAAATACACAGGGACTCGATTCATCCCTCCGGCTTCACCAGCCGCGCACAGGCACGAATCCGGCTGGGCGTTCGCAATGCCTCACCGCGTCCCCCACGCCACGCCACAACTGGAAAGCGATGACAAGCAAAATCTCCATCCCCTCAGCTCTGCGGCCCTCCCTCTCCCCTGCGGTGGCCCTTGGAGGGACATAGCGGGCTGCCTCTACAAAAAGCAGTGCATTTCAGCAGTTTGCAGGCGTCAGAGTGAGCATGTGCCCGCAGAAGCCCGCCTGCTCGTGCGGCGCCTCACCCAGCCGCTGGCACTGCAAGACCCAGCCATGCCGTGGCTGGAGCTGCAGGGCAGACCGTGGTCCATGCAGGCACAGCTGCACCGTGCCACGGGTGCGGAATGACCGAGGTCAGGAGACAGTGCTGGCACGGGCACCAGCATGGGACCAGCAGCGCCGGAATGCTCCTGCTCCACCAACACGCCCAGCCAAAGTCCTCACCACCACACGGACACGAGCCACCCATCCCACAGAGACAGAGATACCTTAGCCCAGGCAGGAATAACTCCCACTTGTTGCGCTCCCTAGCCCGAGACTCGGGAGCCAGCACGTGCTTGTACGTGGTTCTGAACTAACCCAGCTCCTGGCAGGCAGCTGCCAGCCTCTTGAATTAGCACAGGCAAGCAAAAGTTCCGGGACAAGCCGTGCGGTGGCTGCGGGCAGCCCAGGCACTTGGCAGCAGGCAAACAAGCAGCATTTTCAGCTGGTCCTCCCTTTGGGAACCGTCATTGCAAAACCAGCTTTCGAGTTGGGCTTATCCCCACCGGCACCCTGGCTGCAGCCTGGCCTTGGAAAGCCGGACGCTGCCTCAGGGTGAGCGGGTCTGGGAGCAAGCTCAGCTCTCTGCGCTCCCGGCAGCTGCAGGGTTTGCCTCCTGTGAGTGTTTTATTTGCACAGGTGCAGTTAGAGTAAAATAGAGGAAAGATAATTGAAGCTGGAAAGGTGACTCCCAAGCAGGCAGCAGCCTTTCGGGAGACAGAGGCTTCGGAAAGGGAACGTGCACGGCTGCACGGCCGCGCACACACAGCCAGCCTCTGGACAAGCGTCAATCCAGAACACTGCTCCGGCAAACCCTGCTCACCGGCCCGCTTCGGACACGGCGCCCACCGACCGCAGCTCCAGCCGCAAGTGTGTCCCCAAAGCAGCAGCTGGGGACAGGACCCCCGGTGAGCTGGGCACAGCTGCGGTGTGCCGTGCCGTGCCATGCCAGGGAAAGATGCCTGGGAGCCGCACGAGCAACGTTCACTCACCTGCACCGCCTCTGCTCCCTTCCCTCCAGGTTCTGCCGATCGCCTGCCACCGGAGGAGCAGCTCATCTGGCTTTTTGGGAGAGTCCCCGGCCCCTCAACGCACGCAACCACAGGCACGCTCCCATCCCGGCCGGGATCCCCTGCTCCCACCCGCACCGCCCGACCTCCTCATCCGCCACCTCCGCTTCCCTCACCCATCACCTCAGGTTTCTCGCTCGCTCTGTGCTTGGCTCTTTTTTTTCTTTTCTTTTTTTTTTTTCCTCCCAATCTTGTTTCTATAGAAACGAGATTAGCAGAGGGGGAAATAAAACAGACCCATGTGACTCAGATTCCGACACTGAAGAATCTCCCAGTCGTGCTTGCTGGGGCTTTACGTAACCACGAGTCTGTGTGGGCTCGGCTGGGGCGACCGGGCTCAGACAGGGGGACTGAGCTCAGACAGGGGAACCAGGCTTGGGTGGGGAGACCGGGCTTGGATGGGGAAACCAGGCTTGGGTGAGAGGGACCGGGCTCGGAGGAGGGGGACCAGGTTCGGCAGTGGAGGGACCACCAGGCAGAAGGCAGCAACGCCTCGGGCTGACCTCCGCTGGCTTTGGGCTTTCTGTGGCACTCCTGATGCAACAACGTGCCACCAAACCCCACCGGCATCCCCAGAGGACGTCGCAAGCCCCTGCCACCCTGCACGGCCCTGCTGCGCTATCTGTTCCTATTGAGAGGGGAGAAAGCAGAGGTAGTGATGCTGAAAACTGCCCTGACTCGCACCGGAACTTCTGGGGCCCCCAGGCCAGCTTCGGGGGAGGAAGCCACAAGAGCCCCCCATGCTGCCAGGCTGTCCTGCCCCTGCCCTCACCACTCAGGAAAGTGGTTTTGGCCACCGGTCTCCGATCTCCACGGCCTCATGGTTGACAACACAGGGAATGTGGTGAGCTGCAGACAGCCGTGTACTCCACTCTCCTCCTCAATCTCCTAAATCCACGAGTGATGTCCGGGGTTGGAGCGTACCAGCCACAGACTGAGCTCTTCCACCGCTGTTTTGGGTCACTGGGTGACTGGCACAGGACACTGCCCACAGGGACTTCCCAAGCCCAAATGGATGCTGCTCACCTTAGCTTCAGGCGAGTGGTGGGTGGGGAGCGCTGGGGACCCCCTGACTGAAGCCTGCCCTCAGTGCGTTCCCTTAGCTGCAGGACACACGCTGACTGCACATGGCCATCGCTGCCTGCCAAGGTTGCCCACCCAGGGCTTCTGCTGATGGACCCCGACGCCTGTACGGGACACTGCCCTTCTGCCGCACCTCTGGGGGCTCACCCCCCACTCCTCAGATGCTGCCCAGGGCTGGAAATGGGAAGCTTGGGTGATCTCCTGCCAGAACACAACAGTTCAACCCAAACAGCAGCGAAGTGCCCGGGCTGGGCTGGCTCTCCCTGCGGCAGGGCAGCAGAGAGCATCTCAGGAGGTTCGGTTCCTCACCCGAAGGGCAGGGCATTGGCGCCACGCAGGCAGAGGAATTCAGCGACAATTTCTCCAAGTCCCTGGGTTTCCTTCGGGACTTCAGCGTCCCACTTCTCGGGCTGACTCAACCGTGACTAGTTTGTGAGATCTGATGCCGTTACAGCCCAAGGTCTGCCTGCGGGCTATTGCATTAGGAAATCTCTCCCCCCTGAGCACGGTGGTGTTGAACAGCACATCAATGGAACAGGCGCTCCTTTACCTCCGCGACGAGCTCTGGACAAATTAGACAGCACAACACAGCAGCTGCCGGCAGCCACAGTTTGAGCAAGTGATGAATTCGGGCGTATCCACCCAACCAAACTTTTCCATGTGTTAACACACTGGGCTTGTCAGCTGTGCGATGTGCTGAGGTCGGGTGACGCTGCAGAGAAAAAGCCAAAGGGCTTTTGCGCTGCTAAGGGGATGAGCTCTGCGAGGGCGCCGGCTCACCCACCTGCTGAGGATGAGTCTCCACAAGCTAAACCAGCCAGTCTGGTGGGAGCGAGCAAAGCTGGTGATGTCTGTTTTGACCCAATGAGGGGCTTGCTGCAAGGGGAGGACAGCTGGCCAGCCTGCTGAGGCTTCCCGAGGCCAGAGAGAGGGACAGTGGGGATGCTGCAGATGGGGAAAGAATGGCAGGAGTTGCATGAGACGGTAAAGAAAGAAGCTAGAGGTCTTGACAAGAGGGAACAAGGAGACATGTCTGACAGCCCTGGGACACGAAGCTGATCGTGAGACCCTGAACGGTTCAGAGAACCTGAACCACTCCTCCTCGTGCCACAGCACACATCAATGCAAGCCGCCTCTTGGTTGATGAGCACCCTAAAGCCATAAAGGAGAGATGGGTCAGAGCCGCAAAACCCCAGTAACCACAACCCAGAGCAGCCCCGTGTCACTGGCACAGCACGCCCAGCCAGCCATGGTGACCTTTGATGGTCCCTTCCAACCCAAGCCATTCCATGATTCCATGATTCTATGATTCTATGACCGGGGGCTCAGGGAAGGGAATTCGCGGCAGCAAATCTCGACGTTTGCCACATATTGGGGGTATAAGCAACGCTTAAAGATTGTCAGTGAGCGCTGCTTTGCCAGGCCTGGCTCTTCACAAGCCTGGCAGATGGAGGCACCTAGACTCACGCTGGGCTGGCTTCCCTGGGAAGGACCAAGTTGGACTCTGCAAGACCTGTCTCTGCAGCAAGGAGCTGGCCAGAGCAGATGGAATCCTCTATTTAAAGTATGATAACGGGGTCACAAAAAACTTCCGCCAGCAAAACCGCTTTGATACGTACAGCTAATTATAGTTGGCATTATCAGGCTGCATTACAATTAGCAAGTTGATGGCTAGTCTCTATTTCTGATCTGCAACACAAGGCGGGTAGGTATACCCAAGGATGAAAGGAGAAGGAAAGCAGGGGGAGAAGGACAGAGATACCTCACAGGTGCATTTAAATAAGCAGTGCAGCTGTTTCCGAGCGCCGTGGAAAAGCAGGTTTTATTTGGAGGGTGTTTATAAAGAAGGCCAAGGAAAGAAACACAACATATCCCTTCGGCGCAGCCTCCGTCAGCAAGCTGGGCAGCCTCATGACCCTGCTGCCCGCTCGCTCCCCCCGATGGCGAGGTCTGCCAGCACCCTTCAGGTGTGCTCCAGGGTCCCACCAGACCTCCTGGGTCCTGCACCTCCAAGCAGAACCCCGGGCTGACTTTTCTGAGCTATTTAGAGGCCAGATTAAAGCAGCACCCAGGAAGAAACCCAGCCTCACATCCTACTTGCATTTCCCAAAGCCTGTCCCTGTTGGCCTGTCCAGTGTTCAGTACCAAGCCAGCTGCTTCACAACAGCGGAGGCAAATGATAGCACCAACAACCCCTGGAAATGGATGGCATTTTTAGAACTTTTTTCTTGTCTTCTTTGAAAATGAGAGTCTTGTCAAACTTAGAGCATTTGCTGCAGAGAATTTGATGCTAATCCAAGCAGAAGAACCATCTGATGAGTCCCAAATTAAAATGTTCCTTTGTTTTGGCTTTCAAACATTGTATTTTAATACCAATGTACACTCTGAACGGAAGGTAAATTTGCATGTCCTTCCCCTAAAAATTCTCTGCCAAAACAATGATTTTATTCATTTGCATTCTGACAATAACAACTGTCCCCCCTCTGACCAACAGCTGTCCGCGCAGGAACAGAGATGCTGGGCACGCGTGCCCACAGCCTGGTGAGTCACGCTGCGCCCTGCAGCCCCCCAGCATGCCCGTTCTGCCAGCGGGGATGGGACCTGCACCGGCATCGTCTCCCTTCCTGGGCATCATCATCACCCATGGGCACGCACAGTCCTGTTGTGAACCCTTCCCCACACGGGTACGAGCCAGGAATCATCCCATGGGCGAGCACAGCAAGGAGGCAGTGGGACACACTGCCAAGAGACCCCGTACCCGGCGATGTGAACGGGGCCCGTGGACGGGGCTGTGGGACTTCGGAAGAGGTGGGATCCTGACGGCAACATAAGATGATCTGGAAGTTTCCTCTCTCTCCAAACTAAGCAATATTTAGGCTGGCATCTCCACGCCTGCCACCTTGTCACATTAAGATCCCGTAATCTCCATTTGGTGCTGTAAAACAGCTTAAAAGAAGATGTAAACAAAGATCTTTTTCTAACTCCCTACCATAAACTATAGCATTGACGAGCACCATTTCATGAATTGCATGCAGCAATATGCTTCACCCTCAAAATTAGCTTAGTCTACTTTAAAAACAAAAGTCCAACCATCTACAGACAACAATTAAACAAAACCTACAAAATAAAATAGTCAAAAACTCCCTTCCTTGCGCAAAATCCCCATCACTTTGCTTATTTTTAAGGATGCTATCCTTTCCCTTTACTACTGCTTTTAATGAAGATACCGCTCCTTCCTGAGCACCAGGACAGAGAACTTGGGCTCTTCCGACCGTCCTACGTGAGCTTGCTTGAGCCTATGTCTGCAAAGGCAGAGAAACGTGCAGACTTGCTCCTTTCTTGCCAGGGGACAGGAGAGCTCTGCATACAGCCCTCGTAGCTACTTTTCAGAATTTTCCCCCTAACAATTAAAGCTTTTATTCTAATTAAGAAGATACCGGGGAAAATAAAGAAAGAAAGAAAGAAAGAGAAAAGGACAAAACCCAACAAATCTCTTTCCTCGCGTGCAATCAGCATGGACGGGTGGGGAGGTCCTTAGAGGGGCTCAGCCCTCCCGGGACCTTCATCTTCCTCCACCCGCTCCGGCCGCTGCTCAGGCTGAGCCCACACACGGCGAGGCACCACCATGCCGTCCCACATCCCCGCCGTGCCGTCCCAATCTGTCCCAGCAGCTGTGACTTCAGCCTGATCCCCCTTTGCAGGGGACAAGCCGCCCCGGGGGGATGTGCCGTTGTTTAGTCTGAGCGCTGCACTCACACTGGAGCCGGCACTTGTTTTAAATGGCCCCGCGTCCGACGCTGCGCGCAGCAATGGAAAAGCTTGTTATTCTGGGCTGCCAGTCGGCCAGGCTTTTCCAAGTGCAGGAGAGGAGTGATGTGGTTAACGCGAGCTGGCCGCAGAGCCTCGATGGTTTTCCTTTCTGGGCTGGCACCCGCCTCCTCCAGCGGACCACACCGCCTGCCACCATCACTCGCTGTCGGGACGGGCAGGCAGGTGCCAGGAGCCGTGCGTGCATGCAGGCGTGCTTGTGCACACGGGTGCACTTGCGCGTGCAGGTGTGCTTGCACATGAGGCTGCAGGGAAGGACGGGAGAGGGGCGGCAGGGAACAAGCCCAGACCCCAGAGGCACCAGGACACCCGCCCAGGAACGGAGCCCCAGCAGCATCCCGCCGGCCTCGCTGCTCAGCGACGGCGCAGAGCAGGGCCAGGACACGTCCCATGGGGACACACACAGCCCAACCCACATGTGTGCTGCCTCCTGCAAGAGCCGGGTGGTTGGTGGTGCTGGTGGCCCCCAAAGGGCACCCAGCGCCTCCGTGTTTCATTCACAAAGCTCCTCAGACCGGTAAAGTAGCACCTGTAGAAGAAATACATACTAAAATCCAACCCATGGAGGGTCTTGGGCTTTTTTTTTTAACCAGCCAAAGGGAAAAAGGAAGAAGGCAAAATACCACGAGTCTGACTATAAGATACAACACTAGCGTTCACCAGCACCAAATGGGAAGAACTCACTATGTTTGTGGCCAGAAGAACAATGCCGTGAAATGCCACCGAGTTACACACAGCCCCATTCTGCCCTCTGCGTTTCCTCTCCTACAGAAAGTAAGCGGTTATCAGGGGCAGCCGGGTCCACGCCACGGACCCCGCTCTGCTCCCCGCACCCTCCTCCTGGTCCCAGGATGGGCAGCAGGAAGATGCAGAGCTGTGGGGGCACCTGTGGGACTCGTGCACAGCGTGCAGCATCCCTTGGTGTTTCACCTGGCCCAGAGGCGGATCTGTCCTGGGGGCTGGGAGAGGGGGACCCACCAGGCTGCAGTTACAACCACATCTCTCCATGCTAAAGGAAAATTTCCCTCTCTGGCTTTCCCTTAGGTCTCATGAGCGTGACAGGATTTAAAACCCAGCCCGCTGGGCTCTCTTGCACTGGTGCATGAATCTGCGTCTTCTCTTCCCTGCGTTCCCAGTTCTTCCCAGTTCAGTGAAAACCCCTCGCCACCCTGCCTGAGGCACTTTCCCGTTAGCATCTCCCCTGCTTCGCCCAGCAACGTGCACGGGGATGCAGGACGCTGCTTAACAGCCCTTGAAATAACAGGGACAAGGAGAACGGGAAACGGATCCCTACAGGCAAACCGTAGCTCATCCAAACTTCCTCCCAGCCCAAAAGTCCCCTTGAAAAGGCACGATGGGGATTTACAAAGGTCTCTCTTGCAAGAAGGGGAAAAATGCAGGAGAGAAAAGCCCTTGGCGAGCCTCCCTCACGGCCGCCTCCAGCCACCGTGTCTGCCCCACGGCGGGGAAGCGCCACGGAGGTTTGAGGGACTTGAAGGGATTTGCGACGCAATAAAAACATTCCTGCCTGCAAAGCATGAAACCCCAAAAGTTTATGGGAAACCACTGTCTTCGGGATGTCTGCATATCTTCAGGCATCCTGGGAGCTGTAGTTCAAAGAAACCAAGAAAAAGCAAGCGGCCGATAATGATGGTTTCTGGATGGAAGTTGTGTGACTATTGGCTCCCACATGAAAGCCTGAATTTCTGGGATGCCGAGCCCGTTTCTGCAGCCAAGTGAGAGGAGAGCTCCTCGGCGCCTGGGGCATGAGGGACTCCAGCAACGAGGCGAGGGAGAGCGAGAGGCACTCGCTGCCCTCGGGGAAGAACAAACGGCCTCAGCTCTGACACGAGCAACCCAAAAGCCAAGCGTCGATGATTGGGAGGAGGGATGCGCTGCAGCAGGAGCCAAGCAGGAGGGGCCAAAGCCATTTCCAGGGCTGGGAGCCTTGCTGTGATCTGTCAGAGACGTGGTCCTTGCCGGGGGATGTCTCCAGCCAGCATCCGGCCGAGGACTGGCTGGGTGGGGAACTACAGCGAAGGACTGAGTATGGGGATGGGGCCCTCCTCCGGGCCAGGCTGCGAAAGGACACAGCACAGTGGCTTTCATCTGGTACTATGGAAATCAAAGGACACCAGTCGGGACTGCATGGCCTCACCTACGAGCTAAAGACTCTGTGCCTCAGTTTCCCCGCTAACTCGTATTGTCCACCTATCCCCAAGGGCTTCAGGGACTGGCCTTTGCTATTTGAACACCCATGGGGAGCTGAGCTCCTGAGAAGCCAGCTGCCTACACTGCACCACGCTCAGCATCATTAAATCACCCCCAGGCCCATTTCCTCAGACCCCACAAAGGACGGCCATGCCAGCCAGGCCAGCGAAAGGCATTTTATTCCAACACAGGAGCCTCTTCATGCAAGAGAGCCACCTCCCAAAAGCAGAACCAGTGGCACCTGACATCCTCCAGATGAGGCACTGCCCATCAGCAGAGCTCCTGCACCTAAAACACCCTTCCCGCATGACCGCACTGAGGGCAGCAGTGAGGGGACAGAGATGTAAGAGGGTTGCATCTCATCCTGGACTGAGCCTGGAGTGATGCAGGAGACGAGACACTTTCATTTCCAACCAAGGAATCCTGCAGCAAAGACCACAACCACTGGGCAAAGCCAATGCTAGAAACGTGAGCCATGGTGGGAGACCTTCTCGCTATCTATCTGCCTTTCATGGGCTTGGGCTTCACACGTCAGACCGTGAGACTGCTCCGTGGTTGAGCAAGGCCCTCTCCACCATCGGACAACATCTGCCCACCAACACAAGCATGATGCAGAAACGCAATGACAAACCTATGATGTAAGACACTGCACCAACTGACTTAAAACCCCAGCGTGGTGTGCTCTGCAGTGCTGGCTGCCGGGAGCCTGAAGTCTTCAAAAGTGGTTTCAGACACTTAGAAAGCAAACAGCCAGCAATGAAAGATAAACCATGGGAGGGTTTGTCCTTGGAGAAAACCTGTAGCCCTGAAGAATCAAGAAGAGGTGGATTTTTCATGCTGGCAATAGCAGCATGGGTGCTTTCCAGGTGTCTCATTTTCCCCCTCCATCCTCCAGCACAAGAGATAGCAGGTTGTTGCTGAAAACGCATCTCGGTGCATGGCAAACGCTGCCTGTGGGGTGGGGACATCACGGGAGGCAGGTCCCCCAGGACACAGCACCCTTCACATCTCACTGCAACTCCATCCAGGCTGTCACAGAGCGACTGCTTTCCACCTTCTCAGAGTAAACTGCCTTCTGATGCGACCAGCCAGCAGGTCCACAGGGCACTGCAGCCAAGAGCTGAGTTTCTGGAGGCTCTGCAGAAAGACGCCTCTGTTTTGCAGAGCTGGGCCCTCTGCTCTGGGGGAGAACAGCAGCTGGAGATGTTTCTGGGCCAGTTGTGCTTTTCACAGACAGTGGAAAAGGTATCCTGAAACAGTCAAGGCCACAACAGGTAAGATGGGAGACCCTGTCTCCAAGATTTAGGGCATTATGCTGGTGCCTCTTGCTTCCTTTTCCTTGACTGCCAAATTCACACAGCGATCCTGATCTCCCCTGGAACTAAATCCCAGATTTACTGAAATGACCCAGTGGACACAGCCTTTTCCCTGCTCCAAGGTGTCTCAGCCCTGCTTGGTATGTACCCCTTCTCCACAGGGAAGGGTCCCACCAGGCAGGTGGTCTCCTCACTCTCCCCAAACCAGCAGCAGGCTCCCTACCTCCAGCAAATACCCGTGGGTCCTCGGGACAGGGCCGTGCCGCTAACGCCCATGGGTTCAGCATCTGGGATGCAATGCCGGCGCTTGCTCCACGCCCCGCAAGGCAGAAAGTTTGGAGCATGGTCTTGTAATGGTTGTCCCTGCTCACTTCAAACCTCACTCTGGTGTCCTCGGCCTGTTCCTCAGCACTGACAAAACCCAACTGAGGACGACAGTGAGGGCTTCAGAAGCAGAGCAGATGCTCAGAAACCATAGCCCCCTCCCACCTAACCCCAGCCAAAACATGGCTCCCCAGCACGTGCCTCCAACACCCGCAGCCCATGCAACAGCTCAGCCTTTGCTGTACGATCTCTCGCACCTTAGGTCTTCTCCTGCACCACTGAACCCTGGTACAAGGGTTTTCGTTGCACCGTGAGCCCCCGCGATGGGTATGTCCAAAGCAGAGCCTCAGGGAGGAAAGGGAGGAGCAGGAGGCTGCTGTTACAGCCCATTTCTGACAGGAAAAGCAACCATCTGGGTGCAGAGCATCTCTCAGCAGCGCAGAGGAACGCACGCACACTGCCACGTTTTGAGACAGGTTGGCTCAGTGCTCCCCAGACACGTAATGTGGGCCTTCTGCAGTCATTTCACTGAGCCCTCTCTTTCAATTAACGCCGCTTTTCAGATCAGATTGAAAATGCTGACGTCTGTCTATTATACCAGGAGTCGCTCCCAAAGCTACTGTCTCTTTTTCCAAACGAGCCAAACCAGCAAAGGGTTATTAACCAGGGAGAAAACGAGGACAGAGAGGGAACGTGCTGTTCTGTGATAGGAACTGTGCTAATGAACATTATAAAAATAAAGATCAGAAAAGCCTCAATGACAACTGCAACCCTAGAAAAGCTGCAGTCAGACCCCAAAGCAAAACAGCTGAGAGAAGAGAGGGGAAAGTCCACCGTGGCCCCAGCACCCCGCAGCACCTGCGACCACATTCAAAACCTCTCACCTCCAGCACCAGGTCGCTTGATTAAAGCGGAGTCTGACACTAGGCCCATCGCAGAGGTATCCCAAGCCCCTCTGCTAGTCCTGGGCGTGGTGTCAGCCAGCCATATCCTGATGCACTGTCAGGTGATGGCTGACTGATGGCTTTGCAAAACATGAGCCACCACGAGCAGCACCGCAGGCGCTGGTCCCCGTCTTCTCCTTTGGCACGTCCCACCACCCACTCCTTGGGGATGTGTGGTCGCGGTGCCTGCTCTCCTTACTCCTCCTTGCACCTGGTTAATCCATGGAGAGGAAGAGGAGCTGCCACACCATAATGCTCAGGCCTTGCAGCTGCAAGGGGATCTAACTTGCGGCCTTGCCAGTGGCCTTCAGGTTTGCTTGAATCGCTGGCTTTGGTTCCCTCAGCTGCTGAAGGGACTCTGCTGCTTTTACAGGACCAGGTCCAACAAAACACTTAAGCATGTGCTCATCTCCCAGGGTAAGAGCGGCCCGTGGAGATCAATGCTTCAGAAAAACGCACTTTCCTGGATCGGGGCCACGGTGATGGAGCTACCGCCACCAAAGCCATACCTGAATGGGACCTCCCAGTGCTGTCTCTCCCCAGGAAAACCAGCAAACCTACACTGAGTATCAACCTATATTCTAAGTGTTTAAAAATAAGCAAACTTACCCTCCTCTACAAAATAACAGAAATCCTGGAAGAAACAGAGCACAAACTGTACCTTCACACATCCCCCACCGAGCGCCAACCCAGGGCGAGAAGAAGGTGGCTAAGTCCAAAGAGAGTCACATTTTCTAACGAACATGTTAGCACAGCCCTGGAGCTGGTGGTGACAGGTAAACTCGCTGCAGGGAGCCCCCGGGCTCCCAGCGCTGTGCGGGGCTCAGCAGGAGACAGGGGGCTGGACCCCGGCGGGACAGACGCTCTAAATTAGGAATGAAAAATGAAAACATTCCCCCTGGCCCCGGGCTCGGCAGAAGGGTACGCTCAAAGTGAGCCCTTGTCTGGGACAGCCAGCGGGCGAAGTGAGGCGACGACGACAGCTCTGCTGGAGTCCAAAATATACTCGCAACTTGTTTTGAATTACTTGATGCAGGGCTTTAAAAAAACGCTTAAAAATTTCCATCTAACCCGGCTTCGGAGCTGCAGGAGGACCCTGGGTTTTGTTTCCACGCAGCCAGGACAGCGATGCTGATCTGAATTTTTTCCCCTGGGTAGTGAAAAGAGAGAAATCTCGGGGAGGGCAGTGCTGAGAAGAGCAAGGGGGACAACAGCCACCCGGCATGCCCTGACAGTCATTTTGAGTGATGACCGCAAGGCATCCACACCAGCGACTGTAGGTGGGAGCGATGCTCCCTCCCAGCACCCCGGTCTCTGACAGGCTGGCTGCCCCAGGGTGCCCGGACCCCACAGACCCACCAACCTTAGATAAAGCCACAAAGGTAATTTGCTCCCCAAGCACCATAGTGCAGCCCCCGCCGGCACTGAAAGCTCCTACTCATGGTTCAAATCAATGCGGCTACATTACAAACAAACCTGTAGGAGGGAGAGGGAAAGAAAGAATCCCTCGAGGAATCTGCAAGGCACTGGAGGAGCTAAAAATAAACACTGACGACAAGTCAATCTAGAAACAGAAAGCTAAAAACCCTAATAATAGAGGGTTGCCAGCCGGAGGAGGGAGATGCCTGGCACCCCGCTCTCTGGCTCTGCTCGCCGAGGCTCCCACGGGGAGTGGGGGCACGGGGAGCAGCCTGCGTGTGGCTGCGGGACCGAGGGGGCATGGCTGCCTCTGAAGCAACGGTGGGCTTCCTCCAACAGAGCCCAGCTCTCAGGCAGGGAAATGTGGCACTGAGGTTCCTTGCTGCTTTTTATCTCTGTGTTTTCAAATTACCTCTCACGACGGGCCAGCTGACTCCAAGGAACCACGACGCTTGCGCCAAACTCCCCAGTTCCTCCTCCGCTCCCTTCCAAGCGCCAGAAACCAAGCCAAATCTGTCCTTTCCAGTGGTGGTCACCATCTTTCCCACATCCCTCAGATGAGATCAGTCTGGTCTCAGGGCTCATCTCTGTAGCTATCAGTGCTCAGCTCCGCTATTCGCCCCCTTCCAGGCCCCTCCAAGGATGTGTCCCGATCCAGGCTTTCCACCCCCCTGAACACGTGCCATCACAGACAGAAATCTCATAGTGCAGGCCACAGTGATCTCACAGCTATAAGGCAACAGAAAGTGTATAAAAGGCTCCGCATGGCAAGTCACTCGCAGTGTGAAATTCAAATGTGAATTTCAGGACTTCACAGGACCAAAAAGTCTGGCCTGAATGAGATCGCGGTAGATGAGAAGGGTGGAAGAGCCCTGGGTTTATCCACCAGGCACGTAAGAGAAATCCAAGCCCACTGCAAGGCCCCAGGGCAAGGGCAGAAACCTGCTCTTGTCCTCCATGTCCCCAAGGCCTCCAGGGCAGAATATGTCCCCAAGGGCAATCAGGAGAGCCCCCATACTTGTTCCACCCCGACCCAACACGCTGCTGGCTACAACAGGGGGGACCATCTCTGCGGCAAAGCAGAGATATGCTGCTTGGACCCATCCATCCCCGCGGCCAACATCCTCTGCCTCTCCCCACCCCGGCCATGGCAGTCCCGGCACAGCCCACCTTCTCCTTATGAAGGGCAGAGCTGGAGGGACACGAAGCAAGGACAGGCCACCTGGGAGCAGGGGCACGGGAGCAGGCGGGAGGAGGTAATTTGATGACTTGCACTTGCCTCCCCAGCCCCGGCGTCAGGCTCGGGTGACTAATGCTCCAGGAAGGGGATGCTGCTCTCCTGCAACGATACACGCTGCTAATCCCGCGGGTTTCTCTGCCACTTCCGCGCGCCGGCTGCGGGAGCCAGCACCATCCTGCCCGGCTCCCCGAGCGCTCCTGCAGGAATGGCATGGCCCCCGGCTCGCGCCGAGCTCTGCTCCCTGCGTGCCTCCCGGCCTCCCTGTCCTCCTTCCCAGCTCATCCCTTCTCCCTCTTTTTCAGTAAAAGCTCTAGGAGGAAAAAAGGGTGTCAACAGGGTGTTTGTTTAAATAAAACGAGCTGGAAATGAGTGGGAGTCTCATCAGGCAGCACTTACGCCTCTCCTGCCTAAAAGGTAATTGCCTGGGCTTGGAGGGGACAATAAAGCTACAGCAGGGAGGGGGACTCGTACCTGGGGTCAGTGCAGACACCGGGCACCCTGCTGCGAGGGCAGGGAACCATGGAAGCGTGGGATTCCCTGGTTCGGGCAAAGCTCCTGGTGACTGCCAGCCCCCAGTCCTCCTGAGTGCCTCCCCACCCCTCTGCTCTGTCCGGGCACCCCCGCATCCCCCACCTCCATCAGCGAGCAGGGACCAGCAGCTCGCCCTGACCTGCCCATCGCCTGCACATCCAGCACCTCACCTCTGTCTCTGAAGCAAGGGCCCTGGACAAGCCCGAAGGGATGTGCCCAGCGACACAGACACCAGCCCCCGGGTCCCCACGGGCAGCGCCGGCTCTTTGCCCGGGAGCCCCACAGGCAGGTAACCTGCTGCCGGTGGCAGCCGACGCTGTGCAAGTGCTGGGGCATGCGGCTCGGCCATAAACCCAGCTCTCCAGCTCAGGAATGTCCAAATAAATACAGAAATACATAAAAAGGCCATAAATAAGGTTGCCTGAGATGGCTGTTTGTCTCCTGCCTGGCCAGGACCCCCTCTCCCCCATTGCTGTTTGCCTTGGCAGATGACAGCTGGGTAATTTGTTTCCATTGCAATGAAGTCCTAATTAACTGGAATAAACTTTTTACACTAAGTGTGTTTGTTTAACAAACTGGCTCTTTCAGAGCCTCACCGAGACCTGATTGATGCATTTGAGGGGAGTGGAAACACGCTGGGTGCTTGGACATTAAAGCTGCAGTGTCTGAGCAGGCCAGGGCTGAAAGGGCTCTCTCTGTGTTTGGGAAATCAAAAATGACACCTCTGATGTCTGGACCGGGATGGGGATTTCAGCATGGCCTTTGTGTACAAATATTTAGGGTTTCACATTTGCTGTGGCTGACACCCCCTCCAGTGTCCCCACTGCTGGGGCGAGCAGGGTCTTGTGGCTAGGAGATCCCCCAGGACCCCGCTCTGCACCGGTGGAAGGAGGTGGGATCCATCACGCTGGACTCGCTGCCGACTGCAGTGAAGCGCGCCGGGGCGCACGTGGTCCCTCCTGGTGACAGCACTGGTGGCGCCGGCCAGCCAACAAAATCCCAAAGGTGGGACTCCACAGGATGCTCTCAATGAAGCAAGACCAGTGTCTTCAGCAGCAGCCACGCTGCCTCCTCCCCGCCTTCAGAGATCGGCTTCATTGCCTGTGAAGCCAGTAACTTGCAGCAGCAAAACCAAGATGGTTAGAAACCAGTCTGCGATGGTCAGAAACTGGTTAGAAGTCTGAGACTGTTTTCTGGTTCAAACCAGAGCTTCCAGCAACACTTGCCAGCTGGGGGGAGGTGGGGGGACACAGAAGCTTGCTAAAAGCCTAGAAGCAGAGCCCTCCTCATCCTCAGAGCCGCCCAGTCGGTCTGGAAATGGCAAAGCCGAGCGGCCGCATTGCAGAGTAGGGATCTGGCACCACCAGGCCTGGCAACCTGGCCCCGATGCAGGCGGTCAAGACACTGTGTGCAGGCAGAGGGAAAACATCTGGGAACAAGGGAAACATCTGGAGATAGCAGCTCTTGTGCTGTACCTTCTTTGGGAAGATTGGTGCCGAGAGCTGAAGGACCCTCAAGACAAGCAATGCTAAGCCCACGCATCTGCTAGACGGTGGCCTAGGATCCAGGACAAAACCTGATTAAAAGAGGGAGAAAAGAGGAACGCAGCGGGAAAAAGACGACTGAACTACGACCGGCTCTGGTGCTGGAAGGCAGGTGCCAAGTGCCACCCTGCCGGCTCCGGCAGGACTTCCCGCGGGGAGGAGAGCCGAGACACTGCACAGCTCCGCAGTAGGGCCTGGGCCATGACGAGCCCCATGCTGGAGCTGTGTTTCAGCTGTCTTAATGAGATAGCTGTACGAATAATAAGCACTTCTGGAAAACAAAGCACCTCTGACATTCAAGGAGGAGAATGAATGCAGCTGAGCGTTCCCTCCCTGGGTGCTTTTTCTTTCCTACCTCATACCACAAAGAAAAACCTATAGCAGCCCCTGCTTGAGCACTGTCAGCTCCAGAGGTTTTCTTCAGGCATTCAAGCTTTTTTGGAAGGCTTGGTTTCTCTATTTTTAAATGTAAAAATGGGATTTTGGAGGCCCTAGGGTTTCTTTTGCCTCCTTCTCCAGCTGTTTCCCCAAAGCACTGCATGCATTTCCATTTACTGTGGGGCAAAGAAGGTGTTTTCTTGTGGCTGGGGGTTTAGCAGATCTCCCACAACCCCTCAGTAAAATGCCCCAAAGTCTCCCCAAAGTCATCCTGCCCAAGCTGTCCATGGCTTGATTCAGTCAAGTCTTTAATTAGGTACAAATCCCATTATGCAGTGTTTCTTCAGTAATTATTATAGGCTCATCGTACCTTCAGCTGCATCTTCTGGACGTGTTGAAAGCCGCCAGTGGCAGGACTGATGGCAGAGACCTGAGCTAGCTGCCCGGGCTCCCTGTGCAGTCCATGGAGAGATGAGGCACTTCTGGAGGGGGAATTCATTTCCCCGTAAATTAGATGGTGATGCTGGAGGTGGTGCCCTTTTACACGATGTCCCAAGCCTGAAGAGACAACCGAGCGCCCACACCCTCGTCCCTTCCTGCCGCACATCTCTTGGGAGTCACTGCGCTACACTGAATCCTATCTTCGTTAACGCCAGAAAACTGCAGGAAAGCTCAAAGCCTTAGATCTCACCTCTGCGCACACTGCTTTGTCAGGATGCAGTAAAAACAATGTATTTTCCTCCTTTAATGTCCTTAGACATTAGGCATAGCAAATTCGCGCTATCTACATGTCTCCCCACAGTCTGCTCAGTACAGCCCAAGTAAATCAGCATATTCAGCCTGACTGTCCCTCCCAGAGCAAAGAGCCAGAGGAGAAACACCAACGCTGCAGCTCACAGAGACCTGGCTGACTGCTCTCAAGGCTAATACTGTCATTTCCACCACCACCAGCAATTTTTGCTTCTCAGGAGCTCAGGCGGCTCGGAGAAGGGCTGCAGAGCCACTGTCCGCAGCACACATCGTGCTTCGCGTGTGTCCCTGCCGGAGTGAAGCAGAAGACAACCGTGCTGGAGACAACGTGAAGCTGGGAAGAGCGTGGATCGATTTGCAAACAGCTGGTCTTTCCCAGCAGATTGTGCCTGCCAGTGGGCTCAGGAACAACAAAACGCTCTTCTACAGAACAGCAGCTGAGCACAAGGCAACCTCCAGTGCCGCCACACAGCAAAGCGCTCAGATACTAGCCCGCTTGGCCACGGTGAGGGCGGTCTTCGGTGAGGACAAGCTTCCGAAGAGAGCGCAGGCTGATGTAGCTGCTGAGGGTTCTGTGGCCCAGGCGTCTATCTGGCACCACAGGTGAAAGCATGGGGAGAAAACACCAGGACCGTGAACTTGAATAAAAAGCCAGATTAATCTGTGGATGTACCAGGAAAGAGTACCAGAGACTTTGCTCGTGCTGTGCTGATGGGCAAAGCAGCAAGCTCTTGAGATGATGCGAGGCAAGCGAGGTTGAGAAAGGAGCATGAGGAGCGGGACGTTTTCACCCACAACCAGAAATTTAATGTGCTCGACGCTACTGAAACCTGCTATGGTAATTTAAGTGATCAGAAGTCTCTGCGTAGGAGGGGTGGCAGGGAAGGAAGAGGAGGGCACTGTATACTTACAATACATGCCATTATATTTTTTTCTTTAGAATTACAGGTCTTTTAGCAGTCAGTACTTGAAGAAATACAGATTTACCTTCTTACCAAGGACTGGGAAGAGGCACAGCACATCATACCTGGGCCAGCACAGGACTGCAGGAGCTCAACCTTAAATACATATTCTCAAGAAGGAAAGAAATAATGCATTATAAAGGATTTGGGTTTGTGAGTCACACACTAGAAGACTCACAGAGCCAGCAATAAAATACCACATGCATTTCTAAACGCTATAGTTGATAACTTTTCAATGCCGAAGTTAATGCACAGCAGGTGACAAAAGGCCGAGCCGTCGCCGGCTGCCCGGAGAGGCAGCCCAGGCTGGCAGCGATCCCCACGGACCAAGGAGAAGATGGGGGCAGGCCGCATCACGGACGCTCAGTACTGCAAAATGGCTATTTGCACATCCTGGGAGGTGGGATAAAACTGACTCTCAGGAGAGACTTTGAAAAAAGTAGAGTGAAAAAATAAGAGTTCTTTAAGGGGAGTTCACCGAATGTCTGTAAAG
This sequence comes from Sagittarius serpentarius, assembly GCA_034782735.1. Taxonomy (NCBI): domain Eukaryota; kingdom Metazoa; phylum Chordata; class Aves; order Accipitriformes; family Sagittariidae; genus Sagittarius; species Sagittarius serpentarius. Next base: position 1,281,931 of record JAVKLA010000061.1, read on the forward strand.
TCCTAATTTCATAGTTAGGAAAATAAGCAACTTGCTTAAAAATCCCCTTTGCTAAATGAAGGCTCAGAGTGGAAATAGAATATACAATAAAGAGCGGTCAATACACATGAAAAATTACAATGCGTAGGAAAATTATAAGGGAAAAAAAGAGAAGGGGAAAATGCATGGCTGGACATGCAAGTTCTGCTATTGGGAGCCAAACAAATGCTAGCAATAGGTCAGTTTTTAAGGAGCAATAGACCATTTTTAAGCAGAGGCTATAGGACTGCTCATAATGATGCAGAAAACCCAAACATAGTCAATAGATACTTACTCTGCGTTTGGGGAAAAAAAAGGAGAGTAAAGTACTTGCTAGGAGACACAAAGCTTTCCTAAACTATCAGTATCCTCACCTACATCTAAGGCGGCCAAAGAGCACTCAACAGCCAGCACGGGTAACGTGTACCCAAAGCCGGGGAGAGTTTTCTGGGCTCTGCTGCTTGTTTTCAGCAAACTTTGGGCTGCCAAGTCCAGATAGCAAATGGCTCCTTCACAGCAATAGTCACACCCAGCAGTGAAGATGACCTAGTTAACTACTAAATGGTCAGCCTGATATAAGACCAAGAAGCCAGGGCTCATCTGAAATTAAATTAAGAAATAATTAACGGATGTAAGTTATAATTAAAGTTAGTCGGCCTGTATTTGTGGAAAAGAGATCTTGTCAAACGGGCCCGATGTCACTCTTCAGCGAATACAGGCTGAGCTGAAAAAGGCACCGTGTACGTTACGGCTGTGCAGGCAGAGCGTTAAGTGCTTCTTGACATTCTGATTTTAGAAGATAGTACTATACAGTATCAATAAAGCATGTTAAATAGATTAAGAGCCGTCTGACAGGTCTCAAACAGAAGTTGTCAATGGGGAATCGTTAGCGAGGCTCCATGGGGAGCATGGCAGTCAATATTTTCATCGATGATCGAGAAGAAAATACAAAATCCTCGCTCAAAAAAATTAGCAGATGACAAGAAGATTGATGTAATGGTAAATATTGACGAGGAGAGAGTGAAATGTGGGTTGCTCGGTAATGCTGAGCCCATTCAGACACTGTATATGTTAATGTAGCCCAGTGCAGAACGACACACCTACGAAGAAGGATTTCAGGCCGTATTTATGAACAAGGACTGTATCCTAGACAATAGAGAGCCTCCAGAAAGGCTCAAGGGTCACCACGGGTGACCAACCCAACACAAGGCTCTAATGTGATGCTGTGATGAAAAGAGCTGATGCAGTTCTTGCGGGAGAGGAGAGTGACGTGTATTGCACTGCTGAGACCAACACAGAAACACTCCCGCAAGTAAGGTGCCCACATTTAAAAGGGGACACTAGGAAAGCAGAGAGGCTGGAGGGATAAGTCACAAAATTGATCCGAGGGCTGGAGAAAGTATCCTGCTGCAAAAGATCTGAGTTATATTGAGTTTATCAACAAAAATCCTGCCCTCTCCCCCGCCAAACCAGAGCGGTGCCAACCGCTCTTACCCAGCAAGACACACAGAGAGCCAGGGACTGGGAGCTGAAGCCCAACAAGTTCAAACGAGTTTTGGCTCAGGATTAGACACCTCTCGGAGATGCTCAGAGGATTAGATACCTCTCAGAGGGCAAGCACAACCTCTTCAGCTCACCCAGGAGTGCATGGGCAGCATTTACATCCCTACAGCACATGGGAGGCCAAACGGCGTGATCTAATAGACCGTTTCGTACCTAAACCCCACACAAGTGAATCCCAGCGGTAACTGGAGCTCTGAGGTTAATCCCTGCCACACACCACAGTGAAGACAGGTGACTCAGGAGATAGCACCGGCTCTGGAGCAACAAGGAGCTGGGGAGGCACCGAGCAGCAAAGATGGGTGCTAGCTCGTCGAAGGCGAGGTTCAGAGCTAGAAGTCCGGCTGTCTGTGAGGAGTCCCCATCAAATCTCGTGCCAGGAGCAAAGCATGCGGGAAAGGATCTCTCGCGGCTCCTGGAGAAACACCAACAAAGAGTGCTGGCCGAGCAGCCTGGGAAACACCTCGACCCACTTCTCCCTCTTGGTACCCGGCTGTGGGACCGATGGCTGCTGTGGGTGGGAGTGTTACCTCCCATGCCAAAAGCAGCTCTGTGTTGACTCACTACAGCAAACGCTTTGCTCTCTTGCTTAGGGGAGAACGCAGCCTTGGTTATTTTGTTAAAAAATGCCCATCTTCCTACGCTCGATTCCCTTTTCATGATTAATGCAGAGCGTAGCAAATGCAGAACGGCTGCAGCTGGTGCATAGGTGGCTTCCGTGCCAGTCTCGGCTCTGAGCTGGCAGCGTTGTCCTCCCATCCCGTGAGAGGGACAGGCAGCCCCGGGGTCAGACCAGCGGGGCAGGCAGATGCCATCTCAATGTCTCCACCAAAGGACTGGGGACGTCCAGCAGCTGGGCACCAAGTGGCCATGCACACTCAGCAACCTGGTTTCAGAAGAAGCAGCAAGGAGAGGAACCCCAAGGTGAGCGAGGAGATCTTCTCCCACCCAGAGGCACCGCAGAGGGACGCAGGCAGAGGACCCGCCCCAGCACCGGCGGGGGCTCTGCGGGGACCGAAGCCCACCCAGTGCTACCAGGAAAGTACCCGGTTCGCGGAAACACACACCCTTCGGAGGGGACAAAAGGAAGCGCAACATAAAGAGACTGAGTCCTAGTGTGGCAGTGCTGGAGACGGGGAATCAGGGCCTGGCAGGTTTTTAATTGGACTGGAACTGAAATTACAGGGGGAAGAAAAAACCCCAACCCTGCTCTGGTTTAAAGAAAGGGGCTGGGGGGATAGGAGAAAAAAAGCCCTTCAAGTTTCTATGACAACGGCACAGTAAGAGCCTACATCACAACCTCCCTTAACACATTAAAAGCTGTACAGAAACAACAAAAACCAAAACTTTGTTCTACCACCAGGTCCGGGAGGGCCATTCCCAGCTGGAAAGCAAGCATGCTGCAAGGGGGTGGACCAGTGGTCCCTTGGCCTCGGCACCCAGAGCAGGGCAGGATGGGTTCAACCGGCCCCAACAACTCCTCCTCCTGTCCCCTGGGCTCGAGGGACTGCTGAAACCAACTGGTTCCTTGGCCCGACCTCCCTCTGGCCAAGATATTTAACTCTGGGTATCAAGGGTCCTGGTGCCATCCATGTCATCTCTGTCCTCACAAATCTGGGTGTAGAGCACCCCACCATGGTCCTCCAGCCCCAGCAGGTGTAGGGGCCCAGGGTGAGCACCCCCACACCACAAACAATAGAAAAGAAAATGAAGAAGAGTTGTATTCTTTTGTGCTTCCCAAAAACAGCCGTCTTCAGCAGGACCTATCAGGCACATAACCCGGTGCTGCTCTCCTGGGCTGCCTGGAGAGGGGGACAGCAGCAGGACAGCCGGCCCCTTAGCACAGGGCCCCGCTTGCTTCACTGGGCACAGATCGGCACCAGCTTTCCCAGTTTCAAAAGCCAACAGCGACATTAGCCTGGGCAGACAGCCCAGACACCACAGGGTGAATCAGCGGGGCTGTTGCCTCCTCGATCTCGGAGCTTCCAACTGACCTCTGCTAGCGCCGCTCCCCGTCAGGGCTGTGTCCTGTTCCCTCCGCAGCCACGGAGGTAAGAGGAGCCGGAGCCGGTGCTCCCAGCAGCACAGCAAATGTTCTTGAGGGGGACAAAACCATTCCTAAGAGGCTGGAGATGTAGACTATCCTCCTGCCCCACTGCAAGGCCCCGAAGTGGTACACTTCCACCCCTGGGGGGGCTGCCAGGGCTGGAGAGACTGTGCAGACCCAGCCTGGCACACCACAGCACCCATCACCCTCCAAACAGCATCAAGGCAAGGAGCAGCACCAGCCCCCCCAGGGCAGAACTCCCCTCCCCAGAGCAGCCTTTCTGGGCTCGGGGCATTACTGGGAGAGACTGGGCCGCCCTAGCTTTAAAGATCAGCACACCACGGGGCAGGGGACACCTTCTGAAGGCTGGAAGGGGAGCTGCAGAACTGTTCAGAGGCTGGAGTACCAGCTGGGCTTCTGCACCCGCTGCAAACGTCCAAGGCAACTCTTCGCCACACCATCAGCTACCTCCCACCGCTCACACCCGTTTCTGCTAAGCCTCTGCTCCCCATCTTCTCTGGGCCAGCTCTGCTCTCCATCCCCAGACTGGCATCTGCTGAACCATGACATTTCTCCAAAGTACCTTTCCAGGATTCCCTGCCTTTCCCAGCACTCAGAGAGGCTTAAAGCCCCTCCACTTGCCTGGAACTCAGGCTCTGAAGCCACAGGCCAAACCCCAGAGGGAATATTTATTAAGCTTGCTGTAAAGTTTCAGTGCCTCAGACCCCGCTGCTAGGATGCCCAGACCAGCATCGTAATCTTCTTTACTTAATTACGATGTGTGTGGAGGAGTTAACTTCCCGACTCTTCAGAAAACTGGCTTAGCCAGGATTTGGGGTTGGAAGCTAGGAGCCCATGCTCATGGTCCCTTCGGGAGGGCTCTGCTCCCCTTCAGCTGCCAACCTGCACCCGTCCGAGGGGCACCCACCCCACAGACCCCATCGCCTCTCTTCCACCTCCACCACCCCCACCCCACCCCCAGCTCTGCCACCCCACTGCCACCAGAGATGCTGGTGATGGCACTTCATGCTTTCCTACAACCGAAGCTGGGAGAAGCATTCTCCAACCCTGTGAAGGTGGTTTTGGGGCAGTTTCTTGCAGTGTTGAGTATCCCATGGCTTCAGTACAGAAAGGTGGCCTCAGCATTGCTTCTCCTACCCCACCGCTCCCCTTGTGCATCATCTGCACTGTCTCTTACTCCCCCCTTCCCCTCTGCATCCTCCTCCCACTGCTTGGCACTTTGCAGGTGAACCTGAGTGACTTGAAGAGCATCCCAGCTGAATGACTCTCAGCCACCACAAAAGAAGTCAAATGTAACATATATATATGTTATTATCATCATGACTATAACAATAATGTCTGAGTTAAGGAAGCAACAAAATGAACACCCAGCTTAGGAACACATCTAGCTTATCATGATGGCCCTTAATGCTTCCAAGATGTAAATACTGATTTCTAGATCCTTAAAAACACCACAGTTTTACAAGGTAATGATTCAGCAACAAAACACTCGCTTTCATCTAAGTGCTGGCACGGAAAGGTTTTAGTCTAAGAGATGAAATGTTCTGCTTTAAGAGCAGGGTGACAACAAATTAGCTGCAGAGACATCTTGGTGCAATGAAGACTGCAAAGCAAAACAAACATGAGCTGCTGCTTTATGGAAGGTGGTTTCAAAGGTTCCTTGTGTGTTTACACATCTGAGGCTTAAGTACAGAAGGCGGGTGGCAGTCTTTAATCTGAAAAGGAGACAGAGACACGAGGTGCCTGTATAAAAGGGCTGTGGGATCCTGCTGGAGCAAGAATGGGCTCTGAGACATCAGGTCTCTTCAGCATGGCCACATCGTCCCAAGGGACTGAACAAGCGGATCAATGGAGAGCATTTTGTGTCACTATAGCAGTGTCTCTCTTGACACCTCAAAGTGCCTGGCAAATATTAACTGCTCCCGAGTGACAAGTCTCTTGACAGATGAGCATTGCTCTCAGCAGAGGAGACAGCATGGGGAGGGAGCGCAGGCAGCTCCTGCAGCAAATCCGTGGCACTTTAATTAAACCCAGGTATTTCAGTCTACATTTGCTAGGGGTTTTATGATTGTTATTACTACCAAAATTTCTTTCTGGGTTCGAAGAAACTGAGTTCCAGTCGGTGCCTGACACTGAAGAGCAAATATGTGCCGGGGGAATTAGCAAACACATCAGCCTTTCGCAGTTCCTGTCAAGACACTGCCAACCAGCCCTGCCAGGAGAGTTATTAAGCAAAAGCGTCCCAGGAGACCCTATTCCTGTCTCCAAGCATGGTGTCCCTGGGTCTTCAGCCAGCAGGTCCTTGCTCAGGAAACTGCCTTGACAAAGCAGTCAGGGGCCCTCTGTCAGAAATTTAGAAGGACCGCTGGAAGCCCAGACATTCTAACAACATTACAGCTGTATTAGCAGCTTCCAAAATGGGGGTGACAAAGGAGCAAGCAGCTCAGGGGCTGGACTCAGCCCACGAGGTGTTTCTTCCCTGGTCCCTACAAATGCTGGCCAGGTCCCAGGCAGAGTGGGGCTGCAGGCAGGGTTGCGATGGGGGAGGTACGTGCCCAAACAGCATCAGATGAGAATTACTAGGTTGGGATATATTGTTCTGACATCTGAACAACCTGCTTTGGAAACACAGGAAGGCATTTGTACATGTTTGCACAGGATGGCTGAAGCAGCCAGTGTAGGTGAGGAAACCCATGCAGACATTGGCTCACTGCTGGACTCATGGCCATTCCCAATACGCCAGGCTCCTCTCTCAAGTATTTCAGCTACGGGAGCTCTTAGTGTGCCTGTTCTTCCTGAGGTGGTCTCTAGCCTATTCAGCTCTCAAGTGATGTAACTTTTTTTAAGATTAATGCTTCAGCCATGTGCTGCCAGACTTCTCTCAGATCACCAGCCTCGCCACAAAGATGTGTCCATGAACCACCACGGCTCAGCTCAGCTCCGGGAACCAGCTGCTTCCCATGCGCTGGCTGCTCGCCACCACCTTGCCCAGGGCTAGGGGAACACGGTTGTGGAGCTGCTGCAGAAGTGGTGAGCTCTCCCGAGCCCTTGGCAGCTCCACCAGACCTCTGGCAGCTGCCAGGCATCTTTCTCTGCCGAGGAAGACCAGCTCCAGTCCCGCCAGAGGCTGAGGGCCTCTGTAAGGCACCTGGTCCAGCCTTGCAGATGGGCTGCGGCAGCGAGAGCAGGTCTGCCTGCAACAGCAACGGTGCCGGCATCAGCTGGTGGATCAAACAGCCAAATCGGATGGGGGCAGTGGTACCAGGCAACACCACAGCCACAAACTCTCCTGATCGCAACCCCAAAACAGCCACTGAGGAACGTAAATAGGACGGGCATTAAGCAGAGTCATAATGTTATGATTAGCCCAGTTACAGCTGGTACCACAAGCCACTTGGCCAAACCACGGAGGTCCTGCAGCCTCGTGGCACAGAGGAACAAGACAGCGCCGATAAGACACCCTGTATCTACGAGACCTTCTGCACCAGCACTCACCACTCTGACCCAACAGCTCTGCACCTCCAGTGAGATGGGAAGCCCATGTTCTCCCACTTAAGGTAGAGAAACATCCCTCATTTCTCTGATGAGGTGAGCTATAAAAGTAGCACTATAATTGTTGCTACCTACCGTCAAAACCACCCTGCAGGAAAACCAAAGAGTAAGAGCTCTTTACGTAGTTCCTCCAAATCTCTTACTTAAAGCCTCACAAAAGCTTCCGCTGGAATAGGGACACTAGAGATGCTTCAGTCTTTCTTAAGCCTGCTTGTCAAAAGACAGACTCTACATAAGCACACAGCAGCACTACAATAAGAAGCACCGAAATCTTGGACAACTGCTGGTAGACATCACAAGAGCACAGCTAGAAGTCTTTTGCCAAATGTGTATTTATTTTGTTGTTGCGTCCACGATGACTCCATAACCTCCTGGGATACCCCTCTGATCTCCCAGAAAGCCATGTGGGATTAAACAGCCTGGGAAATGGCTCTGGCTCTATTTTCAAAAGTCTTTAGCTGCCAACAGTCTTGGAAAGGCGAGGATCAGCGCTGCCTTGGGGTAAGCAGGCAGTTGCTCCCTGAAATCAGACTTTTCAGTACAGACCTAGGAGACTAGCGCCGAGTTTTAAAAACTTTTGGTGGCACAAAGACGAACCAGCAGATAACCGAAGAACACGCACACACCTGACACTCGCGCTCCCCATCACAGGCAGGGAGCAGGCAGCTCCGTAAGGCACTCTGTGACCCAGCCTGCCATCCCAGCTGCACCCTGGGCATGCCTCCTCTGATGCTAAGAGTAACTCGGATTGAGGATGCTGCCTTGGTGCTCTCTGCGTGCTTGGGCACCGCTGGGAAGCAGTTTTGGAAAGCAGCAAAGAAACCGCAAGTGCAGAAGGACAGTGAGTTTTGGAGGAGAAACTTCCTCAACCCAATTGCTTCTGAATCTTCCAAAACCATGCTCCTCTGACAATCCTGCGTGTCAGAGCACTGTTCCACAACTTCAAAACCACCTATGGCATTTTTTTTCAGAAGAAAAAAGGTGATAGCATAACGATGTTCACTTCCCCAAACAGAGCAGGAGCAACCCAAGGTCCCACATGCAACACACTCAGCAGCACAATACACAACTGCTTAGCGGTCAGGGCCAGAACCGAACCTCTCAGCACGGCTTTTAATAGATTTTGCCTTTGTCCAAATAACGATGGTATCAGACACATCCTTCCAGCAGACAGACAACCTTCTTGCCTCGAAGGTGCCATGCTGTAGCGAGGCTCTGCAAATGCTGGGTGCAACAACACAACCAGCCTGCGAGTGCAAGGTCCCCTTGCATTTTAATACGGGTCTCAGAGGCTGACAGCTGTAAGTGCTCCGCTCTCGCTCGCTTATGGACTGTCGCAGCCAGCTCAGAGCCATGGCCAAGGGCATGCGCTAAGTAACCAACTGCTTACGTTCGTGGGGTGATTTGCAGATCCTTTGTTCATGTTCATGAATATGGTGGCTCCAGAGAGCCTCTTCCTTTCCTCTCACCCCTGCGGCTCACCATGCTTTACAAAACACAATGGATGGAAGATGACAGGCACTAACATCAAAGCACGGGCTGGGGAAGACATGCTTCAAGATCATCCCGTTGCAACAGAGAACTAAACCCTTCAATTCTCTAAAGCAACTCAGCTGTGCAAACCCAGAGCAGAGGGAGCCAGAGGTGGAAAAGGTCACCCTTGCATCCCCCACTCCCGGCCACCAGGTCCCAGCTCTGTCCCTCAGGCTCAGTCAAGCTGTTGTGATTCCTTCTGACCTGATTTAATGATTTGCATATGCCCTAAAGCCAAAATGATTGACAGCCCTTCCACTCTTATCCTCACTTGTGTAATTGCTGCAGCTATTCTTGTACATTGAAATGTCTAATCTTAGCAAGCCACGGAGCTGCTCTGTAATATGGACCAACCGGGAATTTCCATGCAATTACTCACCATGGCTACTGGCACTTACTTTGGCTGGTAAAAGTCCTTCTTGTCCGCTGACCCCAGGCTCTGCAAGACACAAAAGACATGTATTTCTTTAACCCTTTACCAAGCAAGTATCATCGATGAAGAGGTGTGGTGAGCAGGAAAAGGCATGCGCCCATGCTTTTTGCTGCCTGGTGGGTATGTGCGGGCTGGCTAGACAGGGCAGGTAGCTAGGACCTCCGGCCACCAAACACGCCGTAGGCAGAGCCCACAGCAGCCAAAGATGCAAAAACAGAGTCAAAGCAGGGGTGGGGGGATGCGTTAGGTCTGAACCCAGTGTGTTCAGGCACGTCTGTCTCTCCCATCACTTGCAGAAACATGGCACCTTGTGCCAGGGGGGAACTCGTGTTCTCTCGAGCCTGCCCAGCTGGAAAGAGGACAAAGTGCAGGGTTGGCAGAGGGACCGAGCCACCACCGCCTGCAGAGACCCTCCAGCCAGACAGGGGACCGAGCCAGGGGACCAAGCCTGTGGCCCATAGCCACCCCTCGGGGCAGGACCACGGAATTCTTCTGCCAAGAACGACGACGTCAGCCCCCAAGCACGTGCAAGCCTGGGAAGCAGAGACAGCCCGATGCACACTCAGGTTCCCGCACGCCACCAACTCCACCGACAGCACAGTCTAGTAAAAGCCTGACAGCACCCCAGCCTGGGCTGCCGGAGTCCCCTGGGAGACCCCAGCCAGGCTGAGCCTCCCTGCAGGGAGCTTGGGGGTGATGGGCATCCCACAGACCCTGCTTTGGGTGCCAGGCAGGGCACATGCATGACACGCACAGAGAGCATGTATGCACCGGCGTGCCTTGCCCTGCTGTCCGACGGGGCCATATACACCCACATATGGCCAAGTCTCTCCCCCAACATGCCTTGTCCTGGAGGCATCCGCGGCGGAGGCTGGCCCCCCGCCCTGCTCCGAGGCCCCAGTTCGTGGCATGCACTTGCTGAGCACGGAAGGGCCTCCGCCACCAAGGGACGCAGAGGGGCAGGCTGTGCCCGACATAGAGGGATGCTCACGGCGGGCGGCGCCAGGGCAGACAAACAGACCGACCCACCAAACCTGGGTGTCAGCAAAGCCGTCGCACTGCCAGAGCTCTCTCCTCCGCCTCCTCCTCCTTCTCCTCCTCTCAGGGATGGTCCTTACCCTTACACCTTGCTGGGATGGGGGATGGTGGGTAGCAGCACGGGGTGGCCCCACCACCTGCCCCGTCTCCGTCCCTGCACGGGCAGCAAGTGTGTGCCGGCATGCGTGCAGGCTCGCGGGAAGCACGGTCAGGCTCTGGGGCTGCTGTTGTAGTTTTGCTCCGTGGTTGCCAGGCAATGGCGAGCACAAACGCCAAAGCAGCAGGAGCAGCAGGCCCGAATGCTAATCGGGGGCACAGGAGCTCTCCGACAGCGCTCCCCTCGTCGGCTAAAGCTGCCGGGTGCTCCCGCCCTGGGACTGACAAGCAAGCAGGGAGAGGAGGGCCCCGGCTTTTAAGCAGGCAAGGATTTACTTTCACCAAAACATCCCCCGCCAAAAGGGAGCTCTGGCCAAGCCAGCGAGATGGGGCCATGCTTCGGTGGCGGCTGACCCTCTCCATGGCACAGAGACGTTGGCTGGACACCGGCATGGGGAGGCTGCACCAAAGCCACAGCGCAGGGTACGTGGGTCTGGGTGCATGCCGCCCTCTTGCACATCTCAGGGGCACACGCCCGGGGTAGAGCTGGGAGCGCATAAGGAGCAGCCCTTTGGGGTGGGAAGATCTCATCTGCCCACGCGCCGATTGTCATGTCGGCGTGCAAAAGCTCTGAGGAATCCCCCCCAGCCAGAGTCGGCGGCACCCTTTGGTTCTCCCTGCTGCTTCCCCTCCTCTGACACAACAGCCCCAAGGAGTTACAGCAAAGCCCCACAGGATCGGTGGCCAGACACCGGAATAGGGTGGTCCAGCGCTGGCACAGGCTGCCCAGAGAGGTGGTGGAGTCTCCAGCCCTGGAGACATTCAAAACCCAGCTGGACATGGTCCTGGGCGTCCAGGACATCCTGGTGTAGGTGACCCTGCCTTGAGCAAGGGGGTGGGCTGGGTGACCTCCAGGAGATCCCCAGATCTCCTCAACCACTCTATGCATTCCTGAAGAAGCAGAGAAATGAGTGCAGCAGTAACTGCACGGAGCGAATGCCCTGAGTAATGGGACCTGTCCTCCAAGCCCGCAGCACGTCCGGGAACACCTCCACTCCCTCGGGCACAGCGTTCCCGTAAGGTATTTCCTTACTTCTTTAAACTTGACACCTAAAACCCAGGGTGCCAGTTCCCAAACTACGGACCGGCTGCAACAAGGTTCACAAGCCATGACAAATGCAGTTCCTTCTGCTATCTGTGCTAGCAGGGGTCACAGACAACTGTTGATATTTCAGGAGAAGCCACTTGCAAACAGCTTTCTCAACACTACTCAAAAAACACATGGAAAACCTGCATCTCGCACAGCCAGACCTTCCACCCAGCCACAGCTGAGCTCTATGGAAAAAAGCTCCCATCAACCCCATAGTCAGCTCCAGACAGTGCCTGACCTTTCTGGTAAGAGCATAAATCAATGCTGACAAGAGTGTCTACCTTTCTAAAATGCTGGGGGCCCTATCACTATCACCAATATTCCCAGCACAGGAGGTGACAAAATCTGCAGTAGCCCCTTCACACATTCATGGGCGTCATGAGCATTAACCTCTCCTCTTCTCTCACTAGGATGGAGGTGCAGGTCTCTGAAATCAATCCCTAACAAGGGAGAACCACGTGGAAACCTGGGGAAAATGAAAGGATCACCTTGCAAGTTCACCTCTCGCAGAAAGGGAGGTGGAGAAGCTCTAGTGAAGGCGTGTGCTCTGTGCCGGCGCTGTGCCAGGGCTGCAGGTGAGCAGCACCACAGGCACGGCAGCCTGCCTGCCCCTCCGCGCGCTCCACGGCTCATGAGCCCATGCAGTCCACAAGCCGCTGGCAGGATGAGCTACACGAGCACGCTAAGAGAAGGGGTTACCTTGAGCTTATCAGGCAATTATTTTTTAAGAGACACAGAACACTGAGAAGGTTTTAGATATCTGGAATAAAACAATGAGGCACTAACTTTGCAGAGAGGAAAAAAACTCCAAACAATAAAACAGGGAGTGATCACAGCAATGGTTAGCCAAAAGAGTTGATTTTAAAGCTTATTAATAGCAAATGAGGAGAAAAAGCAGAATTCCAGCAACACGTCCAACGAATGGGGCCTGGAGCAAGGCCAGGAGCCATGGATCAGCTCCTGGCTCTACCACCACTCCAAGGTCTGGCCTTGAGCCATTTCTTCCCTCTTCATGCCTCAGTTTCCCCACATAGCCCCTGCACAGCCCTTTGCCTTCTTACTCTTTTCCCCGAAGAGAAAGGGACCATGCCCAGCAGCCAGATGAAGTTACACAGGTCCATCCCACCACGTTGCATTTCCTTCTCCCAAGCATGAACAAAAAACCAAGGTGGCTGTGGATCCAGAGGGCTCCCGGAGAGCGGCCACAAGAATCACCAGCGAACGGAGGAGAGCTTGCTGGAGGCTGGCAGGGGTAATGCCTGGGCAGGAGAAGGTGGTCAGGGCCAGCAGCAAGACCCGAGGCAAGGACATGGTTTTGACCGCCTCTAAGCGAGATCCTCATGAAAAAGTGGAAGAAGTGAGCGCAGGCACACGTGGTGTCACAACAGGGGCCACGGACAGGGATCATCCACTGAGAAGGTTAATAAGCGAGGTAGAGGATAAACCAAAGACACTTTGAAAACTGAAAGTAAAGCAGCACAGAGCCATCGGCAGGAGGAAGGAGGTGAGAAGGCAGCAATGCCCTAAGAGACCACAGGGCACCTTGGGGCTGGCCTGACTTTGCGCAGCGGTTCACTATAAGATGTAGCTGTAGTAGAAATAAAACGCCCAAAGCGTTTTGCCAAGGGCAGGGACATCACAACATCCTGGTAGGACTCAGCAGGAGCACTGAGAGAGCTCAGAGCAGCACCTGGAAAGATCCTCCCAAGCAGGGGAGCTGGCCTTTGCTGATGGCTTGAAGATATTAATTAGAAAGCACGTAGGGATTCGGTGATGGCAAGCTGTGAGCAGGACCAAGCGTGGGTGCTGCCTGCCGTAGCGCGCTGCATGAAGGGGCAGCAGCCAAAGCATCCCTCCCTGGGCAGCAGCGTGGGCTGTGACAGTGCCACCAGCCACCACACCCGTCCCATCGCACCGGGTTACCGCAGTCTCAGCCGGCATCTGCAGGAGGGGAAGATTACGGAAAAGTGGTCAAGGGAGGGGTGGGATGTAAGGAAGCAGCGCGGGGCAAAGGGAACATGCAGCCTGGATCTTAGGAAAGATGCCCTGGCACCGAGCTCGAACAGAGTTTGAACCAACTCCAGTGGGAGGGACAGAGCAGCATTTCTGAGGGCTTTGAAAAAGCCGACTAGATAAACCAGCAGAGAGGGGACAGTTCCTGGCCTTACAGGGCGCTGTGACTTGTCTTTTCTTTTTGTGCCTGTGCCTGGGGCCTGAGACAGGCAGAGAGCTCCCCAAAATGAGCAAAAGGTGACCTGGCATTTTCCTCTGCCTTCTGGGAGGAAAGATCAATTCCTCCTGAACTGATCCAGGATCTGGAGGCTTTTATCTGTGCAAGTATACAATAAATAATCAAACGCCTGCCTGCGTGCATGCACTGTTGTTGGTTGATCTACAGGGTTCCAGGAGAGCTGTCTGCTGGTGGCTCCTCTGCACGAAGGCATAGCTGGGGTCTCCAGAGGGGCACAGCTACAGTGTGATGGCTCAGCTCCTGAAATAAATCCAGGAGCCCCACAGGCTTCAGAGAACTCGTGCTGCTGCTCAGGATGCTGGGGAGACCCTGGCCTTCCTGATGGGGAGGGAGAGAGGGAGGGAGTGGAGCATCCCCTAGTTCAAAGAGTCCCCTGCAAGCCCGACCCCCCCCCCCCAACAGCGTGAGTCACCCTCCAGCGGGACCCGCTGTGCTGCTTCTCACTTGCTCATTTCATTGATGACTCAGGGTTTAGGAAGCACATTTTAAATCCCTTAATGAAATAATGGAGAGAGTCATTTTTATCGGCGTGTATTTTTAAAACAAATACTTCAAGCAAGGCTTGCGCCCATCTCCACCCTGTCCTCCCGAGACATGGAGGCAAGCGAGCGTGCGGGCCAGCAGCACAGGGGCATCTGGAGGGGCCAGAGCAGCCCCCGCCGCCCTAGCATGTGGCGCTGGGCAAGGCAGCCACCAAAAAGCTGCCCGGCTATGCCCTCCATCCCTCTGGCATTCACGCTCTGGCTGCCAGCAAGGCCAGGAGAGGAAGGTGGGAGCCCAGGATGCTGTCCTAGATGAAGTCCTCAGAGCCTGGCAGTGCCCCCAAGGCCTTGCTCCCCGCTGGGTGCGTGCCTTCCGAGCACCTGCCCTTTTGGACGCGGCCGGGAATCGTCTTTAATCTCTTTCCTCTGCAGAGGAAACAACCACCCGAGCAGAGGCAGCAGCAGAAGGGGATGCTGATGCCAAGCCCACAGCTCCTGGGTGCCAGAATGCAGCCTGCCAAGAAGCAGGGATTGCCTGCCAATATGATAAAGAAAGTGTTGTCTCAAGGTCATTGCCATCACTATCCTCTGCCCCTCCCCGTACAAGAATAACCGAGCCAGGCTTTCACTGCCCTTGTTTTGATCAAAGGACCTCTCCGAGCGATGCTCAGAGCCCGTCTGCTCGTGCAGAAAAGTGCAACATCAATATCAAAAGTGCAGCGTCACAGAAACACCTTAGAAATGCTGCGAGGGAAAGGGAAGGCAACGGGACACCAACTTCCCTGGCTTTTACACTAAAACAAGATGAAGTGAGAGGCCAGAGTGGATTTATTAGCCATAAGGACCCCTGCCCAGGTTCTCAAAAAGCACCTTTGCAGGGGTCTAAAAACGCAGCCTCCCAAACTAGTAGAGCAACACCCAGCTGCATCTGGGCCATCGGTAAAGCATGCGCAGCGGCATTAAAGCCAGTGGACCAGTGGGAAGACCTCTCATCTTCCCAGTGGCGTTCCCAGCAGGGCTCTTCCCAACCCTCCTCACCGGGGCAGGGAAACCACAGGGACATGCACGCAATGACCTGGCTCCCTTCGGCACTGCAAAACACGCTTCTTTTACATACTAGATTTTGTACAAAATGTCAAAGATGTTTGTGCGCTTGTCTCTTTATTTAAAGCGCAACCTATGATTTTCACAAAGTCTTTGCAAACCTGTGAGAATCTGGGCCAGCATGAGTGCCTGAAATTATTCTCTTAATTTCACATTTCAAGCACTAACTATTTTGCAAGTTATTTAAATCGTATATTTAACAAGTCCAAGTTACACAACATATATAAGCTACCAGGCAGGCTTCCCTAGGACAGCTCATCTCCAGAGCCAGCCTTGCTAGTCCCTGATAAGAATTAGCACAACATGCTGCAGACAGAAAAGATGAGACCCATTTAAGGGACCCTCTGAATTCCAAAATTCAGCAAAGCTGGGGAGATAACAGACACGAGGTTGGAAACAAGGATGCTCACGGAGGGACTAAGGCAGAAGTATTGTATTATTTATTTATTCATGCCAGCAGACATCAATCCTGTTGTACTTCTTCCTCTCCTACATGTTGCCAAGCATAATCTCAGCTCATCTTTTTCTGGGCAGCGTCCCTGGGAGAACAAAGGTATTAGCAAGGCTGAAGAAGCTTCATGCAGCTATTTAGAAACTACACCAAAATAATCCCCAAAGACAAGCGGCTGCTTGTAGGTGGCAGCTTTCTAAGTCATTCCAATAAAATCTGGCCCAGCAACTCCCAGCGTAATCAATGCCCCCACAAACAAAAGAGATAAAAAATGAGGGATGAGTTATTTTTCCACCCTAGAAGAGGATTCTGCAGAACAAACTTGTGGGTTATTGCCGATAGCGGTCTATGCTGCAAACCTGCCATCCACACCTGGTCACCTGCTGGGACCTCAGCGCCTGCCCCGGCAGCCACAGCATCCCCAAGCCAGGTTCCCAAGCCAGGCTGGGCAGATTCCGGGAGGATTTGGGCACGGGCAGCAGGCGTGCTTGGCCCCCAGGGTCAGCCAGGGTGGGGGGACCGAGGCTGCACAGCCCATCCGCCTCCATCCCGTCTTCTCGTCCTGGCTCCTGGCGGTTTGTGCCTCCAGGCGCAGCCGTTCATCAGGCTCCACGTATCTGCAACATGCTGCATTTATGAGTAATCAGGAGTTGATGCCTGACTGTCGGAAGGGGAATAAAATTCAGAGCCTGGGATACGAGAGGGTTGTTCGGAAGGAGGAGGAAGGAGATGTCACTCCCTCGCCCCAGCTAGCAGCATCCCTCCGAGCAAGGGCTGACCCACTTGGAGCATCCCGGGGCTCGGTGTGCCATGCACCCCCATCTCCCTCCGGCCCCCTGCCTCTGGCACGGGCTTGGCCAAGAAACCAAAGGGCTGTGGGAGTGCTGCCTCCAGCCCTGCCGACACCAGCTCCCTTCGCAGGCTCCGGCACCCATCCTGCCTGCCACTGCGACCTGCCCCCCCAGCACTGTACCCCTGAAAACAGCCCTGCCCCGGCACTGCCAGGGCCCTGGGCTAATACAGCCCTGAGTCTCCCTGAAACATGAATTTGAGGGCAGATGAACCCTCAAATCTTAAGACCTGATTTTCAGGCTGGATGAACCAGAATGCTCAGCCGAAAATCACGGTGATAACTCCTGCCTTCGATGTGGCAGTGCTGCAAACCAGCTCACGCCCCGGAGGGAGCTCCGGGCCAGCCGGCTGGGCACAGCTTTGCACCTCCAAAGGCCAGCCTTGCTGGAGAGCAGATCCCCGCCTGCGTGCTGAAGTACAGCATTAAGGAACGTTAAGGATTAAGGAACAGAGAACGAGGGTGATTAAGAAAGGGTAAGTCATAGAGCAGAACAAAATCTGGTGGCAGGGAAAGGGTCAGGTTGGGGCAGCAGCACTGCCTGCCCAGATGGAGAGATGGAAGGGGCTGGCTCGAGGGCAGGAGGGAGGAGGACATGTGCCACTGGGAATCAGAAAAGGGCCTGGGTCTCTCGGAGGATGGCGTTTCAGCAAAGCCAAAGCACTGGTGGGCTGTGGGGGGATGAGTGAGCCGCCAGCATTTCCGCACGTGCCAGCCCCAGACTCTCGCCGTCGTGATCCTGCCTCCTGCCTCAACTACAAAGGCTCCGAGGAGGGGGTGGGTGATTCCCTGCAGACCCGACCCAGCCAGGGGAGGACGCCAATGGCTCTAACATTTTCATTCTTCAGCGGCTAGCTCATCCCAGCCCAGCTCTGGAGCAGGAGCCTGAACCAGCTTTCACACTCGCCTGCAAACAGCGCTGACCTTGTGCACACACACGGGGCATTGACGCGCATCCAAGCTGGGCTGTGAGACCGATGGAAGGTGAAAAACATGCTGAAGACTAGAGAAAAGTGCTTTTGAACCATTTAGGGGGGAAGGAGAAGGGAAACATGGCTATGCACGTGAGGTACGCTGAGGTAATCCAGGGAACAGAAATGAAGCCCTGAAGCCAACCCCCAGCAGAGCAGCTCGACCCACACCTGGGAGCGGGAGGACCTCGGGGTGTCCTCCAAGCAGCTCTCCCCACCACAGACACCATGGACCTACCCGGGAAGAGGTCCCGTGTTTCATCGACTCCCCTGGCCGGTGCCTCCTGACACCACAGCCTTGCTCAGGCACCAGCCCGAACCCACCACCTCGCCGTGCCAGGATGGCCTCCTGTGAGCAGGTGGGCACCCACGCTCCACCGGCTCATCTTACCAGCGGCTGAATGCTCTTCTCTGGTTGCTCATCCACCCTCACGTCCGGGACCCAGGAGGAGAGACCTCGGTGTTTTCCTAGGGGCTGAAATACAAACGTAAGCCTGGTTCTTTGGAAAACAGGCTTCATCTTTCACCCAACCTATATCTGACTCGCAGGAAAGCGAGAAGAGGGGTTCTCCTGGACAGCAGCCCCGTTACCGGCCCCTCGCTCCAGAGCACGTCTCCAGAGCAGCTCACCCCGGCCCTGCCGACAGGTTGTAGTCACGAGGGCCAGGCCCAGCCAGAGCAGTGCCAGACTCCCCAACATCATTAAATTCTGCTTCCTCCTCCCCAGAGCGCACCCTTGCAGGTGCACTGCACAGAGGAGCAGAGGTCTGCGCACACGCGCATGTCGGACCAAGGAGGAACAGAGGCAAGCCCCAGCGCCGCGAGCCATGCCGGCACAGCCCCTGCGCCCCGCAGCACCCAGCGACCCCCCTCCTCCCTCGGTCTCCTTCCACTCGGCAATTAAACGCACACAACTGGATTGGCTGCAGCCCGAACCCTCTCAACCGACTTTGGGTACCTCAGCAGCCGGGGTAATGAGGACAGGCTCCGTCCCCGCACCTGCCTTCCTACCGGGAGGAAAAGCAAGTCAGCTAATGAGCATCTGCCAACACCCCCCAATAAACAAGTCCATTTGCACTCATCTTGCATTCCCCTGCCGCTGCGCCTTCCCACCCCCTCTCAGCATCTCCCCCCGCCTTCTCCCACCCCTGCTTTCCCCAGCCAAGCCTCTTCCCAGGCCACGCTCCCCGCGCCAGCGGGGGCTGCTCACCCGCAAACCCCTTGCAGCTCACACCACGCTAAGGCAGGCCCGAACTTCAAAGCATTTCTTCACCGAGAGCTCATCCAGGAAACTTTTTTTTCTCTACTTCTATTGTACTGCTGCATGCCTGTAAAAATTAATTGATGCATATATACACACGCATGCACGCACAGCCTCTGCATTAAAAAGTTTCTCTTTCTGGAAGGACCTCCCTGAGCCGTGCTGAGGGCTGGCACAGACCGAGCCGTGCACTTGCTACTCATCGGAGCTTCGCTGGATGAAAGAACTTGTCAAATTGCTGGCAAAACCACCGGAGCTTGTAAACTCCGCCAGCTCAACAACAGCATCCAGGGTGACATGCACGCACAGGCGTGGGCACCTTCCCTCTGTGTTTTCATTAATCAAATCCTTAATTAGGTAGGTAAGGGTGCAGGAGCTGCAAGGGAGGGGCAGCAGACACCCAGGCTGATACTCATCGATAGCCAGTACCAACAGCGTGCTGCACACGCTCTGTTTCCTCCCTTATTTTTTCTTCTCTTTCTTGATTACAGCCTGCAAACTATTACTGCAACTTTAAGCACGTCGGGAAAGAGCTGTGCTTGGGCTTAAGTGTTTGCAGCATCAGGGCCGCGATGCGTAGCTGAATATGCTGCTATTTATAGCGTGAAGCCCTGAGCACAACACGCGCAGGGGGTGCAGCGCGGCTGAGTTCGTGTTGCTGCTAGAACCTGTTTTTTTTCTATTTTGTCTCATTTAGGAGGAGTGTCAGCTGCCTGATCTTAACATCGCATTCATGCACTGCCTGGTACTTTCAAACATTTTTCTGTTTTTTTTTTAATCTTTGGGGATACCAGCTCATACATGCATATACCGGTTTATAGGTGAAGTTATATATTTCATCACCGAAAGAAAAAAAAAAAAAAAAAAAAAAAAGGCAAAAAAGAAGGCTGGAAGCTGAGTAGTCAGCTCTCAGCTCCAAGGGCCTGCAGTTAATTACACCCTGTCCTCCAGCATGTACTTTACATGCTGCACTGCGAGCCCCGCAGCCTGGCTGGGTGTCAGGCAGCCTGACAGCAGGTCTGCCTGCCAACCCGGCTAATTATAGTGAGGAGAGCGACCGAGCGGGCGCCCTCCCTGTCGCATGCTCCGCTCAATCAGCCGCAGCCTCCCAGGACGTGGAGGACCCAAGGCTGCAGCTTGGGCTGGGAAAGACCGTTCCCCTGCGGCAGGCAGGGGGACCGGTGGGCACCGCAGGGATGAGGGTCTCCAGGAGAATACTTCAGGTGGTATCCAAGGGTCCTGACCCCCCAGGAGCACCTCGGCAGGGAGCAGGCTTGCCACCCACCACCCCACCCTTCGCCCTGCCCCACCAGGGCAGGCTGAGCATGGCTGGTCCCATCTGAAGCCCGGCCGCTCTCCGACCAGCCAAGTCCACCCCTCCTCGGACAGACCTTTGCGTCTCCCTTGTTTTCTCCCTCTGCCTTCGTCTGTCCCCCAGTACTGGGTCCAGGGGGGTACCCCTCCACTCAGTCTGAATAACCGAGATGCAGGAGTACGTCCCCCTCTCCTCTGGCAGCCTCATCCCCTCGGTAGGGACAAGCCATCAGATGCAAGTGGACCACAACATGAGGGTCCCTGCAGAGGGGCCCCCCACCCCGACTGCCTGAGGTTTGCTGTCCGGCAGGACAGCACGAGCACCACAGACCCCTGCCCGTGCAGCACACAGGCAGCAATGCCGTTGCCCCAGCCCGCAGGACCAGGGCCACCGCAGCGCAGCACACTTGGGAAGGGCCCTCTGCCATCAAGTCACTGCTTTGGTAACACACTTGGAAAAGGGAGGGGATCCAGCCGGAGCAGGGATCCGACCAACCTGGCCGGTCACCCACCCACCGATGAGCTATTAATAACCCCTGCGCACACAAGACCTGCGGGAACATAAACCGGGCTGTCAGCAGGGGACCAAATAAAACCTAGCCCTTGCATGGGACATCATCCAACCAGCGCTCAAAATGCCATCAGAGAGCAGGTCTCTTGTTCTTTTGGCCCAGAAAGCGGCTCCTTGAGGTCATACAACATCTGAGTCAAACTATGTGAATACAGATCCTCACTCCTGGGATGGTGGCAGGCAGCTCCGTGCCCATCAGCCACGGCACGATGCAAACGTGACCATGATATGTTCTTAACTGAGACCCCCAAGGAAGAGCAGAGCCACTTGCAGAACAACATGCCCACTGCAAAATAATGATGCTCCTCGCAGCTGGTCTCTTCATCCTCCTCCTCATCCTCGGCAGCCAGCAGCGAGCCCATCGCACCAGGAAACCCGTTCCCTGCACTGCTCGTCCCCAGGGAGCTGGTGGCTCTGGGTGGGCTGGGGGGCATGGAAGGCTACAACGTGCTCTTTGGGTTTGGTCAGGAAAGGGAGCAGATGTGAGTCGGGGGGAGGAGAGACACTGAATGAGGAGGTGACATTTATAAGGACACTTCACAGAGTAAAACTGCTGCTTAAAGAGAGCGGGCATATGTTTAATGCCTGAGGTAACACTTCAGGGTGCATGCTGAGCACCCTTTCCCACCATCACCGACTCAAGATAACTCCTCTAGGCCTAGAAATTCACCTTTCCTCTCAAACCAAAAGTGGTTCTTTTAAAAACAGGGCGTGAAGCGTATCAGTCAACACATTTTGGAGCTGCAAGGCTCTCCAAACTTAATACGCCACAGGCTTTTGGGAGCAGATGCTAACATCCGTGCTCCTCTGGTCCTTGCTGCCACGCAGCCCTTGTCCCTCTGCAGACCCCAGGGACACCGGCCCTGCTCTTCAGCCTCACCGTCCCCACCTGCACCCCTGTGGTGGCTGGCAGCTCTGCCAGATGGTCCCGCTCACCCAGCACTGCCCTGGGGCACAAAAATGGGCTCAGGAGTGCGGGGGGAAGGAAGGGGAAGCACAAAGTGACCTGGGAGAGCCAAGGTGCCCCGAGAGCCCGTGGGAGAACGACCCCAGGGCACCGAAGCCCACGCGCTGGAACCGCTGAGCACAGTCAGGGGTTTTAGGCTGAATTTGCATCCCGCAGCACTGCCAAGAGAGAACTGGAAAATGAGCATCTTCGGAGGGCGAGGCCAACCGCCACGGAGGGCGGGGCAGAAAGCTCAGAGCTGCTTACTTGGATGGGTTTGTAAGAAATGTATATAACCCCCAAAAAATGCTTAAACAGAGCAAAACATACAGAAACATTATCTATATATGTTACAGGTGAGGCTTTAAGTAGAAAAAGCCCCTTGAGCTTTGCACACCTCTCTAGGAATATCTTTTCGTTGCCGCCCTGAGGCTGAGGGAAGGAGGGGCCGGTTCACTCCAGGCCACCCCCTTCTCATCCAGACGGGACAGTAAAAAGGAGAAGGGGGACGAGGATACCCCTCCATCCCCGCAAAAGCAAGCAGCTTCCCCCATAAAGCCAACCCAAGCTGGCAGCAAGATTCAGGTCAGCGGGGGGTGAGGGGGGGCAGGCAGGACGGACACGGACACACAGGGACTTTGTCACGTCCCCGAGCCCACCTGCCTGGGCAGAAAGGGACAGGGGTGGCCAGACCTGCCCTCGCTGCCCAAGCTTGCCGAGAGACCACATCAGTACGTGAAGTATTTACATGGGCTCCAGCCAGCCAACCACCACTAAATATTTAGGCATCAAACTCCATAAAGGAAGCGCAAGACACACTACAGAATAAATTGAGTACATTAGAAAAAGCCCTGAGGGGAAAAATAGATTTTTGGAACGTGTTCTCAATCTCATTAATTGGGAAGACAGCCTTGGAGAGGAAAAAAAAATGATTATATTCCTCCCCAAACCATTATCCACTCTTCAGAGTGTATCATATGAAAACAGTTATATAAAAGAATAAATTATATTTGGAATGGCAAGAACCCCAGAATAAAGCTAGAAACTCTGATGTTCCCATATAAAGATAGGAGACAGTTATCTGTTCCAAATTTTCAAGTTTTCTGCTGCGCCAATTCAAATTCACTACATACCAGCATGGCCATATAAAGGGGACTCCACCCATGTAATCTTGGAACGAGCAATAATCCCCCAAACTATCAATTTAATGTATGGGGATACAAAATGAGACAAGAATGTACTCACAGAACAAGCAATCCATTAACGACATGGCAAAAGGCACCAGAACGTGCACACAGGAATATCTATTTAAAGTGACATTTGCATTGAAAGACCGGATCTGAAATTAAGATTTCTGCACGCAGACATCGTAGATTTTGCAAATTAAAAGGCCCTTTCTAGATCCAATGGGAATTTTATTTTTTGTTTTATTTTCTACTATTTGTTCAGTGTCACGTTTCTTGGCCGGCACTAGAAAAACAGCTCTTCGTCGGGGTTTTTTAAATTAACTTTGCTTCTGACCGGCTTTCCAGCCCAGCTCGCTTGGGCTCTCCTGAGCAGCAGAAGAGCGGGAATGGTTTGGGGGCAGCTCTGCAGGGATGCAAGGGCTGGAGCCAGGCAGGGTCCTCGTAGCCTGAAGCACATGGAGATGCCCCGGTGCCAGCCCGGGGTGGGGGGTATGCGGGTGCTGGTGTGCAGCACCCAGCAACACAGGTGCCAGCTTGCCCCCGCCCAGGCAGCCCCCAGCTCCCCCTTACCCCGCATTATATCCAAGGTGGATAAAATCCTCCTTTTTCACAGATTTCTGCAGATGCAAGACATCATCAGAAAGAGAGACGCTGTTAGCCTGGTACAGCCCGCCTCTGCCCCGAGAGCTCGCGGGGCTGGCGCGGGATCAGGCACTGCGGCGAGGCGCGGGCGACGCGGCACAGGGGGAAGGAGGATGCGATCCAGCGGTCTGACCACCCGCTCCCGAGCCCCAGCGAACATGCTGTCACGTTTGAAACCACACAATGAGCTGGTTGCTTGCCTAAACTAAACAAACGATACGTAAAGTTCAGCAGGGATCTTCCCGAGTCCCCTTTCCAGTTCGGAAGCAGTGGGCACGCAGAGACCCAGGGAGCGCTCCAGCACCTCCACATGCCTCCCACCAGTCCTGTGGACCCCCCCGCCAACGGCAAGAGGAGAGAAGATGGGAACGAGGGCTAGAGCTCATCTTTTATCAGATCAACCCACAGTTTTTAAACCAGCCTGGCATTGGGGTGCAGAGCCCCCTTGCCACCAGTCTGAAGCAGAAGCCTGAAGAAGAAATTGCTTATTTTCTCCAGCTCTACCAGTCTAATAAAAATAATTTAAAAAAAAAAGAAAATAACCTTCCAGAAACCACCTCCATTCATACACTGAGACCGCAACGAGTACCAGCAGCACCACATCCGACCCTCCCCTGCGCCCGTCAGCACCGCGCGCATTACCGGCGCTGCAGCAGGCGAGCGGCACCGCAAGCGAGCGCCCTGGAAGGCAGCCAGCAGCCAGCAAAGAGACCTGTCCAAGCCATCGTGATGGATACACAGATAAACCAGGTCAGCTAAGTGTTTCCGTCCAAGCCAGACAGTGACTAAGAGACGGCATTAATTTGTTACTCAGCCAAAGTTAAACTTTTCAGACCCAGAAGAGCCAAATGGTTGTTCCAAGTGAAAAAAAACTGCAGGATGCATTCCTTCGCCCTGTCCCAGGAATACCCGGGGATTCATGATTTCAGGATGGAGCTGACAGCTCTTTCATATATCACAAAGAATAACAAACTAACCTTTCCGTTTTTCTTTTCACTCCCCAAATACTATTTACTGGTCACAAGAAGACGCACGTCATGTTCACGCAGCACTCCAGGGAGGTGGAGGGCTGTACAAGCTCCACATGCTGTCATTGCAGCAGATCAAACGAACACAGAAAACAAAAAATTGTTTTATTGGCATTACTGCTGTCAGCACAGAGCATAAAAGAGAGTGCACAAGGGAGCATCCACCTTCCACCCCTTTCTGGATTCAATGTAAAGGCACGCGTAAGCTTTACCCAGGGGTGTGAGACTGGAAAACACAAATGGATGAACCCTTTGGTGCTTGGAAGTCTTTCCAAATTTCTCTGAAATCTGATGAACTGGTCAAACACCTATGACTCTTGCACTGCCTGGTTTGGACAGGGACAGGGCAGCACCTCTGCGCCGGGGCGCAAGGACCAGCGTGCCCAGGCGATGGGGCAGCAGCCCAACGCCTTGCTGCAGAGCCCAGCGACCCCGACGCCCACACAGAGGGTGCGGGATATCACCAGCAGCTAGCACAGCAACAGCCTTTTCATTTATTTTCTCCTTTTTAGGCCTCTGGAAAATGGCATTTTCAAGGGCCAGACTCAGAGCCAGCCAGGACCCGTGTACCCCACCACCTAGGGTGCCACGAAATCCCAAGACGGCAGCAGCCGTGCACAGCGAACCCAGGGGAGGCATCCCCAGCCCCCGCTGGTGCCGCAGCCCTTTGGCCCCTGGGCTGAGGCTGCAGAGCCCGGGGCACCGCAGGGTCCCCTGGGTGCCCCACGCTGCTACTGCACAGCTGCTGCCTGCAGGCAGAGGAGACGTCACCCCGTCAACGCAGAAAAATGCTGCACAGCAGAGCTCTAAACAAATGCACCGCCACACAGATTGCATCCAGCTTCATCTGAAACACCAGCTTCAGGAAACCAAGAGCAAAACATACATCTATGACATGATACAGCCTCGGTAAATCCTTGCAAAGAACACAGATGATGTAATACCCACACCATATTTTCTAAAAATATAGTGCTTTCTCATAGCAGGACAAACCTGGGGCTCTGTAGAGCCTCTCAGCTCCAGCAACCCTCTTTTGCAGATCTTCAGAATGAGCTACACCGAGGTGCCACGCCGCAGAGCTAGAAATCAAACTCCCCTCCGCCGCCTAGCACAAGACCCACTACACCTCACCCTTTTTGAAACCCCCTCGGTTCCCTCTCATCCCTCACTCGGGACCTGTGAACCAGTTCTAATGCATAATCAAACAAGCTTAAGAAATCCCTTTAGGGCGGCGGGGTGATGTAAGTGCCCAGAGAGGCCCCAGGCCTGGTAAGGACCTTTGTGGCAGCGTGCTGTCACTTGAAGGACAGCACGGTGATGGTCCTCATGCCCCCGTGGACATGGAGACCAGGGAGAAAGGTGATGAGCTGGCTCCACCCAGTCTCCAGTAAAACTCCTGCCAGCTTCAGCGGAGCTGGGCTGCTGCGCAAGGTGAGAGGCACACAAAAAGCAACTCTTACGTTCATGCAGGGCATCCTTCTGTGGCAGGTGATGCATATTGGAAAGACTGTGCCAAAACGCAGCGGCTGCTCAGGTGGTGGGTGACACATGCTGTGTGCAAAATGCACATCTCTAAAAGCTGTTGGGGCTTTTAGGGCTGGGCAGGGCTCCACCGCTCCTCCTCCCACCGCCCACGGCCCTTCCTTGTTGCACCTACTCCCTGGTCCCCACCCTACAGCTCCTGTCCGTGTCCTCGCGCTCACCCCGTCCCGCCGGCTGCGGCCCACCTCCAGCTCAGTGGGCATGGGGAAGCCTTCAAAACTAGGGTGACGTATTGGGCAGCCTGCCTAGCAGCCGCTGCTCCAAGTGGGGAGCCACGATGGCTCAAGGCCAGCTGCCGCGATGCCCACTGGAGCGGTCCCTCCTCTGGCACAGTCCTTCCTCCAGCGCATATTCCCGCACGCAGGGGTCTGGGCACCAGTTGCCTCCGTACCACACAGGCCAGCAGCCCCCGAGGCTGCTCGCTGAGACCATCTACCCTTCTGGCCTTCATCACAGCCACAGCCACAATGTCTTCATGACTCCCATGAAAAAAATAGCTGCCTTGAATTCATTTTAGCTTTCTGCCAGCAAATCTTTTTGGTACCCCCTTAGTTCTGGTATTAAATTACTCACCATCTCTGTAATGCTCGGAGCTGCACAGGCACCTCTGTTTCTTCCTTATCCTCCTCCTCTTCTTCCTACTCCTTCTCCTCCTCGTCCTCCTCCCCTCCCTCCCAGGGCGGCCGGGCTCTCCCTGCCGGGAGGGCAGCAGCCTGTCCCGAGATTTCTATTCAGCCGCCCGCAGCCTCTCCCTGCAATTATGGGACTCCATGGCTGTCCCAGGGTAAGCGGCAACAACAAACCTTGAGGCAACTTCCATGGAAATGTCTCTGTTCAGAGGCAGGTTTATCTGCCCCTGCGCTTTCTCCTGCCTGGAGAAGAGCATTCTGCACGCACCGGCAGCGTAGTGATCCGAAACAACCAGGCGGAGAGCAGCAAAATTACTTCAACCTGTCCCTAGAACACAAGGGGATGAGTAACCCCCCAGTCCCCAGCCCCACCAGCTCCTTCCCAGCAAGGGCAGGTCTGCGGGGCCAGGGCAGCCACCCCAAAAGCAGGGTAGCGGCTGGAAACAGCCCAGGGCTTGCGTGAGCCCTGCATTCGCGAAGATAAAAGTGATCCTTTAATGCTACATCCAAATGGTTACTGGTAGGTTTTTCTAACCCACGGGACAATATTTGGCAGGGACACTTGTGCTGTCTGGCTGTGGCAAGATGTGGGTGCTGGGGCACTGGGACAGGCAGCGCAGGGTACGGCCCCAGCCGGCAGCTGCCAAAGAAGCCCCGTACACCTGAGCTCGGGGTACGGCCATATCCCAAAGAGGCACAGCCCGGGGTGGGGCTAACAGCAGTGGGGGACACCAGCACTGTGGCTCTCACGAAGCACTCGCTCCACCTCTGACTTCTTGGGCTTGATCAGCACAAAAGCCCAGAAACCCCATCCAAAGGGCAAAGCTGGGAATCCATAGCTTCAGCGGACAACAAAACCCACGCTCACGATAGAAACTGCTTTTATAGGGTATGACAAGTTTACAGCTCCTCTCCCCACAAACCTCTCCATACTCCACAAGCAACAAATGACCTTTTTACCTTGTTCCCCCTGTCCCACAGGAGCTAACGAACTCACCACCCCTTCCCTTGCCTTAACCCCACCGTGACTCCCAGCTCTCCCCAACAGCACCAGCCCTGCCGGATTAACGCTCGGTGCAAACTCACCACAGCTACCCTCTGCTTTGAAGATGGCAGCCTCTGACCTGAGGAAGGATTTATGCCCTAAACACGGTCCCGTGTTTCCCAGCTCTCACAGCTGGTCCCATAAAAGCCCTCACAAACCACTTGCTGAGCAGGGTGGCCAGTAACCCCAGCCCTGCCCATCCACTGCTCGTCCGCTCGGAGACACCAGCGGCACCGCTGCAAGGAGTTACCCAGGTCACTCGCTGCTCTTGTGCCCATTTATTTTAGGGACACAAAGCAGACAGACTCCCTGGGGGACTCCTCGGGGAAGACGCAGGAGCCTCTGGTCCAGCGCAAGCTTGTGGCAAGTGAAAAGCACCCAAATATCGCTGACAACAGGTGTCCGCCAAGAACCGTCCACTGATGGAGAGAGTCGCTTCAAAATAAGCGTGTGCATACATCTTCGTGCAGGGTGACGAGATGGAAGCCAGAGGAAGAACTGACTGAACGGAGATAAAGAGGCTCCTGCATCCAGACTTTCACCCCAGCAACAGCCAAAAACTTAACAGGAGTTTGTATTAAAGCCTCTGATCTTTGCTGGGGCTTCATCACCGGGCACCGCGTATTCACGTGTCAAGACCGTCACTGCCCCAAACCAATTTTAATCCAAATGACATTAAAAAGATACTCCGGGGATTAAATGACCTGGCAAGCCACAGGCAGAGCCAAGGATGGAAAACCGACAGACTGTCTCACAACAGTGGTGTGATCACACGACCCCCCGGCACTCATACCACGTGCCTCAGTTTTCCCACTCGTTACAGGCAGGTACAGCAATACCGGCTCCTGCAGGGCAGTGGGAGGTCACACATATATACACACACACGTATACATATATATACATATAGATATACGTGTTTGTATGTTTTGTTTAAAAGCACAGTTTCTAGGACGGCTCCCACGGGAAGCACAGCACCTTCCTGCTTTGGCCAGGGCTCGGGATGCGCTGGCAGCAGGAGGAAGGCAAGCCATGCCTTCAGCAGGCCCCGGGGAGGCCTGCTGCAACCAGGCAGCACTTAAGCTGTTGCGAGGGAAGAAATTAAAGAAATAAATCGTATTTTGCTCATGCTTGGTAAACGCTCGCTGGAGAGTCATGATTAAACCTTGCATATGTTCATGTTCTTCCCCAAGCCTGGGCAGGAGGCAGCCAGCGGTGCTGGTTATCACAGGCTGGTCCCAGGGTGGCATGGGAGCCCTGGGCAGGCGCCGGGATGTGGGCGCTCACGGAGGGAGCGGGATGGGCGCTGCCGGGGCAGGAGGGGGTGAAGACAGGGACACCTTGGCTGCGGATGTGGGGACAGATGGCTTGACAGGGTAAAGCAAAAGATTTGCTGTGCACGAAAAGCTGGGCGCAGGTGAGAAAGCGGAAGAGGGGCTGCTGGGGGAGGAGAGGGAAGGCGCAGCCTGAGTTCCGCTGCCGGCACAGAGAGGGGCAGCAGCAAACACCCTCCACAGACCAGACCCTGCCCGACTGCCTCGCACCCACGCACACAGCCAGGGTGGCACTGCTGCAGCTGGGGGGTCACCCACGGCCCTGCCCGTCCCCCACTCTCGGGAACCAGCCGGCCGGGAGCATCCTGGCACCTTGGGATTCCTGGCAGCAGCAGAGTGGGCATGGCCGCCTGCTACAAAAATGAACTGGGAAAGCCAGTTTGGGGGCAAAAGGGCCTTTTTTGGAGAGGAGGGAAGAAGAGGAAATTCAGGAAAAAAGAAAGAGGGAAGAAAAAGCTGCTGTGTAAGAGATGCAGGAAGGAAAAAAAAAAGTTGAAAAGAAATCCCTGGGGAATTGTGGAGGAGAAGAAAGAGCATAGACACGCCAGGCGAGCCAGAGCGAGAGCCAGAAAGCAGGAAGCGCCTAACTAGGATGGAGACAGAGATACTACAAAATCGCAGTGACGTCATGCCGGAGTTGCAGTGGTTTCCAAAACAACTCCAAACTCCAGCGCCCAGAGAGAAAGCGAGAAGCGCAGGAGAAGTGGAAACGAGATGGGGCTCTGTGCTCAGAGGGAGCTGGAACAGAAGCTCGACGAGTCTGCGGAGCTGAGCCGGCTCCCGGCTCCCTTTCGATTTGCATTGGCGGGACAGGCTCTGGGGAGCCGGCAGACACGGAGACAGAGGTTATTGTAGAGCCAGGCAGCATCAGAAAGGAAATTCCTGAGGGTGTTTTCCTAATTGACATGTACAATGAAGTTACAGTCCCCCAAAGCCCCTTTCTGCAAGAAGGTAAATGCTGGATGCTCCCAAGAAGCAGAGCCAAAGAGTGAGCAACAACAGAGACGGCAACCCAGAGGAAATAAATCCGCAATAAATGGAAACCACACACAGAGAGTTGTCCTGATGGCAGCGGTGTTGCTCTGCCCCAGCCTGTTCGGATTAGAGGGTTTTATGGCTGTGTTGGCCGGGGGTGGAGGACGCGCGGGGAGGCCTGCCAAGGCGGCTGGGTAGACTCAGGGCTGTTTGCAGAGGGCAGAGAACAAAACGAGAGGAAGACAGAGCGAACCCCCATGAGGTCAGGCTGTGATGCCCCTCGCCCAGGGTTTGTGATGCAAAGCGGCCTGGCATGCCCCCAGCCCACCCCAGCAGTGAGATGCAGGCAGGGGTACAGCAGCCCTGGCACCCACCCTCTGGATGAGGGAAGGTGACTCAACAGCCAGGGTGACTCTGAAGAAGGAAATTTCTTGGCTGCGTGGACAACCTGGTGACCAAGCAGCTCCTTGCCCGCAGAAGGGAATCGATTCGCCCTCATTTCAGGCAGGGCAAGTCCAGCACAGACCTCTGCATCCTCCTGGGGTCTGCACAGGACCCCGTCATCAAGGACAACAGCACAACTGCTGCAGAGTCCTTCTGGAAGAGATTTCTCTGTCAAAATGGTGCCCAGCCAGGTGGGAGAAACACATCTTGATGCCTTCACTTGCATCTCCCCTTGCAGTGCTGCCAAAGCTCAGGAAGATGCCAAACCTCCAGGACTGCTATCATCAATGCTCCTCAGGAGCCACCGTTCAAATGCCCCATGGCCCAAGGACCCCTTCGGTCAGGCTGGCCTGGGCATGTGTGTCAAGGTGCCCTCTTGCACCACCACGATCCAGCTGAGACTGGGAGCTGGTCGATCTCAACCCTCCTGCCACAGCCATCCCCGCAGCACCCACAACGTCCCCATCCTTCTGATGGCCCCGAAGGTAGCCGGGATGCCCGGAGCGGCAGTTCCTGGCACAGCGCAGGTGGCACAGGGTTGTTTTCAGCATGCATCCTCCGAGATCAGAGCTAACCACGACTTCACAAACTGCACTTCCACCATTCCTCTTATCGCTCTTATGCCTGCAAGTTTGGGGAAGCTTTGACTTCTCCCGCCTCCCCAACCCCAAATGCGTTTCTAGTGACTCACTGGGCAACCTGCCACAGGCTGCAGGCAGCTGTGCAGCTTCTTCGGTGCCTGCCTGGTCAAAGCCAAGCCGAAGGCAGCAGCCTGAGCGCTCTCCCACCTTTGCTCTCACGGCTTTACCTACTGCTGAAGCTGGAGTCCAGCTGCTTTCATGGGCCCGTCACTTCTATTAATTGGCACAGCTGTAATTGGGGCTGTCCTGGTGCTGGGGATGATCCTGAGGATCAGGTACCCTGCAGCAATCCAGGCCTGGATCCTGCCGGGACCCAGGGCTGCCCACTCTGTAACCACGGCTGCACATGTGATGAACCTGCTTGGTCTCAGTTCTGTCCTACTGTTCCCATAGCTTCTGCCAAGCGATGAAGCACGCAGGTAACACTGCTGAACACGCTGGCCAAGAGGAGGATGGGTGTCAGGACATGCCTGCAGGCCGGTGGACAGGTCCAGGGCAGGGAAAGGGGCTCCCAGCCTTGCGCCACACACCGAGAGAGATGCGCAGGGCAAGCTGGCTGAATCGGCTCTCTTTGCCTCCAAACCTGTGACCGAGCAGCAGGAGAGCATGCGCTGCACACCGCTGCTTGGCCACGAGCCCAGCTTACAAACTTCACCCCCGTGCCCAGGGGAATCCTTGGGAAGGCAGCAAGACTCCCGAGCCAGCGAGAGAAGGGATCGCTAGGACCGCTGCTACGCAGGACCCAGCAAGAGATGGCATAGGTGCTGGCACAGCGACGTCCCCTCTGCACACACTGCATGACTCAGAGCTGGCAGCCCCCGGGGAGCAGGGTGGCCACCGGCAGCAGCTCCTACCTGCCAGCCCCCCGCGGCCCCCTTCCCAGCTCCCTGTTTAAAACTCACCACAGCTGCTTTCCTGCCCGGGGGCGAGGAGAGCCTGACTCACGCACTAGAAGAAATTAATAAGCGAGCAGAGAAGATGGGCTCATCCCATCCACCAGGCAGCATGAATCACTGCTTCTCCTGACTGTCTCATGTATTGTTCCAGCACTGAGTCAGTACCGCTGTGCAGGTTAACAAGGGGAGAAATTAAAAGTTATGGCCTATGAAACGCAGCAGCACTGAGAAATTAAAAAAGAAGTGCTACTGTAAGAAAGCTAATAGGACTACCCACAGAGTCCCAGAAAAGAAATGCTCTGTACTCCAGCTTTCCCCTCCACAGATGTGCCCCCTACCAGGTATCAAACCCTCAAACCTCCATCACAGGCAGGCTCGCTGCCTGCAGCACGGGCAGCACGCTTTGCAGCATCAGTTTTCTTTCTGTCTAAAAGCTGCCACCTCTGTATTTATCACTTTAAACATACAAACTTAATTGGATGTCGCGGTCTGGTTGTACCTCCCGCCCCGACTGGGCCACGCACGCTGCACACACACAAGCCCACACCTTCCCCGCTACCCTCAAATCTACAGTCCTGCTCTACTACTTCCTCCAAAAGTACAAAATGGGCTTTTGAAGGCTGAGGAGGAGGAAAACAGTAAGTCCTGGAGCAAGTTCTGTTTCAGGGCAGGGGACCATCCCCCTTCTCAAGGGTCAAACCCTCCAGCTCCTCTCTGGCTGCCAGGTTGCTCCATCTCTCCCTGGTAAGCAGAAAGCCCTGCCTGCTCTTCCCAAG
Source organism: Sagittarius serpentarius (assembly GCA_034782735.1). Lineage (NCBI taxonomy): Eukaryota > Metazoa > Chordata > Aves > Accipitriformes > Sagittariidae > Sagittarius > Sagittarius serpentarius. The sequence continues at coordinate 1,314,716 of JAVKLA010000061.1, forward strand.
CGTGCCAGTCCCCATTTCCCACCCCAAAATAGCTCCTGCCATGCAGTAATGCCTCACCACTGTGAACAGCAACTACATGCTGGGCCTTGCAAAATAAATCATACTTCACCTCAAAATAAAACAGGAGACTCCTGCACTCAAACTGCTGCAACAACCTGCTTTTTAAGGCTGGGATGATGCGTCTCAAGTCCTCTTACGTTCCTTGTTCACTGATAATCTACACTCTATGCAACCTGGAAGATACTTAGCTGATACACAAGACAACGCTAGAAAAACTTGGAGAAACGGGCCCAGAACCTGACTTCATGGAGCAGAGAGATGAGAACAGCCTGGGAAACAGGGTCAGCTGCTGGTCTGTCATCAACATGAATTACAAACATCTGCTGTGCCCTAAGCGACTCTTTCTGATCATATCATCCACAAACAAGTCTCATCCTCCTTTGACACCAGCTAACGAATTGGCTTTGAAGATACTGCATGGCAGCAAGTTCTGCAGGTTAATGCCTCCTGTATAAGAAAGCATTTCCCCACAGCAGTGCTTCGTCTCCTTCCTTGCAGCCCTGGGTAAAGTATTGCTGCCCAAGAGAAAGACCAAGAAGCGCTCAAAGGACACTCCATGACTCACGGCGTCACCCTGCAACCATCAAACCCACCGTACTGAGACTCCAGCGCAGCTCTGCCAGCCCCCTGCATCCCGGATGGATGGTGGCAGCCGCCTCTGCTCAGCCCCGAGCGCTGCCAGCAGCCCCCCTTTGTCACCCTGTGCCCGGCTGACCGCTGTGATGGTGGTGGCTCTGGGCAGGCCCCAACATGAACATGACATGAAGCCTACTTGTTCATCAACCAACCCAGTGTCATCCAATCTTCAACGACCCTAGAAAAAGCTAATCTCAACAAACTATCAACTCAAACCAAAACAAAAAATGCTCAAAAAAGCAGCAAGCACCAGGTTACCCCGTTTGCTCCTACAAGGATCTAATTCAGTTCTAATAGGACAGTTATTATTATATATTAAATGAATAGCAATTGATTATTAAGAGCATATTCATTGAAACTGGCTAGATGGGTAATAAGATACCTGCCTATTACATAGCTGTGAAACCACACTGAATATGCTTCTAATGACCAACTGGTATTTATTTAACATTCAATATCCATCGCTAAGAAAGGTCTCTCTAGATTTAATAAGCCTCTGTTATTTTATGTTTAATTAAATACCATCCACTATTAAAAACATATTTAACTGAGGTCGAAACCAGTAAAAACTGTATCTTATAACACAGCTGCTAAACCTCAAATATCTTCTTAATGATTAATTGGGATTTAGCACATGATTGCTGTCCTACTGACAGCGGATGGAAACCGGAAGCTCAACGATTCGGGGACCAAAGTGCTTTGCTTCTGCAAACAATTCTGCTCGTTAAATAGTTTGGCTAATAAAAATAAAACAGAGCAGTGGGAGCCTCAGTTCCTACGTAACCCAACTTTGGAAAATTCAGAATACAGCACAGCCACTTCCACAATGCCTGCCAGTCAGTGCCAGGCAACTTGCACAGCTGTGCAGAGGGGCCGGGACCACTGTCCTCCTGCGCTCAGAGATCTGGGCACCAACGGTGCATTCCTGCAGGCCAGGGCATCAGCAGGATCTCTCCAGGTCAGCTCTGCCCCAGCTTCGACACAGAACCTCTGGAGAGGTGGGCCGGGGGACTCCTGATGGGACAATGCCAGTTAGGATTGCAAATGGCTTCCTATCTGCTTGGGCTGGCCAGCTGCTGCGGTTCAGTGGTTCACCGCACTTACCAGCTTCTCCGGGAGAAACCCTCAGTGTCTGGAAGAAGCTGCAGATGGATTTGCCATGACGGTCCAAAACCTTGACGTTAAAAACCAAGAAACATTCTGAGGCTAAGGGATCAATGAGCTCCCAAAATCAAGGAGCCTGCAGGCACAAGTCCTGCAAGAGCTGCAGACTAAGGACGGATGCTTCTGGCACTGCTCCGCACAAGCGCCCTCCGTGCCCTCCACGATGGGCAAAATGGAAGTCACTCAGTCACCCGGCCCTGCACACCCACAGCTGAGTGCCCGGAGCACCACACACCACGCGACATCTTCATCGCTGGGCACAGGGACAGCTGGTGGACGAACGGGGCCTCTTGGCAAGGGGGAAGGAGAAATCCAAAGTATGTCAGCATTTGGGAAAAAGCCATTCCACCTCCGTGACCTCCTGCAAGAGGATTTATTTTGATTGTTTTTGTTTTGAAAGCCCTTGAAAGCAAAATCCGATGCTAGCAAAGCATTAAATATAGCAGCACATACCCACACAGATTGCACAAGAAAACAATTTAAAAATAGAAACAGCGAGAATGAATATGAATGCAGAGAAAAATATCAAGAGAGGAAATCCAGGAGGGTCCTTTCCTTCTATTGTTCCCCTCCTAACCTCAGGCACGCTGGGGAAGTTGGGGTTAGACAGTGGGCTGCACGCTTCGGTCCCGGGAAATGAGTCAAGAGACTGGAACGTGTGCTCAGCACCGGGCAAACCCAGTGGCAACCTTGTGTTATGAGCTCATCCGCTTCACTCAGAGGAACCTTGGCATGTCAAACCTTGGTTTTGCGGTGCTCTAATGAGATGCACTGAGGAAGTGTCACAACGGAGCTGCTTGCCCCAGCTGGGCAGCTGGATGGGGTTGGAGATAACCAAAGCTCTACCCCAAAGTCATGTCCTAAGACTGAATCATCCTCCTGCCATGAATGACATACCAAAGGGATAAGAAAACATTCCCAGCGTCTGACAAGGCACCATGCTATGTGTGAGGGTGGTTTCTAAATATCCACACTGAGCAGGCATCTTTGGAGGAAAACCTCTACATTATTCAGTGTTTCTGAAAACAAAAGAGACCTTGGGAGCCCAAGCACCTTAACCAGAGTCAAAGAAGACCTGGGCAGTTGCCTCTCTGCCTTGCGGGCAGACTAGTTAGAGGCTGCCTCCGCAGATGCTCCAGGGAGAGGACATGAACAAGAAAGATCTCTTGGGAGGACGCTAGTGGAATAACCATGTCACCAAAGAACCTCTCACACCCCCCCCAGATCTGAGCACCAGGAGGAAAGTCCAGTTGGTTTTTATTTCCTTCTCCAAGCACTGCTGTGTATGTATATGTATATATACAAATATACAAACTACCTAGTTACTCTTCATAACATCCTTCCCATGAACTAGCCACACCACAATGGCAGTCCGTCCACAGGAGATACCATCTGAGTTGCTTCAAAGCCAGGCAGCCGATTAAGTAAATAGCAGAGGTGTCTGAGGAATATGGTGATTAAGGATGTCTCGATCTCCAAATCGGCCTTGGGGACCTTGCTGGAATATTGACTACTGCCCCACAATGCCACGGAAGGAGCTCAACACCTGACGTGTCCTGTCTCATTCAGCAGAAGTCAGTGGATGTGAAGAATGAGGAGGAGGCCTCTAGAGATGCCTCCCTAGTCCAGTGGAGGAGAAAGACACCTGCTCCCTACACATTCAACTCTACTGGACAGTGCTGGACTTTCCTCTTTCCCCTTGTTCAGACAGAAACCTTTGCTCATCTTAAAGCAAGTTAATCTCACTTTTGATCATCTCTTCATAAGGATACAAGAGCCCTACAACCTAATACTATATTGTGGTATCTACAAATGACTTCCATGGGGCATGGGAGGCCTCGGGAGCTGCTCCAGCACAAGCACAAGGGTTTGCCTGCTTCAGAACTTTTCTTTGCATCCTCGCAACCCCATGGTTCCCGTGAAAGATGACTTTAGGAGCAGCTTTTCCACCAACAGAAACACGATCCCACACACATCTTCAGCTGAGGCTCCAGGCCATGTCCTGCTGAGTTCAAGTGTGGCCAGGAGAACGCTGCACAGCTGAACACAGGAAAAGGGCCTGGGTGGGCACCACAGACATGTGAGAGAAGAAAACAGAGATGGGCTGAAGCAGCCTCCATGGAGATCCCTTTGCAAGTTTACTTCCATAACAGCAAGTACGCTCCTTGGCCCAAAGCTGAGGTGAGGCCAGCCAAGCCCTCTGTGGAGAAAGGTAACTAAAACACACACAGGGCTCACGACAGAGCCAAATTCCACTTCCATTTCTGCTGGAGATTTCTTACGTCACTTGAGAACGATCATCAGTCACAAGCTTGGTATCTTCCTTTCCACGTCTGCAACAGAGGCATCTGCTCCAGTCAATGGCAAGATGAGGGTATCTCCAAAGACACCGTTCCTCTCCTCTGTTTTACACACCCATTCGCATGAGGCAATGACACTCTGGTGATGCCCATTTCTCTCCATCATCTAATGAAGGGAGTCCAGGCACGCACCCCAGACACGTACGTCTGTACCGCTGTCTCTCTATTTGGACAAATCCCACCCCTTATGTTTCTGTGCCTCAGTTTCCTCCACTGCAAAAGAAAAACAGACTGCGAATGCTATCCCAACCCTACCACAGCAACACAGTGAGGCTTAATCCATTACAGCCTGCAAACCGCTTTGAGATCCTCCGCTGCTATATAAATCCAGCGCTGATATTTGTTTAACCCTGCCATGCAGATGGAGGCAGGCACCCAAAGCCACAGCACCGCTGGCTTCTCGTAGCCAACCCCGGCCCCACAAGGGGTAGCAGATGGATCGGCTGCTGTGAAACAACAACTTCCTTCTTTCTTTTTGCTGGAGTTAACTGGGGTTTAGACTGGGATTTCAGTTACGTTTTGTGGCCAGCCTTTCTGGAGACAACCACCCGCCTGATGCTGGGGGAGTACGAGATGTCTAAAACCACGGGCAGTTGGGTTTATTTGGATTCCAATCTTCCCATCATTCAAAATCCTGGGAAAATGAATATATGTTGCCGGGGTGAAATTTTTGTTTTGGAAATAAACGTTAGTGTGGGGGCAACTGGTTGTCCAGCCAGCCAGCTGGGAGGCTGGGCTCCCTCCTGCCCTCGGTTTGGCTCTCCTACGCTTCCCTGTCGGTTCAGTCGAGCAGGAGTTTGCAAGGATGACAGTGATGTGCGTGGCCTCCGAGACATTCAGAGGCTTGCAGGCCAAGCGAAGCACACAGGCACACACGGAGCTTGCCCTCCACCAAAACCTGACACCACTCTGGAATGTAGAAAATTGCAAATGATACTTTAATTCCACAGTCACTCAACAGTAGCTCCGGCCATGGGAAATACTGGGAAAGGCGCATGCTTGGGAGCACTTACACGGAGCATGTCCAGCCCCAGACTAATCCACCAGGCTGGAAACCATGCTATCTTTATCAAAACTTCCAGCCCCATCAAGTCATCCCCACCTGCCTGCCCTTGAATCAGCAAGAAACGCTGCGAGGCATCAGCCAGCTCTGGAGCCGCAAGTCAGCTTACGCCACCTCTCTGCCAGTGCCGGCATAAAGCAATGCTGGCAGATGGGCAGCTGCCTGCGGTGCCATCCTGCCACACTGCATCTCGAGGACCGCAGAGCCCTTTCCTCCAGCCTGGGCACTGCAAATCTCATCACCGCCCTCTCCACCCAGAAAACTGTTGTGCTGAATGGTTTTGTCCAGATCTCCTTTCTCTCCAAAGGGAAAATCCCAGAGCACATCCCGTGGCACCCAGGCCCAGCGCTCCTCTCCCGGCACTCGGCAGAGTTAAGCCCCGGCCACAGTGAGCTCCGGCTCCCGGCGCTAAGCCCTGCCGCCTCGCTGTCTCCCCGGCCGCCTCCAGCTGCCGCCCTGTGTCTGGCGCTCTGACGGTCGGCGCTGCGGGAGGCTGCGTCCCCTATCCCACCGCGGGGACATGCTCAGCCACAGCACCTAAGGAGCCTACAAAACCTGCAGGACCCGTGCTCCGGGTCCTCTGCTCCCCCCAGGAGCTCATAGCTTCTGTGCTTTTAACCTGCTCTGCAGCTTAAGCCACCCCCGCAGGGGGACATGCCCATCACCAAAAGATCCGTAGGATCCCTGCAGTGATGAAGAGTCAGAATAGACCCAACAAAACCAAATGCAAGAGGACACGGTAAACTCAGAAGATCCGCATTAGGAGCTCAGGAACTGCCACAGCTGGATTTATTACCGGGAGGGAGGATCTAAACTTTGAAAAAGTTTTCAGTTAAGATTTAACACCATTTAGTGCTCAGCCAAAAGCAGTAGGAGAGGAGAGCAGAGGCTCAGCACATCGGGATGAAGGCTGCTCTCACGTTTCAGGAACTTCCTGCTCCGGTTTCAGGTCTTCCTTCCTTCCTCTCGAGCTGTCCCCTCTGAAGTCGGTGGTTTAAAGACCAAAGAATAACACAGTTTGCTTCTCCGTTGCTGAAAAGGGGCTTTCAGGTCCCTGCTGTCATTCTCCAAAAGTTCTCAGTGGCACCCAAGGGGCAGGGTGGGACAGGCATTCCCGGGGTGGGTGCCACATCCCACAGCTCAGGAGACCTTCCTCGGACCCTGCCTATGCTCCTGCCTCCCTCCTGCCTCCTTGCCCACAACGGGGCAGCAGCAGATGAGATCCTATTCCCCTCTAGCAATGCATTGCACAGTGGAAGAGCTGTCCCACAGCATGTCCGTGCTGTCACCCAACACGTCACACCACGGAGAGCCAAGTATTGTGTATGAAACAGCCTGTACCTAAAACACAAGATCCTTCTCCACATTGCAGCCTACCTAGATGGACACACGCTGTGCCTGTATGTCAGAGAAGGATTTAGCGCTTCTCCTGCACTGGGTGGCACGGCTACTGTGGCCTTATAACCTTGCCTACACCAGGGATGTGCCATAGATGACCTGCACTGAATTAAGGTTATCACGACAGAAAAAGTCTATAGCATTTAGTATAAAATCCTCCTCTACCCTTCTGGCACTGAAATAGCCCCTCACCTGAAGTCTCTGCACCGCAAACACGCAGGGCTCCTAACCAAGGAAAGCTGCTGCCCCCCCTGCCCTGGTCCCCATCGTCTTTGCATTTAGTACACACTCTAGAAAAAAGTTTTCTTGTTATGTCCTACGCCAAAATACCGGTTCTTCAACAGAAAAGACTCAGTGGGATATCTGAGGCTCTGCATGAGTTTGCCCTGATCCTACATGGAGCTGGTCTCCAAGCATTTGGTCTGGTCACAGGGGATAACACACAAAGATGAAGTCCCCATGCCCTGCAGTACTAGCGCCCACCTGTGCTATCTCCAAGGGTCCTGACTAGTGCAAGCTCTGGCAATGGTCAGGGTGCCCGACACAGGGTGCCCAAAAGCTCACCCGCCAGCTCACTCCAGGGCCATTCTTCGGGAGGTTCAGATCCCACTGGTGTCTATTGGACGAGAACGTCTTCCTCCTGCCCGAGTGCTCCCTGCGATAGCTCCAGTTTCCTCGGGAGGTTTTGCCTACAAGCAAATCCCTCAAAACTGAGCATCAAAACAGAGCCCTGGCCATTTTAGGGAGTGGGTTGCAGCAGACAGAAGGGAGAGCACTGGTCTCCCAGTGCCACCTGTACTGGTTTCTGCTCCCAGAGAGCCCCATTTGCCACCTGGAGCAAGCAGCCTCTGCCCTGTCTGTGGGCTGCCACTTCTCGGCAGAAACCCCTCTTTCTGCAGAGCTCCTGCGGGCCAGGGCTGGGCTTTACTTTGCGCTCTGTATTAGAGGGGCAAAGAGAGCGAAGCCCCTTCTGCCGCCCAGCCGGAGCGTCACACCGTGCGCTGGAAGAGGGTAACCCGAGCTGTGGTTTACCCGACATTCCTTGTGGCTCCAGCTCCCCAGCCAAAACAAAACCAACATTTTCCTTTTTTTTTTTTTTTAATTCCCTTCTCTCCTTGAAGCCAAACAGGAGGAGGGGGTCCCCCACAGGACTTAGCCAAACTCATGCTGGCTGAAAACCAGCTAATCTCAGCCGGTTCCCAACACCATTCCCAGCTGCGGCCCCTGCAGCCCCCTCCCCGCAGCAGCACCCAGGTGAGCAGCGTGCACGGGGCGATGCTGTGGGGCAATGCCGCAGGGCCAGGGCATGCAGCAAGCACACAGGAACAGGCTGTCTGCTCCTGGCTCACGTAAATCGGGCCGCTCCGAGTGGAGCCAGAGAAGTGCCGCTGATTTACATCAGCAGGGGGGCCTCCATCTTCATAGGGCTTTAGAAACTTCCCCGAGAACAGCAAGCAAGAGGAGAGACGATGCTGCTCCAGTGACAACATCGGTCGTGTTCGTGTTACCCAGCAGACACATCAGTAGCTGCAGGGCTTTCCAAGGAACATAGAAATGAACTGGAAGCCATCCCCAGCACGGTGTTCGTGAGCACAGCAAATGGGGCCCAGGAAGAGAGGAGGAAATGGCACCTCAAGGCCGCAGAGCAAGTCCTGCCTGTGTCACCCCGATGAGCGCTGCTGCTGGTATCCCCATCTACCACCTTCCAACATCTTCATAGCATTTATACAAAGGCTCCTGCTATCAATACCATCCCACAGTGGGGCAGGTAGCCATGGGACAGGGTGCCAGGAGGGGGGCACAGCTGCTCTGCTCTCACCAAATGCCCAAATCCACCATCCCATGCCGTCCCGCTATGCTGCAGAGCACATCGAAATGCAACTGAGCAGAAGGAACGGGAAAGCAGGCTCACTCTCCAAAACACTGGGTGAAGGGGACGTGCTGAGCCCTGTCCCCGAGCAGGGGGAGGTGGCAGGGAGCAGCGAGGAGCCCCAGCCACCTGGGACGGACAGGGTTGACCTTGGCTGGCTGCCCGACACCCAGCAAGCTGCTCTCTTGCTCCCCCTCCTCAATGTCAGCCCCAGGCCGGGGGCTACGCTTTGCAAATCTCAAACAAATAAAAGCGGGCTTGGGAAGACTCATGGTTTGCCAAAGCAGAGCTCAAAACCCATAAGTCTGTTTCATAGGCCACCGTTTCAAAGCACCAGCTTAGGCAGGGCAAAGGGGATGGTGCTGAGCTGAGTTCTCCCACGCAGAGCAAGTGCCAAGCGGGCATATCGGTCCCATTGTGCCGAGGGGCTGTGGGGATGGCAGGAGGAGGGCGGCGAGCCTGGGGCCTCCGCACGGTGCTCCCACCACGGCAGGTCTCTGTTGGACCCACGCACGGTGGGCAGTGCTATGAAACTCAACTTTCATCACCCCAGGAGAAACCCTGGCACTGCTGCTCTTCAGCCAAGTGCGAGCGGGGTGCCGGGCATCGCTCCGGGCAGAGCCGCCCTCCCGCCGGGGTAGCTCCTACAAACGTTAAAGCCAAAATTCTCGGCCTGAATTAGAGTAGCACAGATTTAACAATTATAATGGCCCCTTCCTCGATGTTAGTGCTTACTAATTTACGAAACAACTGCTGCTTGATGGGATCAGCTGTTCCTCAGCACTGCTGGAGAGCTGGCTCCATAGCAGGGAAGTCTCCATGAGGGGGAAAAAATTACATTCAACACCAAGGAACTGCAAAGAGGGAACCACTGTCCTGGTGAGCAGATGTCAACAAGGACAGGGCAGGAGCACACACCAGTCTGACGTGGGAAGTGGTCCCAGCTAAGTAGGTACAGACAAGAGGCAGAGGCATATCCCAGGTAGGGAACATCTTCTGGAAGAGCTAAAAGCTGCTCCTTAGTCACCAGGACAGGAAAAAAAATAAGGTATGTGCCAAATTTCAACAGCAACCAATGCCTTGTCATTTAATGTGACTACGTTGACAAACTCCTAGCTAACTCAACTGTTTTGCGATAAAACCTCACTCACCAGCCAGCCTAACAGCAGACGAGGAGGGACAACGTGCCCATCGTTCTCACCCCTGCGCCTAGGGCACGGGGAGCAATCTTAGGACAAGGGACGCCCCAGGGCTGGGTTTTTACCATCCTCAGCCCTGGCCACAGGACCACAGCTCTCCCGCAAAGGCTCACTGCGGCAAGCTGCAGACTAGGGAAAGAGTTAACGCTTCCCCCAGTTTCTTACGCTGTTATTCAATACATTATTGACGTTGAAAAGTCGTCACGTTACAAGCCAGCAGTCCACGAGTATTAAGAGGAAAATAGAGGCACGCAGAGAGAGACACACACACCGCAGAGACGTGGGCCCCTCCGAGCTACGGTTACGTTACCGCACAGAATCTTCTTTCCCAGACTCACTTTCCTCCCCCATTTGGTGCAAAACGGACTCGTTTGTTATTTGCATTTAATGCCACAGTGAATCCCTAAATCCAGCTCACAGAAAGGATTACTGAAGGGGAAGGGACGGCTGCACTGGGGGCTTTTTCTCAGGCTTCGACAGTTCCGATGTTCTGCAGTCAAAATGAGGAGCGGTACGGTGGTGCCGGGTGCTGGAGCCCCTTCACGGCTCCCCCAAGGAGGCTTCACCAGACCTGTGCCCCCAGCCACGGCTCCCGCAGCCGGACCCCCCGCAGCGCCCACCCCGCCAGCTCTCCTGGCTGCAGCGCCTCTCCCCAGCGCGGCACAGCCCGGCACTCCCGCCGAACACACCTCTCCCGGCTCCAGCTGCTGTGGTTCTCACGGAGACGAGGATGGCAGCTGCCTGCGCCAAGTCGGAACCGTTCGCTACAGAACACCAACATCAAAACTGTTAACAGGAACAGATTTATTCCCTGTCCCTTTCTCCAACCCACACCTCACCCTCCACTCAGGGTCCTAAGAGCTTCTCTGGGGAGTTTAAATCCAGCTGTAGGAAAAGAAAATTTAAAAAAAAAAAGGTGGAAAAGCAGGTGCCCATGAAGGGGTCTCATCCCTGCAGCCAGCGCCAAGGAGGGGAATCCCACCACATTACAGACCTCAGTTTGCCACGAAGCATTTGCCTCCCGTCAAAGCTCCATCGAGAGCTTCAGGCTCCACCAGCTGCTCCAGCCATGGACATCTCCACCCAGGCCGACCCTATGGGAGCCCCAAACTGCAGCGTGTCCCCCTGCCACCTGCACCTGGTCAGCACAACCCCGGGGGGCAGGAGCAGCCCACGTGAGCCAGGAAGGTCGTGGGGCCCTCGCGATGTCAGGCAAGGGTTGGCATCTGCCTGCGGGCAGGGGAGGCAGGAGCCCAGCAGCACCTGCCCACCACGAGGTCCGCCACACGCAGGGTGGAAGAGGCGCAAGGGACGAGGTTGGACTCACGGAGGGAGCTCACCAGGCATGCTCACTCCCCACTCATATTTTATTTCATCTCCTGATGGGTGAAATGTGTCCTTAATTTGTTCTAAAAGAAAAAGAGAGTGAGCTGCATTCTCACACCCATAACGAAGACAACACGCAAAGCCCTTTAAAAGCAGGCGCCACACATACTATGCGCTGCCTTTTTCTAATTAAAGATGTCTTTTTTAGTTAGCCGGGGCCAGGCGCGAGCTCCAGGCAATGCTGCCTGTCGGGCAAGGGCCCCGCGGGGCTGCCTGCTCCTGCCTGGCGGCCAGCAGCACAGGCAGGGCACCGCCTTGCCCGGGGCTTAGCTGTGCCTTCGAGCTCGGAGGCCGAGCACGGGCAAAGGAGCACGTCCAAGCCCTTCCCCGATGATCCGTCCCCAGAGGGCTGTTTCTGGCTCAGCTAGCTTTTGAGAAAGAGGGGTGCATCTGGTTTTAATCTTACCCCTCGCGGTAGCTGTCACCATGGGTTTGCTGTCAGGGTAAAAGATGCCTTCACGCAGCCCCGTGCCAAAGCAGCAGACGAAAACCTCGGGCTACAGCAAAACCCCGATGTCCTGGGCTACCCCGGCCCCAGGGCTCCACACCTCGGCCCAGGGAGCAGGGGAAGGGGCCATCGCTCCTGTCCCATCGCTCACCGGGTAACCAGCTGAAAGTGAGCACAGGAGCCAAGTGACATTGCGTTGGGGAGCATGTGCCTTCATTTCAGCCAGCAGCCATGGCAGCGCCGGCGAGCTGGGGTACGGCCACCCCGGCTCCACCCCGGCAGCAGCACCCGCAGCGGGCAGGCTGCAGGCACCGTGCCGGGACAGGCAGCGCAAACCCTCCCAGTGCCGGTCGCCTGCCCCAGAGCGCACTTGAGCTGCGGATCTGTGCTCCAGTCGCCTCTTCCCTTCACCCAAAAAACATAGGGAACCACAAGAACCACAAAAATGCATCTTCTCCGCACTGCAGAGCCTTTCTCTCTGAAGGGCACGCCGCGCTGCCGGAGGACCAGCCGCTCTGCTAACCCACAGCTCTTGCCGCCTGGAGAGCCGCCAGCTTTTAAAAGCAGCTGTCACATAAAAGCAAACACTGAAAACCATTACATTTACAGCAGTTTATCTTTAATGCCGTCTCAGTTTTTGACGTCGCTCCATTCTGATTCAGTGAAATGGTTTCCCCCTCGCAGCCAGCGAGCCCGCCCCTCCCACGTGTTCGCACCTGCCAGGAGGCTCCTCCTCCTCCTCCTCTGAATTTGCAGCGCTATGACGTCATGCTGCTTTGCCATGGTGACAGCAGTGAGATCACAGGCTCACACAGAGGCCAGCAAAGCTACCCCCTTCCCAAGCAAGGGAAGCAGGGGAGGAAGCAGGGAAAAGGGCAGAGGCTGGAGCAGATCAGCACAACAGGTTGTCCGAGCAGGGACTTACCTCACCCCAAGCCCAGGCTGTGCAGTTGCTCCCCCAAAGGGACCTGCAAGGAAGGGGGCTGGAAGCATCCTTGGGAGCCAAATCAGCGTTCCCCGGCTGCATCGGGGAATGCCAGCTATCAACAGCATAGGAAAACCCCATCTCCTTGCCACAGCCTGGGGTGTCCCAGCAGGCACAGCTCCTCCTGTGCCATGCTCGGCTGGAGGTGGGATGCTCCGGCATCCCCCGCAGCCCCATGGACGGTGACCTGTGTTACCGTGGAAGGACTACACACATCATCCCCGCAGGGAGCTTATGGACAGGCTGCCCTTGCTCCTCTATATGTGCTCTGTAGCACAGGAAAGACGGGGGGAAGCTGTGACAGAGGCCAAGCAACGGGCTGACAGCACTGCACAGGGACCCACCAGGTGCAGGTCCAAGTGGCAGAGTCCCCACAGAGGGCAGGACTCTGGCTCTGGGGAGGTGAATCCCACCCCCCCTCCTCACCCCCCCAAGCCCTTTGGCTTTGCAGACCCGGTCCCCCTGCCTCTACGGCCACAAAGGCAGTGTCAGCTCAGTACCCGGCAGCATCCCCCATCCTTTCACAGGGCACAACGTCCCTCCTTGCCCCTTTGACAGACGCACACAGTTGGGCTACAGAAGGGAGTTCAGCTCTGAAATATCCCCAGCCCCATGGGTCGCACCCTGCTCCACACCAAGGGTCTGCACCGGGGAAGCCCTCATCCCAGTCCCTCTGACCGGCCAGGGTTTTGCCCTCTGAACAGGGCAACAACGCAAGTAAGTCCAACAGCATCCCTGGAATTTCTCAGCAAAGCTCAAACACAAATGGGCTGAATCAGGAACCAGGACAAACAAGGCCACTAAAAGCCAACGGGCAAATACAGGGGCTGCGTCTCATGCAAGGCTCTCGGGAATGTACATCCCCGTAATCACAACAAAAAGTGCAGCGTGGCAGGACTAACAGCACTTCATGGGCTGGCATCCCCCTCACCCCCTTACAGTCGCTGGGGGATGTCACCTCCACAGCAAACCCAGAAATGGCTGATGGCCTGCGAAGCAGCTCCTGGCTGGTTGCAGCCTCCCGGCAAGCTTTGTAGAAAAGGGCTCCGAAGCTGCGATCTGAAGAGCAAAAAAAGCCTCAGACCCGGCTGGTTCCTTTGCTTGGGCTGAGCAGCAGTTGCAGTGGGGTGGGGGGATGGACCTCCCAAAGCGGTTTCACTCATCGTTCATTTGGCTCATGACACGTTTAACGCTACACAAACCAATAATGCACAAAATAAAGAGCAGAGCGACTCCAGGCAGCCTGATCTGCACACACGGTTGGGCCATGGGCCTTCTGCTATTTGGTGTTTCCCTTAAAGCTCATGCTCCAGCACTCCTCCTATGCCACGATCATCTCACATTTTTTAAAAAAAATAATTTTAAGCATATTTTCTAGCCTTTTGATTGTAAATAATTGAAAACATGGCACAAAAAGAGAAAAAGAGCCCCACACCATATAGATTTTCTGATGCCTGATGCTTCTACATCAACATCATCAGATCTGAGGATGAAAAAGCAAAGGCACATGCCTAGCACACGCGTGCTCTGTTACCAGCTGGAGTCACGCAGGGCAAGGAAAGGTCACACTGCCCAGGTCCCCGCAATCCCAGCCCCCAGGAGCTTTGCACCCCAGATATCAGCAGGCACAGGATCAAGCCCTCCCTTCTGAAGCTGAGAACAGTGCTGGCAACCCCAACAGAAAACCTGAGCCAAGGCAGTGGCTCCCCTGGGAACTGCCATCACGCCATGGTAAAGCCAGCCGGAGGGAGGGAAGTGCCGGGGAGGATGCCGCGTGCCACCAAAGCTGGCGCTGGGCTGCAGCCCTTGCCTCCTTTGACTGCCAAAGGGCTTCCGTTTCGCCCTCAGCAGGGTTTGCTGCCTTGCCCGTCAGCCGGGAGAGTTTTATTGACGTCAAAAATGAACGGCGCAGCCCGAAAGCCTGGGAACAAGCCTTTCTGCGCTGTTGTCTTGGCCCAGCCTGCAGACACAGAAGTGCGGAGGTGCCAACTGCCCCCAGTCCCGCTTAATAAGGTGTTAACTCCCAGGCCTAACTGCGACCACTTAGCATGTCAACACCCTTCACCTCTCTCCTGCTAAACAAGGAGAAGTTTTGCATCGGCACCACTCAGCGCACACACATGTGTTTGATCTCAGGCTGTATTTTCTTTCCATCTTCCTTTCCTCCATCACTCTGGATGGGTGTCGGAGCCCAGCTTACCCCCACCTCCTCTGGTCTCCCTCCCTGACCAGGGAGCTTTGCCAAGCGTCTCCTTTCCAACCAGCCACGTTCCTCCCTCTTTCTCCACACACCCACATACACAAAGGAAACTTCACTCACAGCATCCTAAGGTTGCACAGAAAAAAATGAATGGCAGGAAATTAAAAAGGTTCATGTAACAACGTTAACACAGCTGTAATACATAGCTAGTACATATAACGCGTCAGACAATCCCCTCACCAGAAGAGCAGGACAGCACGCTACCGCCTGTATCTAAATGGTAAGGGTTTAGCTGCCGGCAGCGCAGGCAGAAGACAACATGCACACGCTTGCTACAATTACAGGTGTGTTCTTCCAGTTTTCACCATGAGATTTTTCTAAAGTGCCGTTACCACGTTTTATATCTACTCGCATCGCTCCACCTTTTGCTTTTTAAGGCACAGAAGATGAAAAAACAATAAAATCAGTCTCTGAGTTTAGCCCTCTCCCCCATTCAACATATACAGTTTCAGCAAATTTTTTCTGAGGCTGCTGTTATAAACACCTCTTGTTCACATCCTAACAAACTGGCAACACAGAAATGCTCCCAAAAAAAGGGCAATTCATGCATTATTTTTCTTAGAAAACGCTGCTTTTTAGAGCACTCGAAGTCAATTCAGACTCGCAACTCTTCCCTGTTGTACTGGGATGCGGTTCCCATGCTTGCAGAGTTGAGCAGGGGAGGGGGGGATGCGCTCGCGGCTCTCAGGGCTGGATGTGTGAGAGCCAGCACCAGCACTTCCACTTCCAGAGGACCTGCCCACTAACCCCGCTGTGGCTCACCCAACACCTTCAGCATTCTGGAGAGCAGAAAATTCACACAAACTCAATGCTATTCAAACCTTCCCACGGTTTTCTTTCCAAGCGCTCCCCCGCGCAGCCCCTTGAGATGAGCCGATTCTCCCCTGCAGGTCTAGGAGACCCTTGGATTCAGAGTGGAAACTCATTTTTGGTGATCAGACCTTTTTCCTCACTCACCTCACTCCTTGACTTGAAATCAGGGAAATCTGAGCAGCGCTTTCTGCCCACTGTCACTTCTGTGGTCTCCCTGCTTGGCATTGGCTTTAAAGATCACTTGAAAGCCAGCAGAGCAGGCCACTGCTCTGGAGGGTCGTCTGCGCTAGCAGGTGGCAGCAAATTCACCCCCTGAAGATACCAGCGTAGCCAAGAGCTTCCATGCGGATGCTCCCTCGCAAAGCCAGGATGAGCTTGGAAAGCAACTGAACAGACTCCAGCCATTTTGCTACTAAATCAGATGCACATTGATCTATGTGTGTTGGCTTTACCCCTTTGGGGATGCACCTGAGCTCTCCCCAAGCGCTCCCGTGGAGCCAGAGGGCTGGGTGTGGGCAGGGAGGCCACCAGCCTGGCTGGCAAGGCGAGCTGCGGGCTGCGACGCAGCCAAGAGCCTCTCCAGCACATGGGGCACCCACCAGCCCCAGAAGAGCTCATTTTCTGCAAGTTATGGCCCTGCTGGTTCCCCTGCCCCTTCCTCGCCAGGAAAAGAGCTAAAAGCTGTGCAAGCCAAGCTCTGAAGAGCGTCCTTTGCCATGGCTGGCACAGCAGCCACGTGCAGATGCCCCAGAGCCTGGTAGACCCTCTCATGGCCTGGGAGAGCCCAGTGGTTGAGATGACCTGATCCTCCACAATTTAGTCATAGACAACCTGAGAGGGCTAGCCCCATCATAGGCCTATCGGAGACTAAATTATAAACAGAGAGATCAGAGCCAAGTCTCCTTCCTCAGCTGCCCACCTTCCCTGAGGTCCTCCCGGGAGGAGAAAACAGAGGCAAAGGGGCAGCGGGGAATTACCCTGCTCCAGTCCCTGCTCTTCTGCCTCGCGCTAAGCAGGACACTACACCGGAGCAGAGCAAGGGCACTGAGGGGTGCAGTGGCTCATCACCAGCCTGGTCCACACGTCAGCAAGGGCACAGGAGCTCTCCTCCAAGCATCACAACACAGCAACAACCCCAACCAAGCTTCTACCAGCATCACAAATTAAAGCTCAACTAGAAATGAGGAAGAGGAAGGAGAACGTGCAACATGTTCAACTCCAGGGGAGAGGGGAGGGAGGGTCTAGAGGAGATCAAGGAAGAGGAAAAGGGAACACAAGGTTTGGGAAAGCAGAAGCCAGACAGCCGAGGGATTTCACTCCACTTTGCCAGCGTCAGGAGCCATCGCCCTGAGCACTCAATGGGGTTCTGAACAGCGAAACCCGATCGGCTGTTAACCCAGGAATGCGTGGAAATGGCAACTGCGCATAACTCCGGGGAATCCACCACCGGTGCCCCCAGCACCCGGAATCACACGAATAACCCGCGCGCTTTGCGCATGAGCTCATCCTGGGGATAATACTCTCACATGAGCCCAGCCGGCAGGAATTCGCTGCACGCTCAGCGGGCCGGGGGGAGGTGAGGGGGGACACCCTTCTCCTCCTGCTCCTTTCCCCTTCCCCTCCCGCCACCATCCCACATTTCCCACGGATGGATCGTGCGTTGCACCCTGGGAGCAGGTCCCAAAAGCCCAGCGAGCTGTGCTCGGCTTCTCTCTCCCAATGGGCAGGAGAGCTGGCAGCCTCCCTTTGCAGGGTTGCAGAGGTGCTGGGGAACCTGCTTGACCCCATAAACCACTATAAAGTCAGGAGGAAAAGAGGAGAGAGGAATCTGGACTCCCACCTCTCTCACACCGAACCTGCTGCTTTCCATTCCTCCAGCCTGCTGGGAAAGGGAACGGGAATGTCTTCTCTATTTCACCCATGTCCCAGCTGCTGGTGATGCTTCATGCACCCAGCTTGGTGCACAGAGGGACCGGGGGGGCCATGCTTCAGCCCTGGGAGCACATTAGACAGCATCAGGTGTTGTACCACTCCTCGCAGCACCGGATCCACGTGGCTTCTCTCCTCCCCTCTGCTTTTTCCTCTCACTATATTCTGCCTTGTGGGAAGAGGCTGAAATCCGTGGGGGTCTCCTGGGAACCATCCTGCTCCCTAACAGAACAGCTTCCTTCTCCCAAGCAGCCAATGACCCAGGAAGGAGCTGCAAATATTACTTGCTTATTGTGTTCCTCCCTCTCCTAACTGGACCAGCCCTACACCCTGCTGCCTGCTGAAATGGATGGTAAAAATCCCATGGAGCAGGAGTAAGACTCGACCTATGGTTGTGGGATTAGCTGTGCTCCGCAGGGCAGACATCCAGGTGGTCACAAAGCCAGCCTGGCTCGCAGATGACACGTTTGTCACCTCTCAAGCACTGACACCTCCTGCCAATGGTGGCTCTTCTAGGGACTGGCTAAAACTAACAAGGGAAAGTCAAATGGGACCTGTCTCCCCCTTCCACACCCAGATGTGCCACCCCTGGCAAGCAGCCACATCTGTCTTCTGGTGTGGACCAAGGGAAACAAAGCCACAACAGACGGAGAGACAGCTCAGACCTGCAAGGCCAGAATTCAAGCTGCAGATATCGGGGACACAGGGCTGCTGGTGCTGAGAGGGCTCAGCAAACCCTGTGTCCATCGGGAAGAGGGGAGGTGGCAGAAGGCAGGCAGGTTGTAAGCACAAGGTATGCCTACTGGGTTGACCCGAGTGACGTGGGACAGCCATGACCAAGGCACTTGGTTCAGGGTGATGGGGCCAGACCTGCCGTGTCATCCTCCTCCAGCCATCACATGCTCTGCTGATGTGGAGGACCATCCTGAATTCACCGCCCCAGGAGCAAGGTAGCTTCTGCCCCCCACCCTTGCTCTCATCCACTTGTGTTTCTCACACTCCTTGGCTGGATGACAGGACACATGGGCTGCACGTGCTGCCACGCAGGAAGGGGACCTGAGGAAGAGGCATGGCACGGGGCACCAGGACTGCTGCCAACTGGGTAGCAACAAGGGCCCCCATCAGGTCAGGGGGACCAGAGTCAGCTCCTCATACAGCACCCCAGCGGGCCCAACTGGGTCCTGCTGGAGCGAGCTCCCTCCCAGAACACAAAGGCTGGTACGGGTTGCCTTGCACAGCGGCAGAGCATTTACGCCCAAGGTCAGATAATTTGAGTTCTGGAAGCAATTCTGGGCTTTTTGAACTGCCTCCAGAGAAGAGGGATCTTCTACCTTTGAACTGAATGATCCAATCTTTCCGCAAGCGCTCCACCACTGAATCCCTCCCTGCCAGCAGCTCAGCTCCAGAGCCTCTGATGTTGCTCACCCTGGAAATGCCAGGGCAGGAACAAAATGAACCAGCCCGAAAATAGCTTAGCCGTGACAAAGGTGCAGGCTGGGCACACAAGGCTGGGCCCATAACATGTCCCGCTCCGGCTGGACAGGCCCTGAAAGAGGACTGCACATGCAATTTAATACATCAGCATAAACCAGTTCACTTTACACCTGGACAGCTCTACTTGAAGTGGTGGCACATTGGGCTGTGGGTCTCCTAGAGACCCCCCATGCCGCCCGCCCTGAGGAGCACTCCATAGAGAGCTCCCAGCTTCTCCTCCAGCCCGGGGCTCTCCCCTCCCGTGGGGCAGCGTGACCCAGAGGCTGGTTCGGGACCCAAAAGTGGATAGGGAGTTGGCAGCAGGAGGAGAAAGGACCAAGACTCAAGCTGCAAAAGGAACAAGAAAATGAAAAGCTAGGGCAAGCGAATGGGAAGCTGAGAGGTAGAGCAACGGCAGAACAAAAAGCCAAGGGTGAGACAGCCAGCAGAGGACACAGTCCGTCCATCCCAGGGGAGAGGGTTAGGAGCAGATGCAGAGCAGGGGTAGCTCCTAGTTTTGACCCCTTGCAAGACTCCATCTCACCCCAGAGCTGCATTTCTGCTTGATCAGCGCATGGGACATCAAGCAACAGGAAATGCTTTTTTCTGCCCTGGGGGTTCCCAGCCCTCTGCCCCAAAAACATTACCCACAATGCATCACCACCAGTAAAGTCAGATTTTCCCCAAAGCCAGCCAAAAACCCTGAGCAAACTGTTGGCATGTGAGACGGTGCACAGCCCCGTGAGGAGGATGCTTTGGAGCCCGGGGTAACCAGACACCCGGCTGGCTGATGAAGGGAAAGTGATTTATACCTTTCCCGGGGGAGCGAGGATCAGCACATGCCCCCCAGCGGGTGGGGGGGAGCGGCACCGAGGCAGCGCCCTGGGTCCCCAAAGCTGTTTCCAACCCGCAGACTAGAGCTGTGCCAGCCCCTTCCTAACGTGCTGGTGGCGGCCCTGTGGCGTGCCAGGCGATGCAGCAGTCACAGCTCCTCGTGACTTGCCCTGAGCCAGACGCCAGGAGACAGAGTTACCGAAGTCTCCAGAGAGCCAGGCGGGAGGCGAGGAGGAGGAGGAGGAGGCCGAGGGCTCGTGGGGGGACTCACCGCTCCAGCGCGACACCTAAAGGACTTCGCACATGGATGCACAAGAATTGTTTTGCTGCTGCGTCCCAGCTCCTGCTTGATGCCGCCAGCTGTAGGCACCGGTGCTAGACATGCACAGGCAGCTTCAGCACTATGGCTCCTACCCAGGCTCAGAGGAGATTTAGGTGATGCTGGGCTTAAAACACCAGAGTGACTGCATATCCCTCACCTATATCAGCACATCTTTTTTGGTCCAGCAAGCCGTCAGTGCTGCCAGCAACAGGCAGCGCCTGCAGACGGGGCGGGGGGATGCGGGGTGTGCAGGGATGCTGCCCCCAGCCCTCTCCAAACGGCAGCTCCGGCAACTACAATGTCCCCAAAGGGGTAGTGGGTTTGGGGCTGGCACCAACATCTCTTCAGCTCTTTGCCCTCCCCGGGGGCTGCAGAAACAGCAGCTCTGCCCCTCGCAGACACAGCCAAACCTGGCCAAAGAGTCCCAAAGCAGACGCTCAGGGATGAAGTTGCAGGACACTTTGCAAGACAAAGATGCGCCGAGCACGAGGGCTTGGCCTGCAGGAGCCACAGCGGGGTTGGCATTTTATTTTATACAAACTCATGGGCTGGTGCCGCACTCTTATTGCAGGGAGCACCTGGTGTAAAGGAACAAAATTATATGCTGAAGAGGAAGATAGGTGAGATGCAAAGGTGCAGTGCACACCGAGTGCCGGCACAGAGCCAAGAGCCAGCAGCCCCCGCGCCCGAGCACTTCTGTTTCTTCCTACCTTATTGAACGTATTGCTTCCCGGTGCTTTTCCACCCACTGTTAAATGCCTCGTGGGAAAATCCTACAAGGAACTCCGCAGGTATCAAACTATTAGGCTGCTCGGCAAATTATTTCAAAACCTAGAGAGTTTATTATTCTCAAGAGTCTTTTCTATGTTTCTTCTACACCAGCCTGAAATATTCTTTGGCAGGTACAAATTTCTGTACTGAATTCCAAACAAAGATCTATTCCTAACCAATTACAGTAATTTCTTTGAACAGGAGAGGTTACAGTGCAAGGGCCTCATCCCATCTAAATCCACCGAGACCCCGATTTGCCCCAGTCAGACCAGGACATTATTTCTATTAAAGGTTATAAGATTTTTGGAGCAGCCACAGGCTCCAGGAGCAGAGGTGGTCTGGTCTGGGTACTTCTACCCCCGAAGCACTGCAGGTGATACGCCAACCGTAGATGGGACTCTCGCACTAGGCCTCAGCCAGAAAACATCCATGGGTGGTGCCAGTGTGCAGCACGCTGCCCCAAAAGCCTCTCCCTCTCCTCCCCATCCAGCCCCATCTGCCCCACCTTGGCACAGATCGGCTGCTGCCCAACACAGGCAGCACACTACCAGGGAAATAGTCATTTCAGCTACCGTTGGTGTCTGACTTCACCTACAGCTGGGTGCGCGCCCCGTGGATGACACTTGCCCCCTGCAAGCACAACACAGGCGGCTGCTGAGCAGGGCTGGCAGCCCCTGTACACTGCGGGCAGCTCCAGCACCAATGTCGGCAGCCGAGCCATGCCGCAGAGGGAGAAGAAAGGGTGCTGGCTGCTGCTGAGCAAAGGTGCAGCAAGGCGAGCAGCGCAGGAGAAGAGGAGACTGACCACAGAATGGGGCAACCTGGATGCCCCCAGATATTTCCTAGGACTCGGAGACCGCGGCGCTTTCCAGTGGGCAGAGCAGCAACAGCCTCAAAAACCACCCTTTCTGAGCAGGGGAAATCTTCACAAATATTCTCCAGCAAGGGAAATATTCGCGTATCTTATCACAGGGAGGGAGAGAAGAAGGTTTTGTGCCTCACTGGGAGAAGTATCGCGTTTCCCGAGCCGGTCTCTGGTCCTGCAGAAGAGCTGGGCAGTGCTGATCCTGGCAATCGCATTAGGGGACAGAACAAGCAGCGTCCAACAAAATCTATCAATAAGCATTACCCATGCTGAGCAGGCATCCAGCTGCTTAGATGACGGCTCACACATACGTTAGTGTATGTATATATAAATACATATGCTGACAAGGGAAAGTCCCACACTTATTAGAGGGAGAGAAAACCAAGAGTGAACCTAGCCCACTAATTACACGGGCTAATTCACTCATTGAAGCCCAAAGTTGTCCCTTATGCACGGTCTCAGTAGGGGGAGTGGAAGGCAGCAGGGAGCCCCTCCGCAGCTGGGGGGGCCGCCTCGGGTTTCACGGCAGAAGAGGGGGAGCGGGGCAGCTCTGCCTTCCCCGCCAGCAGTCTCCCATTTCTAAACACCTCGCTTTCGTCTGCTGGGGCTGTTGCATCAGCTCCTGCACTTGTATTTATAACTGGGTTTTAAAACCTGATATTCCATTTCCAGTAGCTCGGTGGGGGTGAGCTGAATTCACAGGGCCCCCAGCCAAGCAGCTGCTGCCAGCGTGATCCCTCTTCCCTTCACATCCTGCTCAGAAAAGCTCCCCACCGTCAACCTGGTGCCACGGCTTACTGGCATCGTCTCTTTAATTAGCTGACCGAGGCACGAGGCAGGCACTCATTAAAGAGATAGCTGATTGAGTCTGGGCGAGGGGGACAGGGAGCTCGGCCGTGTTTTACACCGTGCCGGTTAACTGACTTGCATGCATGCTCAGGCACATCGCTCCGTCCCTCCCCCAGCAACTCTTACCACTAGCCTGAGGCTTCCCAGATTAAAAAGACCCCAAAAGCTATTTTTAAACTGACGGATGGGTGGTGAAGGGGCTGGCCTGAGAGAGGGAGGGGAGCCCCTTTGGGACAGCAGGCTTCATCCCAAGCACTGTCTCTCCTGGCACAGTCTCTCCTTGCAAGAGGAGCTGCAGGTCCTTCTCCAGAGCTGCTCCTGCAGAGGCCAAACAAGGCTGAGAGGTCCCGGCACTGGCACGGGGCTCTCCTCCACTTCGCCCCCATGCCGGGCCAAGGGAGTCTCCTGCTTGAGGCTCTCAGGACTCACCCCGATGCCACCCTGCAGCCGGCTGGAGACAGCAGAAGGACGTGTCCCCTGACATCGGCCCAGCACGACTCCAGGGACCTCCGCTCCCTCCAGGAGGAAACTTCCAGCTGCTTTAGGTTATAAATAAAAAAATGACCTGATGAAAACAGCCAATCTCCTGGGCACCAGGATCAATCACACACCTATTAAGTGTACAAAGCAACCTCTCAAAATAACAGCAATTCATAAACCCTGACACCAAGAGCAGATCTGAAGCTTGGCTGGGACCCATCACCCACTGTGTTTCCATGTAGCATCTATTTTGCCTTTGCTCTTTTTCGTGGAGAACAATAGACCCAAATCCAGCAGAAACAGCATAAAAAGGAGAACCCAGGACTGAGAGTCTTAAATCCTCTCTCTCAGCCTTGGCTGCACCGTGCATGTCTGCAGAGGCCAAGCAGCTTCCCAGGGCACAAGATTGCTTCTGTGGAAAAGGAAAATAGCATTTGCAAGCCTGAAAGGGGAAGTAAAAGGACAAACTGCCTATTATTTGAAACATGCTTTGGGAACCTCAACTGAAAAGTATCTAGGAAATGCAAAATAAGCCTGAAATTCTCCAGGCTCCTGTCTGGATGCTGCAGCATTGCTCCATCCCAACCATGAGCACTGAGGACCAGCTCGCTTTCGGATGGGTCTGTGCCTGCAGCGCAGGGAGTATTTGGGGCAGGAGAGGTGGGTGCCTCTCCTGGGAGAGGGAGAGTGGGGAGCAGCACATTTCCCTGCCTTTACTTCCAAAGCAGCCGACTGGCCCTGCCTCATCACCATGGACATCTGATGCCACCCAGCCCTGAGCTCTGCATTCCAGCCAGCCCCTTGCAGCACGGGGCACCGGCCAGCGAATATCCTCCACGCAGCGACTGCCATGGCAGGCTGCTACATGGTGGGGGCAAGACACTGCATAACCCCAATTTCAGTGCTGCAGAGACATCCCGGCCACCTAGTCCTCATGGCTGCTGCTGGCAGAGCCCCGGCCCCACCAGCTGCAGGTGTCCCATGCGGAGCGAGCAAAACCACCACCTGCTTTCATAAAGACCCAATGCTAACAAGTGGAAATGACCTGTCCCCCAGAACAGGTTTCAAAGCACTTACTTACAGGAAAAGAGCTCCATCTCTGTCATCCTGTCCCCCTTCATTTTGGGGCTCCTAGCAGCTGCTGCCCGAGGTGGAATGGGCTGGAACCACCAGACTTTCCATGACGTTTGAGATAGGGATGTGATCCCGTTTTGGAGAACGTAGCTGTTATTATCTGATAACCCTGGAGAAGAATCTGAGCAGACACTCAGTGAAGATGAAAAAGAAATGCAAAACCCTATCCTACTTCAGACTAGTGCATGAGGTCATTCTAAAAACCTACGGGCAAGTTTCTGATGGGAAGCTGTTTTGCAGAGAAAGCCTCTGCTGGCACCCAGGGAGCGGTGGAAAGTACGGGGGTGTCTCCCAACAGTCACCACTAACTGCTCTGAGCTGAACATCCATTTGACTGCAGCAGGGAGGCCATGCAGGGCTGCCTCTGATCCACCTCCACGTAATTACCCAAACGTAGCACCCCTAGCAGGCAGGCAGCCTGCTGAAGGAGGTACGAACGACTGCCTTCAAACCTTCCCATGGCCAGTGACAGCCACCACGCCCCAGCCCACTCAGGGAGAAAGCAGAGCATCCTCAAGAGCCTTTTGCTGATCATCTTCACCTCTGGGTGGTGAGGATAAGCCTACATCTGGAGCACAGCATTCGTAATTTCTACTCAAACCTGGAATTATTTTATCTGCTCTATTTGCTGACTCCACTCCCCCTCTGTTACAACTGTTGAATAGTTAAGCCACACACTTGAAAAGAGGAGAGAGATCCTGTCCCCAGCCCTGCCCGTATTCGCTGAACCCCTTCAGACCCGTTCCTGCCGCCGCTCCCCCAGCCCTGCCGCAGAGGGGCCTCCTCTCACCAGGAGGGCAGGGACTCCAGCTGCCTCCTTTCTTGCTGACTTGCTTGCAGCTCCTCACATGAAAGGCACCACAGTGCTACAAACTATGAATGTAATTGAAGTCAGAAGGATTTAAGAAACATTCACCTTTATCAGTTTTAAAATTAACATAAGCCTTGTACCTTTTAAACTGACCTGAATAGATACCAGTGTCTAAGGCAGGGAGGAGGGATACTTACACATTATACCACTACCAAATTTTGTTAATGATCTTGCAGTTACCCGGTAGTCAAGTTTTGTTTGTGCAAAAATAACAACCAAGCAATTATTTTCATTCCCATTCGCCCCTCATATCAGAGGCATCATCAATTGAAGGAAAGGCAGGTTGCTTACCCACGGGCAGCAAGAAGAGCACAGCATAGCATACATTGCTTTCACATGTGAGACTTTGATTGCCTGGATAAAATTGGTTCTCCATCTTCACAGCAAGACGTTTTTGGGTACCAGCTCACATTGTGGTTAGCACTGAGCAATCCAGCAGCTGAGATCCGGATGGGAACACTAGACTGAATTAAACTCATCAATCACTCTAACCCCAAATCTTCAAGTGCTGCAGGACGTGGCAGCAGGATGTGTATCATCTCCACTCAGACATCGGCATGTCCTGCAGCTCCTTTTAACAACAAAATGCTGGTTTCTTCTCCCCTAGGTGATGTGTAGGCTCTTGCCAAGGCAGTATGTGGGAGCACCCCAGGAAAGGTGTGTGCCTGGTTTCCAGCTAGTCTCAATGACCCAGATCCAAGAGAGCCTGGAGGACAAAGGACTTCCTTGCACTTTTAATTGACCAGCAAAAGAAAGTGGAAACAGAAGCTGACTTGCTGTCATTGCTGCTTGTCATAGACGAGAACAGCAACAACAAAGCTTATAACACTTTTTGCTTTGATTACAGGTTTCCCCTGTAATTAAGAACAAGAACTACTGCAACAAAAAAAAATTGCAGTACAAATCTTCTGCACGACTAATGAAGGCACAGGCACAAAGACTCATTATCGCCGAGTAGGGAGGGGTAAATTGACAGCCCTCCTTTTCCGCAGGATTTAGCACAGTGAGGATATCCAGGTGACACGCTCTAAAATCTGGGTCTTACTAGGCTGAATGCTAAACAAATGTATAGAAGTGTCAATCCCAGCTTGCCTGAGCTACCTTATCTCAGCCACAGGGCTACACTTCCTTTCTCAAGGCTTCTTCAGGCTGGCCGCCCATTCCTGCCAACAGACCACTCCTGCCCAAATGCAGTTAACTCTGGTTAACAGACAGGGTGCCCCAAGTGCCTTGACAACTCCAAAACCAACACCGAAAACCCCAGGGATGCAGGAAGGATGCTACAGAGCAGCTGTATCCACAGCAGACCTCATGGCCCACCAGGAAAGAGCCGTCTCAAGCACAGAGCCTGCAGTGCATGCCTGCATTCCCAAAATGCAATCCCAAAGTACACTCCCAAAATGCATTACATAGAAAAATGTCAAGTTTTCCCACTGGCAGGGCTGCCCAGCCCATGCAGGCAGCCACTGACCTGCGAGCATGTGGGGCAGGAGGGCACAGGGCAAAACTGCTCCATGCTTGTCATGCACGTGAGTAGCTGGGGAAAGCAGAGCCTGTTCGCAAAGAAAGGCACCTGAGAACGAAATAAGGTATGAAAACCCACCAGGGTTGACAGGGAGGCATTTTCTGTTAGGAAAAGGTGTCTGGTGGTACCCAGCCGGCTCTTGGCTGGGAGGAAGGGGACAGCAAGCACTTGTGCTGTGTTGAGAAAAGATAATAGGAGCTTCCTCCAACACAGCAGCTAAAGGCCACAAAGCCCAGCATGAAAATGTCAGAATAACTACAGGGCTGAGCAGCCGCCAAAAACATAAATATAGATGTGAACCTTGCAGACAGGACTGTGCAGAGAACAGGCGGCATAGGCAGACGGGAGCGGTGGTCCATCCCAGCCAGCAGCCCACTGGCACTCTGCAGAAGGGCTACGGTGCCCCGGCACAACGCAGGCACAACCACAAAAAGAAAGTACCAGAAGAGACCTGGACTGCACATCCCTGGGATGAACAGACAAACCCATCTTCAGGTTGATCCTGGCAGCCAGTCCAGCAGCCAGGTGGGAGACACCTCTCCTCTGTCCAAGGGAGGATACCTCTGCCTGCTGCCCCCAGCAATCTTTGAACAAGCAAAGAAGGCTTGAAATACCACCTCTCCTCAGCTAAAAGCCTCCTGGTCCTCAAAATACCCAGTAAACCCAAACCCAGCGCATGTCTTGCTAAGCAGGCTGTGGAAAGCAGAATGACACCAGACATAAATGTGCTGGGGTCAGACCCAAGCTGGGTCCAGCACCAGGAGCGCAGGAGAACGGGTGCGCACTGCCGACCCCGGGCTTGCTGCATCCCACGCCATCGGAGGCAGCTTGAGGAGGAAACCTTTCTTCTGTGGCTTTGGAAACCAAAACCCGCAGCTTTCCAGGTCTTTGATGAAAGTCCCGGACCAGGAAACACATGTGAATGTGACAGTCACTGCCTGGCTAAAAGACAACGCACCTGCTGAACTTTCCCACAGATGAGCTGTTTCTCTTGACCGCCACCACCTTATCTCTTGGCTTAATCTAGGGCAATGGAGTACGTTTTAAGGCATAAGACAATTTTTTTTTCATCTCCAGACACATCTTCTTCCAATTCCTTATCCTCCAACAGCAGAAATTCAAATATTGTCGATGCTTTAGAAACCAGAAAGATTCTTAAGAACCAACAGATGCAACATCCCAACAGGAATGAACCACTGAATAGGAGGAAAGCCTGATCCTTTGGTTTTATTTTGCCTAAAGACCCAAAGAACCCAATCACAGGAAGAAAGAAACATTCAAAATTAAGAACTTACATTCTTTAAACCTAGAATTGAAAAAAATAAGATTCCTCTGGCGTTTTCTCAGTTATTGAGAAGCCTGCCAAAAAAGGACAAAAATTCATGTTTCTAAGGTAATAAGCAAATGCATGCACATATACATGCACCAATACACACATACTTACACCCTCTGCACCCATATTTATTATCTACACATATATTAAAACACAGCCCCCCGCCACACTGTGTACAGAGGGGCAGTCGCACAAGGGCATCTCTGGGGGTTTGGGTTTTATGTTGTCATGTCAGAGGCAGAAATTCATTTATTTCCTCCTAGAGAGGCAGAATTACAGGAACTTATTTCTTCCCTGCTCCTTGATCAGTACTCGTACCATCTGAAAGACTCGCTGAGGATGCCTGTGAGATCTCTCCTCCCAAAGGAACCAAACCTTCCCGCTTGTCATTGCCACATTCATATTAATGAGGGGGAGAAAAAAAAGCCCTTAACTAATTTTGTAGGCACATCAGTAATAAATTCCTCTCCCAAGGAGAGTATGGGAACAGAACTCAACAAGGGTTGTTTTTAAAACAGACCAGATACCAGGCTGCCCTGGGTTTGCACACTCAGTATTTGCTCTTTCAAGAGCTGCTGGCCATGGAGGACGGACCAGCTCCCTCTGCCCCAGGCTCAGCAGGTAGGGAGGAGCTGGGTGCTTTGGTCCCTCATTGCAGTGGGGAACAAACCCTTCCTCTTCACACACCCCAGACACCCAAAGAGGGACCTCTGTACTGCAACTCAGTGCTGGCACCTTCCCCCGGGTGACGACCCGGCTAAGGCTCTGCCATGCCCTGGGCACCAGGCAGCGTGGCACCCTGCCTGCCCCTGAGCTCTCCCACAAGGACACGCTCCTTTCCACAGAGCCACCACGGCACTGCCTTATTCAGCAATGTTTGCTTTCCTTTTGACCCCCAGCTCTCGGCCGAAAGGGAGCAGCTGCAAGAGCTCAGCTGGGGTCTGCAGATCCCAACTCCTGCCGATAGCTCGGCTGCACTCAGACAGGATGCTGTCACCTGCAAAACCTTGAGTAGCCAGAAAACTCAAGGTCTGCATCCAGCAGCATCAGCCCCTGCCTCTCCAGCAGCAGTCCTGCTCCAGCACCCCTTCCAAGGGGAGAGGCAAGAGCTCAGCAGGAGCTGAGGCCACGGGCAGCTCCTCTCCAAGGAGGCCAGCAGGATCCAGCAGGCAGCTGGTATCCTGGGGCCATCCTGCTCCATGCAGCCTTTAGGTGCTCATGTGTTTCTGCAGGTAGCCTAGCACCCTCTTGCACCTCAAGGAGGTGGGACCACTTCTGGCACGGAGAACACCCTGCTCCAGCTGCGCTCTGGCCAGCTGTGACCAAGCTCTGCTGCGGCAGGACCCAGCTCAGTGTCCGGTGCAGCCCCAGGCCAGGGGAAAGCACCACAGCAAACCCATGACATCATTCTCTGGGTGGGAAGACCTCACCACGACCCAGCGTGAGAACCTCCTCTCCCATGACACCAGAGACGTCTGGAAGCGTTTTGAAGGTGATCCCTGCAAAGCTCTGTGGTTTCACAGCTTTCCCGCTGTAGCAGATGCTGAGGAGGCTGCTGCCAGCCCCAAGCAGCACTTCCAACTTGCTCCCGAGCTCAGTGGGAACTGCAGGGGTGCAGCAACAGCCAGGAGCTGGGGGGACCTCATGGCCAGCAGGGCAGGAGCATCCCTCCTCTGTGAGGAACAGGGCAGACCTAGAGATCACAGCCAAGTTCAAGCAAGAGTCCCGATCACCAGCAAGTTGGTGGTGATGAGGTAGGTCTGAGGTCATGCTGGGACATCAACCCACAGTCAGGGCCAGGATCAGGCCTGGTGCTCACTGGGCAGGTCCACAGAGATGAGGGTAGGGTCACTCTGGGAATCAGCCCATGATTTGTGGATGGAGCTAGAGGCCCCACAGCTGAGCAGCGCAGAGCCAAAGACTCCTACAACAGTGCCCCACAGACCCACTGAGCATCACCCACGGAGACCATGCAGCAAAATCCATGCCCCCAGTCAACAAGGCAGCAGCGTGGGCTGGCTCCATGGACCTCTCAGGGACCGGCGGACATCTCGGAATAACTCTCTGCACCACGGCAGGGGCTGTATTTCCTGCCAGATGCAGAGACCACAGGTCTTCTGCCAGGTCCTGCCATTCCTGCACGGCCACGCTTCTCCAGCACAAGGCTCCTAAGTGGCTGAGGCCAGGTGTGCAACCCAGACTCCTGCCGCTAGGCACTAGCTCTACCCGTCTAGGGATGCTGAGGTGAAAAGACCCACTCAGTGGAGCATTTACTGAATATAAGCAGTTGCACAGCCAGAACCCCAGGCACAGTCTGCTTCCAAACCCGAACAGCTTCACTGATGGCAGGCTATGAACTGTGCTTATTTAATGATATTTGATTGCAAATGCTCAGGAACAGCCCTGCAGCAAACGTGATGTGCATGCGTTTTACTGCTGCGGATCATTTATAGTCCAAGGCAGGCAAGTTCAGGCTCAGAAGCAAAGAGATAAGGTTTACAGTGCCAAGCAGCAATTACAGTTCTTATCTGAAATTCACTGATGCCAAAAGAAACCTTGACATTGGCTTCCATGGGCTACTGCAAAAAAGCCTCTGCCCACCTTGTCAAGGCCTTGAAGCAAAGGTGGATAATCCCTATAACTAGCAGGGCAAGGCCAGCCCCCAGCATGCATCCAGGCTGAGCTGCCTGGAGGAGGAGATACTTGAAAAACCCACCATTTATGTGGTCAGCCAGCCCCCAAGGGAAACAAGGACCAGCCGCTTTCAAAGGCAACCCCACGCATGGCTTTTGGGTGCTCTGGACATCACAGCCACCTCCTCCTCCTCCACTGGGCTCCTGAAGCGAGGTCCCATTGGGGGGTCAACGAAGGCAGGTGACAATCCCCACCAAAAAGAAACAATGAAGCAGGACAAAGATTTTGACTCAAAAGATCTGTAGCTTTGGCAGCTCCCATCACCACTGCGGCACTGCAGGGAGGGGAAAGCATCCTCAAAAATTTTGTGTGATCCTAATGCCGCACTGGGCTTAAAATGTTGAGAAACACTCCTGCATTCTCTTCTGGTGGGTGTCCTGGTGGAAAACAGACTTTGCAGCGGGCAAAGCAAGATCAGGTCAAAGACTCGCTGCAGGCAGAAGAGCCAAGTTTGGTTTGGATCGTTAGTCGTGCTCTAGCATTGCTCCACCCAAGCAAAGCGCAGAGCAGCTCTAGGGCTGGACGCACACACGAGGAAAGTCGGGCAGTTCACATGGGCTTGGCATCCGAGCGTGGAGACAGGGCTCTCCAGCACACAGAGGCCAAGTGGCTGCCCAAGGCCACCAGCAAAGCCAGGCTGAGCCAAGACTGCGTCTGATCCAGAGCACCAGCCTGCTACCTCCTTGTGCGCACACACCCCAGGAGTACGCTGCTTTTCGAGGCAAAAGTTTAGACTGCAACACCCCAGACCCCATCGCTCTTACCTCCTAGGGTGTTCCCAACCCTCTCTGCTTTTCAGGCTCGGGTGGGCAGCCACAAGATGCTCGGAGGACCACGGCAGGTTGAAGCAGACCCTGGCCGAACCCTGGCTCACCCTGCAACCGCCAGCAATGTGCAAAGGGACTCAGAAGGAGAATGCACACGGAGTCATGCGCAGCTGTGCCCCTGACCAGCTCTGCTGGCACCCTGCCACAGGGAAGAGCATCAAGAAAGGAGCTAGAGCCCGAGGCCTTGCTCCACTTTGCCCACCCTCTGTTGTAGCTGCTGGGCTGGGAGCTGGTGGGAACTCCCTCTGGATACACAGGGTTTAATCCATACCCAGCTGGAAATCAAAAAGGGACACATCCTGTCTTCAGGCAGCGCTGAGTGTGGGCACAGCTACCAACAACGGCAGCCTGAGAGCTCTATCAGGGCTGGGGCTTCCCCCTCCTCGGCCCCAGTGGGGAAGACAGGGGAGATGGAGAGCAAAAGGGCCTGTTGCAGCCCCCCCAATCTCACGGCAGCTCAAAGGAGTCAAGAGCAGCAGAGCTCAGTCCCAAATTAATGCTCCAGCCTCCGACTGCACAGGAAGGGGGTGCAAGATGGTGTGCCATGGGGATCGCAGCCACGCATGCCAGGAGATGCAACCACCTGGAGATTATTTCGTAATAAGCACATTAAGCACCATGAACCCAAAGACTGGGGACTGGAAGCGCCTGCCAGACCAAGAACTGGTAATAAGGGCTTTAGACAAGACGAGATGGGGTAGGGGATTGGTGTCGGCACTGGGCCTAGTCCCGTGCACGGGAGACAGACTGAAGAACCAATTTGTCTGTATCCTAACATGGAGGAACAATACACCGAGTTTTAATAAGAAGAAAAACCCTGATACCACTTGGAAAGGTTCAATGCCTTCAGCCCCAAGCGCTACCACAGACAAGCACTCTCCTCTAGGAGAGCCGAGAGCCTTTCCTCATGGAGCTGCTGCCCACAAGAATGGCCATGTCTTATCTCCTCTCCCAAACTCCCCCACCCACATGCCCCAAAGCAACAGAAGGTTTAGGGCACGCAGTTTTCCATACTTCAAGGGGGTCCCATCACCTCCCGTGCATGCCCAGCTCTACTGAAGAAAAAAAAAATACACAACCAGATCCTTTAAAAAAATGCCAGGTTGGCCACACTGAGAGCAGTCATTTTGCTAAGGCGAGTAAAAGAGTGCTGAGCGTATCTGTTTCCATGTTCATTTACACATCACCTGCCTACCCATCCTATGATGATGCAAACCAGACAGCATCTTGCAGCGGGAGATGCACCCTGGATCCTCCTGCGGCACAGGCAGCTGGCCCGGCGACGAGGACCACGGGCCACGTCTGAGGGTTTTAAGCTAATCAGCAGGTACTGCCATGAGCTGCCATGGAAAACAGGCTGGAAGCAGAGCATGCAGCAAAGGGGCAGCAGGGAAGAACAACCCCGCAGCTCGCACACTTATTTTCTCAGAAAACTTTGGAGCTGAAAGGTGGTCGCCGAGGCTGGCGTGTTTAAAATAACAGCTGGGAGGAGGCTGGGAAGGCAGCAGCAGGAGAAGGGACGCCACTCGCAAGCGTAAATGAGAGTCTGTGTTCGGCCATGCTGGTGGGAAGGGGGAGCACTGCATGGGGGCATCTCTGTGCCTCCCCCCTTCCCGTTGCCAAAACCTTCTGGGTGGGCTCTGCTGATTTCAACTGAGCCCCTGTGTTCACGGGAAAGTTCAAGCCCATGCTGGGCAAGGGCACGGGGATCTCCACGATTTACTGAGATGCTGACAGGCACCTGGAGGGGTGACCCTGGGGTCTGCATCCCGGCATGACCGAGCATCGGGGGGTGCAGGCAGCACCAGCGTGGGGGCATGTGCTGGGAGGTGCAAGGCTGGCCCCCAATAAACACATCGTTTTCTCTTGGTGGCTCATGTGCAGTAACGTCTAAATATATACTCGACGGAAAGTGTGGAGTGATTTATTTTTGTTATTGTTGGTCTAAAGTTATGCCGGCTGGAATTATAGGGCCTCGTTGGGCACACACTAAACATTATCAAAGATATGTCATAAAGCAAATATTAGCAGGACCTGCAGTGGAGGTTACGCAGGGCCACCACTGCCAAATGCAGCCACCACACAGCGGGAACCGCCACGGAGGGTGACCTAATCCTGCTCTGCCACAGACAGGTCCTCCAGCCTGCCCAGCCACCATCCATCAGGGTGGAGGAGGAGGACGACCACAGCATCGTCTCAACTTGGAAAGATGCCAAGATGCAACAGGTTTGATGGGCAAGGGCTGTGTCAGAATCCCGGCCACCATGCATGAGGCAGGAGAAAAACTCCCCTTGCAGAAAGGGTCTGAGCTGCCTGGCTTTTCCCTGCAGCCCATCTCTGGTAGCAAGATGCAATCCCCTCGAGAGATCCCATACGGGAGTTATTAGCCTTTCATCAGCAAGTGTGCAGATGAATGTTATAAAAATCACAAAGCCACCATGTACTCTAGACACCCAACCCACCCAAACTCAGCACCGCGTTTCTCTGGGATGTCTTTCCAAAATTTATTTTGTGCCGGAGGGAGGGGGAGGGCACTTACACCAGCGGGAACCTCCCTCCTCCCCCTTTTCCCACAAGGATGATTCCCTGCTGCCTTTCCATGCGGTGGCCATCATTGCCATCCCATCCTCCTCATTACCATGTCTCTGTGCTCCCCGTTTCCCCCTGCACATGCCCGACGGCGACTGCAAAGCGCAACATCCCTTATGCCACTGGCCAAGACAGCCGATGGTCTTTGGTGGGCAAAGCAACAGTGACCCAAGAGCCCTCTCCACTCCTCACCCCAGGTGCCCGCTTGCCCAGGAGAAATGCCCATTGCACAGGGAGACTGAGAAAGAGGAGAAGAGTCTCCTGCCAGGAGGACACACTCAAGGCAGAGCTCACGTCAGGCGGGAAAGCCACTCTGCCTGTGCGGATGAACTGCGGTGCACAGCCATGGATGCCTGGTGGGTCCCTGGGCAGGAGAAAGTCAGAGCTCCCACATCCCCCTGCCAGCCCAGGCTGTGGAGCGGGACCTGCAGTGCCCCATGGCTCTCCTGGCCATGGCCCCGCACACAGTGGGGCGGCAGGTTCCTCACCTAAATGGCGGCAGCAAGCAAGGGATCAAGTTGGTAACAAACTCTGGAAAGCTTTGCCCTTCGAAATGGCAATTCCCTCTCTACAGGCTGCTCTCTTCAGGTGGCGGAGACAGAATACAGAGCAGGAATCAAGCTCAACCTCAATAAAGTTTTGGCGTACCACGTAGCAAGCTCATTTTTAAGAGGCGTCATGCCGCGCAAGCTTGAGCCCTGCAGATACACAGCTTAGAGCTCCCGGCCTCTAGTGCGCAAAGCCTGCTGAGCCCCGCAGCATGCATCCCCGGCACCGTGCAGATCCAGGGCCAGCTGCAAGGCTGGAGCTCTCCCAAGCCACAGGCACCAATTCATAGTGGAGCTATGTGGACCAGCTATTTCTTCCAACTAACTAGCCACCATGCACCCTCCAACACAGCCACTCTAGAGAAACGCACAGGGTAAAGAGAGATGCATCTAAAGCTCAAATTAACTACGAAAGCCACAGCCACCGCGGCTTTCATCTGGTCATACGGTTTTGTTCTCACTAATGAAATCTCACTTAGCGCCGCTACCATCTGCCACGCCGCAAACCGAGGTTATGACTGCTGTGCCAGTGACTCAGGCGTTGGCAAATTGCACAGTTTTCTGCTTTCAAGTGGGGCATGTTTACCGTCCTGGAGCCTGTGTCTGCCGCAGGCAGCCCCTTGCCTGCGGCTGCTGCCAGGAGACCCCTGAGCCAGCTGCCAAACACTGGGGAGAAGGCCAAGAAAGCACCAGGCTGCCTGGGCTTCTTTGCAGCACTTACAGCAGCTCAAAGCCTAACGCTCATGGATTTCCAACTGCTTCTTGGTACAAAAGCCCTTATTACTCCTTTGAAAACCCTGCCTGGATTAGCATCCCGAAGATCCGTGAAGCAGGAGAACTGCTGGGTTTCTGCAAATGGGAGCGAACACACAGGTGTTGCTCCTCTCCCACTTGTAGGGCTCCACCTTTACCTGACTCCAAAAGTCACTGACACAAGAGACCTCGCCATGGCATCCTCCAAGCAATCTGTAGGAAACACCCATTTAAGGAGTCCAATTTTACTAAACATTTATTTAAAACCAGTTTCTTTATGCATGAAGGCTTCCTTCTACAGGGTGCTCAAGACTCCGCCACCGCCTCATCCCCCCATGCAGCCCTGACCCCAGTTTGGCATTGGCACGAGGATTTGACCATACAGGGATCGATCTCACACTTTTCCACCTCTTCCCTCTATCCCAAGCAACTCCCCTGCCTGTCCTAGTGCCACATCATTTTATACTCACCAACAGACCATTGTGAGAAGCTCTTGACTTTGGGTAGCATGGGTTTGCATCCCCTCTAACCACCAACCACCACTGCACTCACAGAAGACTGCCTGCTCCAAGCCCTTTCCCACCCGAGCCTGCCGCAGCTCCTCATCAGGTTTGTTTCTACCCAGTAACAACCCAACCAGAAACCTTCAATTTGATATTGCAAGCAAAAAAGTCTTAGGCCAGTGACCCTGTGATCCATGTGACGATGCGTAACTCCACTTTTTGTTGAGGTATTTCTTGACCAGTGCAGCCCCAGCACCAGCTCAGGGACCACCCTGTGCATGACAGGCACCTTCCCGGGTGTTCACCTGTGTGTGGGATAGGCCACCGGCAAACTCACTAACAGCGCTGGCTGAGTTTTGCAGAGCAGCAAAGCAACTTGATGCCCAGCCAAGCCCTTGAGAAGAAAGCGGCCCCCACCAAGGCTTCGCACAGAGCGAAAACCTCCAACTCTTCCAGTCAGCCCCATGCAGGGTTGGCGGAGCCACCCAGCCCACAGCCGGGATGGGGATGGCAACTAATCCACTACTTCAAATGCCATCACTAACCTCACCCGTCTTAATGCTCTGCCCGCTCTGTCGCAACCAAGCTCAGGAGGCGGGTGCCTGCAGACCTCGAGAAAAACATGCAAACTGCTTACTCAGTGATGCTAACTGTTCTCATTTCCTCCCTCCTTGGGACAGGGGGTTGTAGAGTTCAGTACTTCTCCCTCCCGCAGCCCCTTCTCACCCCCCACCCATCTAAAAGCCTGTAATCTCCTATTAAACTTCACAAGCCACCTTGGTTTTCCCTCTCTCAGCATCTCCTTCAAACACATGCACACTCACTCTATGCAAGAGACAGGAGAGCTGAACAAGCTTCATCTACAGAAGAGAAAATTAAGACAGCAAACTCTCTCCCTACAGATCATCTTCAAAGTTTTTTTAAATTTGTCCTTCTTTATTAGGCCCAGACAGAAATCTGAAACCCCCTTTTAAAAAAAACAGAGATATATAATGATTTTCAAAGCTGTGTCACATAATTAATGTCACATTTATCTCTTCAGCTGTAGAGATAAAAAGAAACCATTTATCCATGTCCTCATTATTTTTTATTCTCCTTTTAAAGCCAGTGTTTAAATTAATGGGATATGGGTACTCTAAAGGAGGGGGAAAGTCTGACTTTCTCTTTACCCCACACAACTATGGCAATAGAAGATTTCTCCCCTCTCCCCCATTCCCTTTTCTCCACCGCTACTGATCAGCGAGTAGCACGGGATGAGTATCCCTTAGGCAAACCTCTCCCTCCCTCTTCTGCCCCACCACTGTAAGTTCAACAGGGGACATTTCAGCAGCCAGGAGTTTTTCTCCTGTCTTCTTCGGCTGAGCAAAGGGCCAGCCTTCCAAGGTCTCCCGCGACACACAGACTGAGTCCCACCGTAATATTAGTTTTTAAAAGCCATGTACATTTTCCACCATTAGCACAGTTTTGATTCATCTCATATTGCGTTCTGCTTCATTTAAGGGGATGCTGTCCACATTAAAACGATATTTAACACCGCACCGCTCCCTCGGGCCTCCAGGAACACCTCTGAGCAGTAGCGCTGAACAGGACCACCAGCGCTTTTTCCCCACGGCTGCTCATTCCCACCCCTTACTCCTCTCAGCTCAGAGCTACCTCCTTCTGGATCAGACAAGGACATGGTGGTCACAGACTCATAATAGTGTCCCAAGAAGTGAGAAGGGCCCTTAAAGATATCTGATGAATGCAGATAATCTGGTTTCAATCAGCTTGTGACAGCTCCAAATATCACAGTTAGAGTGCTCCAGGGCTTCCAGCATCCTTTGTGCCCTGTACATCCATGGTCAGCATTTCACCAAGACCCACGGACTGCCATCTGCCCTCATCCTCTGGTCCCACCAAGGACCTCTGTCATTAGATGTTCCCCAAAACGTGGGAGTTGAATAACAGCGAGTATCAAATGGAGCAATCAGTGAATGCTGTGGTAAGAGAAAGGGCTGCCAGACCTCGGGAAGCACAGGAGACCGGAGACCTCTCCCACGGAGACCTCTCCCAGCCCATTGCTGCCCCTCTGCAAGCACCCAAGCAGACTGTGCTAATACTGGGGAGCTCTCATCTCCTTGGCCACAACCAACTACTTTTCTACTTGCTGCTACGCACAGGCTCAGCCGTGACGCTGCACCAGAGACGACGTGCTGTGTATTAGTTTAAGACATGGGCGCACACGCTGTTCACTGACCTTCTTCAAAAGGTACCCAGAATAGCCACTGAAAGCTGAATGGCATTCGGAAAACTCCAGGAATAGAGAGCACCAGGTCCCCAGACCCTTGCATCCAACTCAGAACAGCCTAAACTGCTTGGCTCCTCCACATCGCAGCAGACAGGCTCAGAAGCTAGTCCTTCCTGCCACAAGTGGCACTGGCAGAGGAAAAAACATCCTACCCCCTTCTCCCTGCTGTTTGAAGAGCATGCAAGCTTGCATCCCCTGCGTGTGCTTAGGAACACATTAAAAAGAGCAAGCTGACCCTCTGCTTGCTCTCCTGGAGCTCCAAGGAAACGTTTTCCAGTTGGCAGATAACCACAACTTCAGATGGCAGCTATCAGATGCCAGGCTTGAGACCGCTGCTTTCATCCTAGCTCACCAACCAGCAGACCAGAGCCCTTTTAATCTCATGCTTTTAGTTTAACCAGGGTAGAGCCAGCTGCCACATGCCCACTCAGGCACAGTGGAGGCGGCAACGCCCGTGGTCACTGTCCCCCGGCACGGACCTGTGCCCAGCTCAAGGAATGCTCCTCTGCTGAGCCTAGGCAAAGTCAAACCAATCAGCCATAAACCATGGATAGTTTTAACTTAGCATTTCTACCTTCACTGCATCTTTTTTCAGACAGAAAAGTACACCCACAGAAGAAAAACAAGTCTCGAGCATCCTCCTCGGCTGGAAGCAGCCTGGGGAAATGGAGCCCAGTGCCTGCCTTTTGCCAGCCAGCACAGGGATGGTCCACACCAGCCAAAAACCTGCCTCATATTGAGACTTGCCATGGGGTGAAGACTGCCACCTCTGAAACAGGGCCCTGGGGAACAGCTTAGGAAGGGGCAGGCAATAAAACAAGCGAGAACATTGCTGTGGCAGTGCACCCAAGTGCTGCCAGGCTCACAGGGAAGCTCTGCAGCTCCAGCAAAGAAAACGAGTCCAGGAGCTCTGCCAAAGAGGTGCTTTTGCTCCACAACCATTTGAGCACACCAGTGCTCACCCTGACCTTCCTTCCTCTCTCTCTCTTGAGAAAGGAGAAAGAAAAAGGGGCTTTTTTGTTGCTAAAAGCTTCACCCACAAACAGCAGGGGAGTCAAAGCAACTTTTCA
The DNA here is from genome assembly GCA_034782735.1 of Sagittarius serpentarius. Classification (NCBI taxonomy): domain Eukaryota; kingdom Metazoa; phylum Chordata; class Aves; order Accipitriformes; family Sagittariidae; genus Sagittarius; species Sagittarius serpentarius. The sequence continues at coordinate 1,354,015 of JAVKLA010000061.1, forward strand.
CTTGTTCACACTGAGCATGCGGAGTCTTGAAACAAAACAGTTGCTCTGGGTAAGATATCTTCAAAATGCCCTACGAGCATCTAGCTGCACAGCTCATGCCCTACCTTAACATCAGCTCTTCCCTCTGCCCTGAAACAAAAATAGTCAGTTGGGGAAAAGCATTTGATGGAGTAACTCCAGCCTGCACAGCCACTGATAAATCACGGTTACAAAATGAAGTTGTGGCTTGTCCACAGAATCACTTCTGAGTCGGTGAACAGCAGGAGGAAAGCTGCACCACTGATGGGAAGGTCTCCTGGTGACTCCTGAGCGTGCTGCACAGCACACCCCCTCCGAGCGTCTGCCCTGGGATGTGCATGGAGAGGCAAGAGTGCTCCCCAGTGTACAGACACACAAGTCATGAACGGGGACGTAAATGACTCTCTGCAGGGAGCTTCATGTTGCAAGAGGTCCCAGCTGTGCCCCTGTAAATGGAAAAGGGGCCAGGCTGCTGCAGCAGCAGCTCCTCTCGCTGAGCGGGGACCGAACCAGCCTAGGAGAGGATAGGGCAGTTTGGAGCTGCAAACTCCCAACACCAGAGATGCAATGACAACTGGCACTACAGAAGTGATGGAAGCCCATAGGGGGAGGGTCCCAGACACAGGGTGGCCCTCCTCCTCACCCCCAGCCCCTCTCCGCTCCTGTCATCCTCCTGCCCCCGGCCTCTGCTCTCTCACACCCCTTCCACCTTCTCCCTGTTCTCTTCCTGCCTTTGCTCATCCAAATCGCTTCTCTGACTCCACCAGCGTATTACAGCTTTCCCTTGCAAAGCCAAGAGCCGCCCATGGCAGACCCTGTCCTATGCAGCCTTTTTTTTTTTTTGTTAAACTGGCTGGTTGGCTTCCACTCAGCGATCTTCAGCCCTTTCAGAAGGAACCACCAGGACATCACGGCTCTCCAGGCTCAGGGCTGGGAAGCAGCTGTCCTGCACCAGTGCCCAGGCTCTGCCTTCGGGCACGAGGCAAGGGCATCATTTCCAATTTGCAGCAGCACAAATACCTGCACTGAGCAGGGGGGAAACACAGAAGCAGCTTGGCTATCTCCAGAACCGGCTATCTTCATTTTACCTTTCTGAAGCAACTCCATACTGTCATCTCCCCAAGCTCCGCTCTGCTTCTCAAGGCCAAACCGGGTTTCCCTTAAGGCACTGTGAGCTGGCTCTCTCCTGATCCACCAGCCACAGTCCCAGTCGGGAGCAGAGCTACCCAAGTGCCCCCAGGCAGCCCTGGCACTGGGCTCCCCATCCAGACCTGAGCTGGGATCTTGCCAGCTTGCCAGCAGCCCTGAGTCACAGCCACTGCTGCATCCCTTGAGAGCCAGGGCAGTGGGAGCAGGAGCATCAAGCCCAACAAACCAGCTCCTTGCCTAGCAAAGCAGAGCACCAGAAGTCCTTTCTCCCTAGTCCATGCTGTCACATGCCTGCTCTGATCTGCCTGAGCCATCGTGCCACCAGAAGCAGGGCCACCACTGGAGCCCAAGGCCACTGTAGACAAACCCTCCGTCTGTGCCAGTGTGCCTGGGGCAAGGAGGGAGGCTCAACGCCCGATTGCAGGCACTGGAGGAACCCGCCTGCTCCACCATCTCCAGCCTCCCTTCAAAGGCACAGCATACTCATCCCCAGATGGGCCACTTAGCCCTGTATTTGTTGAATGAGGTTATTTATATGAGAAGGTTTGCAGACATACCAAGAGCTCATTTGCAGGGATGTCCCATAGCAGCAATCCCTTTATCTGTTTATTTATTTATAGAAAGATTTTTATGTAGGATAACACACCCACAGAGGCACAGCTATCCCGCTCACACACTCGCCTTGCTACCACAAGCAGCTACATACACTGTTTCTATGGGAGGATGATTAATTAAAACCATTATGTATTCACAGTGGGAACTACCACCAGGCAGCACAGACTGGTGAGTCAAACTTGGATCCAGAGCACCTGGAGACTTTGAGTCTGGTCTCTCTGTACATGTGGTCTCAGGCAAGATATTGAGCTCACGTACCCCTGTGAGGGATGACAACATCTGGGCAGCACAGCCCAGGGGACAGAGGCTCCAGACTGGTCTTTGCCACGGGTATCCCTTGAAGAAATTCCTTCTCTATTCTGCCCCAGCTTGTGCAACTGTAACAGGGCACCCACTCCCTGCAATGCAGCATATTTGCTGGGAGAAAACCCCAAACAATGGGCCAGACCACAGGACCTCCACCTTTCCTTGTTGTGGTTGCACCTCCAGGTTCATCTTCTCCAGCCAGAGCAAGGAGGAACAAATGGCGGGAGATGCAGATGGGATGCAAAAATGTTAAAAACACGAGAAGCAGTGGTGTTTGGGATGAGAGACCCAGGGAGAGATGACACCACCTTGTGCAGGGACAGAGATTTTGTGGTTCAGCCCATGGAAAATTGCATCCCTTTTACTTTCATAAGAGGAAACACAGGCCCCTAATCCCAACAGGAGATTTGGTAAGGCTCTAAAGTAGGGCACTTTGTTTCTTACAGAAAATAACTAAAATTTGGTGGGACTGGGGAGAAGAGAATAGGGATGCTGCAGGCAGAACACACCTGCAGGGTATGGTGCAGACCAGGGCTACAGCCATGCATGGGCCATGGGACTGGTGTCCTGAGCCTGATAGCCTGCCCAGTCCTCTCCTGCAAAAAGTCTCTTGGTATCAGCGTTGGAATTGTGTTTAAGTGCACACGTGTATTCGGGTATTGCTTTTGGAGCCCTCCCAAGCCCAGGGGCTATCCTGCCTTCTGGGTGCAGATGGGTAGTTAATGGAAACAGCCCTTCTGAGCATCACATGATAAAAAAACCTGCTGAACTTTTATTACAACATCCAATCTGTCACCATCTGGCTGCAAAATCAGGAAAGACTGTTAGACTTTCTGGATTTCATCTATTGAATAATATTAGTAGTGACCTACCTGGCTTGAGCAATATGAGACTCAATTACTGTGGCCTCCTCGGCTAAAATGTACTAAGCAATGTGTCTCAGCAGACACCGGTACCCAGCTACTGCTCCCAGCCAGCATAGGGGGTTATCAAGGGCCATTCCTCAGATACCCAGGCAGCTTGCATGTTTCTCCAAGCACCATATATTGAAGCCGGCAAGATCTGTGCTGCTATCCTCAAAGGAGGATCCAGTTTCCAAAAAAAAAAAAAAAAAAAACCAAAAAAAACCAAAAACATGTCCGCTGCAAATCCTTCACCTGCTCGTGTGCATGTACTACCACTGGCAGAAGCAGGATACCACCAGCCCTGCTGCAAGCCCAGGAGGCCCACGAACCCCACAGCTGTGCTTCCGAGACCTCTGCATGAAGCGGGAGAGGTCCTTCTGCCCTCAGCAAATCTAACCCTTTGCCATGATGCTCGTCCCACCCCTTTGGGAAAGATGAGGTCAGTGCACCAGAGCAGGGGCATCCTGTGCTCCTTCTAAAATACCCTTCCAGTGAAAACACAAATACTTGGGGGATGCTGGTATGAGTAGCCAGATTACAAGCCCAAGTTCAACACTAGCCCAGACAGTCTATACCAACTTGTGGTGACTTGAACTAATCAGACCAGCTGCTGCAGGAGTGCAGGAAAAAAACCAGCATTGTTCCTCCAAGGCAGGCGTCTTCCTTCTCTTCAGTGCCCTGAAACAGGCTGGCAGATGGAAGGCACTTGTTGGAGGGCTGAAGGGTATGAAAAGAGAACAAGAAGAGAGCAGGACCATTTGTTGCACAGACTAGTTTCGTAGGTTAAACTTTTCCCTTTCTAGCAGTGTGCACAGGAAAAAGGTAAAAGGCCACAGAAAAGCCAGCCGATGAGAACACGCCCGAGGAGGCTCTGCCCACACAGTGCAGGTGGGTCCCAGCACAACTGGAGCAAAGATGGCAAGGGAAGAAACAGGTACAACATGTCCAAAGTTATGGTAAGGGCTTCTACCAGCAAGCTGGGGCTACCAGAATTTCTTTCCATCACTGAAGCGCCAGTCAGTCGAAAAACCTCCACCAACTGCACCAATGCGGTGCCTGGTCCTAGATCAGAGCCTGCGGCACCTGCAGCCCCGAGCGCTGGCTGGGGACCCTTGCTGAGCCTCACAGGCCATTGGACTTCTCCTTCCCTCAGTCCCACCGCTCCTCTACAAACCTCCTTTGGCCAACCATGGAGAAGGGCACAGGGCATCCTCCACCCCCAGGCTCTGCCCTCCACTTAAGTGTTAATTCAGGGAAGTAACCCAGTCTCCATTTTCCTCCCACTTCCATCCAATACGTTTTGGCACAAATGCTCCACAGATGAGAAAAAAAACAAATTCTGCTTCTGAACACCCCCACACTTGAAATCTTAACATTCTAAATGCAAAAGAAAGAGCACAGCACCTCCTGCTGACCCAGGCAAAGCCCCTGATGCAGCGCTGGGACCGGCTGAGCCAGACCCAGCCACCGCCAGATGAATGTGGGGCCACCCAAAACCAAGAGCTCAGTCATCATTGATACTTGCACCAGCGTACACATTGCTAAATGAGGAATTTTAGAGGTTTTAGGTTGAGGTATATACTAAGACATACATTATGAGTCAAATTAATTCATTTTGAACAAAGAAACCTGCTAACACGTGCAGATCACCACCTTATCGCATCCTGCAGGTGAACATTTAAAGGCAGTTTGTCAAGAATTTTGCATCCTGAATTAGACTCATTCGTTTTAACAAACACAGCCAGCGCTGAGTTGGGGACCCTTTGCAGCCCTCCACAAAACAGCAATTTGTCACTCATGCTGATACACAGGTTTATAAGGGCCCAACAACAGTGGGCTGGTTCTCAGCCGTCGCAGCTAAAACCCACCTCTGCCAGGCAGCTTCACCACAGATGCACAGCATGCCCATCCAAAGCCTTACAAATTAAAACAGAGCAAGTTAAATCCATCCCACTCACACAACTGAAAAAATACTGGTGCGTTTTTCATGCGCAGTTATCAGTGTTCGGGTTGGACTATTTGCAACAGCCATACGGGACCTCAAAACAAGATCCAGCAAGTCTTCAGCTCAGCAAGTCTTCTTCTCCCATAAGCCCACACCACCAGGCATCCTGCAGATGCTGGTGTAGATCATGGCCCATCCTGCTCGTGCTGCATGCCAACTGCACATCATGAGAAGCTCATAGCTTTAACTAGCCGGTCTCTTTCTCCAAAGATTCATCTTCTGTGCAGAAAGCCAACGGCCTGGGCTTACTCTCATAACAGGGATGGGCCATTCTGTCTTGGCGCTTCTCAGCATCTCCTTAACCCCCAAAGCAAAAGGGAAAGCCAAAAAAATCCCAGTTGCTATCCCTGTGAACTAGAGAACTGTCAGCCGCGCCCGAAGTGCAAAGGTGTGGGAGAATGGTGATGGAAGCACCAGCCAGGGGATGACCAGGGACACTAGCGACCTTGGGGTGCATGGTGAGTTTGGGGCAACACATTAAAACTGAGCAGAGCACCTTCTCCTGTTTCTCACACCACTGGCTGCCAGACACCAAGATGACGCAGGGAAGGGAAATGTCTCCCAGGAAGGCAACAAAGCAGGACCGTGCACCTGCCCTTTAGCAATCCCAAGGAGCGGGGTCCCAGCAGCCAGCGAAAGAGGCATACACCGATGCCCATCCTCATGGCAATCAGCAGCAAGGGCGTAGGCACTTCAAAGGGGGATGGGGGGCAGGGGGACACAATGGTATAAGTTGCAATTTATCCTGCTGGATCTTCAAAGCAAACGCCTCCCCAGAAAGGGAGAAATCCAAAATCCCCAGGACAAGATGGCATGGGATGCCCACCCGCTTGGTTCAGCTTCTCCACGCAGTGACCAAAAGCACTGGCTGTTTCACACACAGGGTCCAAGCAGCTCTGAAATAGCATTTACAGGATAATCTGCCCCTGGGGAAAGTTTTTTCTTGACCTCTGCTACTTAAATGTCAGCTCATGACCGCAACTCTCCCTAAAGACTTCATTTTCCCTTAAAGCTTTACTACTGCAGCTCACGTTCTTGTGGCCCTTCCTGCTGTCCACTCCCCCTCTGAAACCCACTCCCCCCTTCACCTTACTCAACCTGCAGCCAACAGTGTGGCAAAACATTTTGCTTGGGTTGCATCGCTAAATTTCTTGGAGATCCCAACAGTGGAAAGGCACCAGGATCCCCACCTCACAGGAAGTGAAAGCAAAACCTGCTTTTGAGCTGGCGCCACTCATTTGTCGCCGACTGCAAAGGCCATGCTAGGATGCTGCGATTCCATCTCTCCACACCAAGAAAGGGCGGAGAACTAGACTGTTCCATCAGCGGTTTGGAGACTGACATTCGCTATTTTTTCCAGGGTCCCCGAGTTGGGACTAGACTGCTGTCCCACCCCGGACAAAGACAAGCCACCTCCTGCTAGCCAGGACTGCATGACCACCAGCCTTTCCTGGACCAGGCACTGGCAGCTGAGAGAGGGGAGCAGAGCAAGCACCCCCAAACCTACAGTGTTTCAGCTGGGGGGTTGCTCAGACCCTGAGCACATCCTGAGCCCCCTCACCCAGCATCACACCCAGCTGAGCCTGGCAGTGTCCCAACGGCACTGGATTAGACCACTGCGAAATTAAGAGGAAAAAGTGGGAAGAAGGGATGCATAACCTCTATCCCTGCAGCCCTTCCCGGCCCCCATGGCCATGCCCTGGCACAGGGCTGGCAGAGTCAGGGGGCTGTGAGGGGAACCCCATACACACAGTACCTGTGTATGGCCTGGCTATAGTGTCACAGCATCAGTCAGGTTGCAAGAGAGGAAGAACAAGGACTAACTGCAGCTGTAAAACATGTCTGTCTTAAACAGGAGTCTACCTGACTCCCACTGGCCAGACCTCTATGTTTCTCCAGTCATCGGGGACATCGCCTCATACATTTTTAGGACATGACAATATAGAGATGTAAAGCCTGACACCCCCATCAGATTAACTGTCTGGGCAGCCCAGCAGCCTGCCTCTGCAGTGGAAAGGGGCTCGAGTGCAGAGTGAGCCCCTCCAGCTCACACCACGCCCTAACGGGGGGAACCATGTGGTCAGCAAAGCGGCAGCGAGGTAAGACAGCCCTTCGAGCTCACAGAGGGTGGCTGGGATGAGCCCTTGTTCTCCCTGGGCCTAGGAAAGCCACGCACAATTTAATCTAGACAGGCACTATGAGAAGCATTAAATCACTGTGGATAAAGCTCCAGCTACTCTTCCTCTAAAAACATGAAGCCCTGACACATGCAGAAAGCCCTGGCCACAGGGGAGAGGAGATCCTCTCCACGACTAGCACCATGCAGCAGGTAGCACAGAGAAGGGATGAGGAAAGGTCAGTGTGCCAAGCCCAACCTCGGAGACTGGCAATATGGGTCAGGCTTCACGCCGCGCTCCGCACCTGCGTTAACTGATTAAGCAACTGACAAACTCCCAAGGGAAGCAGGAGAGAGGGCAGCAAGTGGAAGAATGCAGAGCATGGGACAGTGAAACTGCCACTGGGGAGGCTGGCATCAGGAGCCCTGGGACACAGGGATGGGAAGGGACTGGGACACTTGACTTGCTTCTTTGCACCCCAGCTCCGTCATGTGGGCGCACTCACAGTGGGGGCTTTTGCTTTGCCTCTCCTGAAGCCCCTGCAAGGTGCTCTTCCCATTACCGCTCTCTTCTGCAGTTTTTCCCTAATCGCAACTAAAATCTACCTTTCTCTGTAACACAGAGAACATCCCATCTGCAGGGACCTAGCTACTCAGCTCAGCAGGTCCCTTTGCCACTGCCCCTTCAGAGAGTTTGTCCTTTGGCAAAAAAAAGAAAAAAAAAAGGGGGAAAAAAAAAAAAAACAACCAACCACCAACTTTCACTTCAGCCTGCCAGTGTTGCTGCAAATCGCAGCACAGTAGGGGAGCCGCCACTTCCCCAGTCAGCAGTACAAGCAGTCCATCATGGCTGCTAACATAACAAAAAGGTTTTTCTTTCAGACTAACACCCATCTTACACTATTCCTTTTTAGCCTGGATGACAAAATTGTAAGAGGGTATCTTAAATGTGAAGCGTGAAGTATCTGGTGTGGATGCTGCAGTGATGACAACAGAGAGCCCAGGGCACTGGAGAGAGAGGGCAGAGAGATGTCCATCAAGTGGTTCATGAAGAACTGATGTTACCACTTATAAGTGCGGTCGCTACCGTTCTTTAATATTACCTGGAACGGCAGGATTTTCTTTAATTTGATCAAGTATGGGTTCCCCACCTCCTTTTTTTCATCTAAAAAAGGGGGTAGAGTTGGCATGCCTCTTTTAAACTGTCCAAAAACAGACAGAGAAAACGCACACAGTTGCTGCTGACCAAACAACCGATGGTGACTCATCTTCTCACATGCAATAACACTCCCTGCACGGAGCCACCAGCCGGGTTTTGCTCCCTGAGACCAGTCTGGTGGAACTGGTGAGACAGCTCACTGTGTTTTTCTTGGAGGGGGAGCACTTGGATACGTGGACGTTGCTGAATAAAAATCATTGCTCCACATTAACAACGAGCCAGTCATCCAACAGCAAAACATTCCTCAAAAAAAAGACGACAGCTCTTTACACACTTCTTTGCTGTGTGGCTCTTCGAAGCCCATGGAAATCAGCTCTGCCCTAGCCTCCCCTTCACATCAGGGCCAACATAGGATCCTTGTACTGCACAGCTTGGCCTCAGATGACAAAATCCTTCCAAGCACCAGAGGACATCATCAACACTGCAAACTAACGGACGCCTACAAAATCCCACTGGAAAAGGCGAGCACTTTTCCTGCCAAGCCCACCAAGAAGGGATGAAAGAGGAGCCTCGACGTCTGTGATTTGTACCCAACAGTATAAAGGGAGGGCTGGGTGTTACCGGTCCTCATGCGAGATACGTCTGCATGGATAGGCCTGACCTTGAAGCTGTACCTGCCCATCACATGCATATGGAGGTGCCAACAGTGGACTCCTGGCGGTGGACGAGCCAGACCCAAGCAGTGCCAAGCTCCATGGTCCCCAGCCATGCAGGGTCCACACAGCACCATCATCCCTGCCCTTCTGTGCCAACCACCCCAACCAGAGCGGGAACACCCCGTCCACGTTCCCCCAGGATGCCTGCCCAGCAAAAGCTCTGCTCTCACTGCAGGACCTTGACAGGGCTCTGAACCACATGGGGGGACAACACCAAGCAGCTGTCCACTCCGGGCACTCAGATCCAAGCACCGATGCCTTTAAGAAAAAAAATAAATAAAAAATACATGACATTCTTCTAAACCGTCTCCTGGTTCACTCCTGCCCTGCCATTTCTGTGCCTGGGCTGCGCAATGCATCTTCCAGCTTGGCACCCGAGTTTCCCTCAGAAATGCAAGTCTTTAACCAGGAATTCATAGCAGGAGAAATCAAGAAGAGGAAGAGGACGGGTGGAAAAAAACCACTTTTCCTATTTTATCCAGTACCAAAGCCTTTTGCAGGTCTACTTCCCTTTGGCTCACTCGCTTCTCTGGGTCTACCAGCATATTTTAGGTAATGAAATGCACATTTGCTGGTCAGCTCTAATATATCCAGAGGGACTGGTTTTCACGTGTGTTTGTTTTAAACTTAAGGGTGTTGTAAAGTTGTTCCAATGGCCCAGGGATGGGATGATAAGACATGGCAGGCAGCGCCTGTTTAGTGGGTGGTTGTGGTATTAATATTTATCCCATAATTGAAGGAAGACGTGACAACATGAGAAAAGCAAACCACCACCACGTTTCCTTATGAGGCACACACTGAACCCTCTGCAGAGGCCACCAGATACAAGGCATTTCATACAATCCTTGTTTATTGCAAAGACAGAAAATCCTCTTAAAGTCCACGTTCACAAAAAAAAAAAAAAAGGCAAAAAGAAAAGCAGGGCTCAGAGTTAGAATCAGGCCTGCTGGCCCCAGCACCTTTCCAGCCAGTTCCTTCAGCTCCCTTGGCAGGTGCCTGAGTCCCAGCTGCACACTGGACCGTCCCTTGGAGCAGGGCACCCTGACCCAGCCCAGCCTGCCACAGAGGATGCGGCTCCATCACCGCACCCTGCGCTGCCAAACCACGTTCGTACAAGTGCTGCTTCCATCTCCAGGCAGTTCTCAGACCCCCGATTGAGAGTTCACAAAGCTACAGGGGAAAATTTCTCATGTAAATTGATTTTGTGCTTGCTTAGTAGAGAAGAAAACTAAAGATATCTTATTAACCTTGAAAAGCATAAATAGCCATCCTTCTTGGAGCAGGTACCGGGAATTTTACAGAGCTACAGATCAGCAAGCAAACAGCAGCACGGTGTCAGAGAAGACTCCAAGCGAGAGCCAGTGGGAAGGCAGCATTAAACGGGCTATCGCGGCCAGGCAGCGAGCCGTGCCCTGGGCAGGCAGCAGGTGCAAGAGGGACAGACCCACCCACGCAAACACCCTCTTGCAGAAATGACGTGATGTAAAATTACTGCCCCAGTTTGGGGACATCAGGGCCTGAAGCTTCAGCTTTCCCTTGCTTTTGGCTGCTGAAAAAGTCCAGGAGAGGAAAAAAAAAAAGGTTCCTGAGGCACTATGCACGTGCATAAGGAAAAGTTAGCTGAAATGGTGTAGAGAGACCCGGAGAGCACACACCTGTGTTAGAGGACTGGGAACACAACTGGAAATTAAGTCCTTCTCCACGACTTGCGCACCCACTCTACATTTAGGCAACTACTCAAATGCCGAGCTCAACGACAGGGGAAACAGCGTAGCTTCCATGCTGGCCTCCCCCCTTTTCAGCTCTCTTCTGTTCCACGTGGCCTGACAGCAAGAGGTGGAAAGGAACACAATTCCCCATAAAATTCTCCAGCTGTGGGCAAGAATTAATGCAATTAATTACGCTTAATGCTCATTAATATGAAACACGGATGAGGAAGGCGAAAGCCTACGTGGCCAGGCTGCTGCAGAGCCTAGAGGTCCCACCTGGACTTTGCTGCGCTGGTGGACAGCAAGGAGGGAGCTGGGACAACCTCAGGGCACAGACCCATCCCAAAGCCACCTCTCTGCACAACACAGCCACCCCGAACACTGTTTGGGCTGACAGAGGGCTGAGGAAGGGCAAAACTAGCTACGACTGGGGAGGAAGAAGCTGCCTCTTCTATTTGCATGGTTGCCCCGACCACAGTTAATGAGGGTGAAGGAGACTGGTTAAAAAGCCAAGTAAATAACCTATTTTGCAAAGGGCTGAGGGTGCAGCCAGGACCGGGCAGCACCGCCCGTCCCAGTGCCCTGTGCATCCTGCATCACCCAGCTGCTCCCAGCACCACCCCCAGCCCAGGGCAGCGCAACAAGCAAATGGACGCAGGATTTGTCCCTGCAGCAACAGACACCCTCAGGCTCCCATACTGCTTTCTCAGGAGCTGGTGGGCTGGACAGACCACACAGTATTTGGCATCACTCTGCTTCCCGCAGAAAGCCCAGGCAGCTCCATCCTTCCCCTCACATGCTTCCTTGTCATAACTGGACACACCATATGGATATTACACAAAAAAGGATTAACTTGCATTTTTAAGCCTTTGGAAGAGGCTACCTACAAAGAAAACACACTTTAGAGTTAGGGAAGTAGAGATGCTGTTCACGAACATGAGATTTTGGTATTTTCTGCCATTTAAGTTAACCGTAAAGCAGCTGCTTCTACCCACAACCTGCCTAAAATCCCAAAGCTGCCTGCTTTTACCTCAAGTTTTCCAAGACCATTTAGTAGACAAAGTCTATACAAAGTCTTACTATCTAGGCGTTACTTTTGGAAAAGTAGTAAGGGACTTGGGATCTCTCCCACAGACATACACATTAGCCATCTCATATTTGTTAAAGTCAGTGGTTTTCCATCTTTCACTCTCAGACCTCTTACAAATTGTGCAACACAGGTCCAGGTGCCTACATGGAGAATCCAAGCCTGTTCGTTACATCTGCGCTCCCTGGACACAGGACGAGGTGCTCGCTGCAGGGTCCTCCCCATAATGATGCTCACCTTCCCTCTGACAATCTCCAGGTTTTCCACTCCTTTCCTTTTTTTCCCAGGACAGGCAGGACTTTGTTTATGGTATTATTCAGTTGCTGGCAGGAAGATGTGTGCATATGTGGAAAATCAGAAACCCTGAAGTCAAATGGCTCGGGCACATAAACTCAGTTTATCCCAGTTTTAAGCTCGCAAACACCAGAAGACGTCCCAGCCTTGTACTGCACAAGGTGCTCTGCAGTGGGTTCCTAGAGCTGATCTCCCTCAGCTTCTTCTCTCTCTCATTTGGATGAAAATTAGGAGGCAACTGACCAGCCCTCTCCCTGTCCATAGCGTGCAGTTTCTGCCAGCCTCATTTACGGAGAGCCTCTAGGAAGAGGCATCAGCTGGCAAATAAATGGCTTAAATAAAAATATTTTAAGCCAACAGCACAAGTCCAACTGTTCCAGCACCACACAGGACTTGTCCATGGCAGACAATATCCTCGCCCAACAAACCCTCTAAAGGTTCACTGATCACAGCTAGATGTGTCATAAGTTTCTCTGAATAGTTTATTATCCCCATAAATCTCTATAATACTATTTTATCTCATCTGGATTGGTAATTAAGCAAACTTTGCTCTGTTTACGGCTTCCCAAGCCAGCATCTAATGACAACGCATGTGCTGCTTAAAAAAAAAAAAAAAAAAAAAAAGGGGGAATCAAGAGATTCACCACTGCCCAGCCCACACCAACACGTCAGCCCTCCCAACCATGCGTCTTTCCAACATGTACGCAACACCCCAGGCACAGCAAACAACCGCACGTGCTCCATGTGTTTCCCCCGCCAGAAACAGACCTACTATCAAATAATGTTTCTTTTCCTTTCTTATCTTCCAAACATGCTTTTTAAGGCGGGGGGGAATTAGCTTGGAGGCTTACTCAGCCTGCTTTTGCCAAAATGCATGCCCTGCATTTAATTCAAAGAGTATTTTTGCTTCTGGGAGCTTAGCAGTTACTTTGTCAACAGTTTTTTATTGGGAAACATTGATGTTTTATGACTTCATTTAAATCAGGTGGATGAATGTAAAACCATCATCTGTTTGGCTTTTCAACTACAAGACACAGAAATAAACCCACTTTCCAGGTTGTCCTACCTACTACACAACTTCCAGCATTTCCATACAGCCCAGTCCATTTTTGCTTTATAATCAGATCAGACAAACGGAGAATTTTTTCCTATAGGAAATTAATCACGGGAGCCAATGACCCATTTCTCAAGACACAGCATTACTTACGATGCGGCTGCCTCCCATCCTGCCCCACACAAGGCAGGTGCAAAGCAGAGCCGGCCCCAGAAAGCTGACGGGCAAAGCTGAGGCCAGCGGCACAATCTGGCATCAGCGTACATCCCACCCAACAGCCTGCTGCCACAGTTTGCTCCACCAAGGCCTGGACAACCAGAGAGTTTTTTGAGACGTACCAAATATCAGAAGACATTTAAGACTTATCAGTGCAGGTTGAAGCCTTCGATCGATACACTCAAATACTGCATTTAATACGAAATGCCATCTGATGCACAGCTGGCTCGTGGTGCAGCACCCTCAGCTTTCACCCAGAGCTGAGCAGCCACCTTCAAATGTGTAATGATTCATGTAATGAAAGCGGGTTTTGAACAACACAATTAAAGTGTCTGAGGAGTAAGCCCTTCTCTCACACTCCAGTGAGGACTCACACACAGCATTTTTAATTTTAACTCATTAATCTCCCCTGCTTTTGGTGCCTGCCCAGTGCTGCAGGAGCAGCTTCAGCGCTCCATGTGCCTTTAGCAAGACCATGATTCACCGGACCTCCTTCCACCCAGCCCTTGTGCCCAAGGACACGGCTGCACCACACATCTGTCACCTGCCAGTGCCATAACAGTGCCCCTTATGTGTCATTTACAGAAGGGCTGCCCTTGCCCAGGAACCTGGCCTCTGGGCTTGACCACCAACCTCCTGCAAGATGTGCCCAAGAGCTCCCTGCCACCACCGCGCAGCACAGGAGGCTTACATGTCATACTGAAGAGCTCCCAGGACACTGCAACCCCTAAAGAGCAGGACCCACCAAAAATCCAAACACCCATCAAGCCTTCCTCTCACAATGGAGCTATGTGGAGGTTCAAAGCTCCTCGGTGGGGCTTATGAAAAAACAAGATCACAGCAACCAGCCTTCTGAGGATCTGGTGGCAGTCTGCCTGCCCTCAGCCACATCATGAGGCTTAGTGTTTGCAGCTGGCAAAGACAGCTCCTCCTCCTCTTCGCAGAGACACCCCTCCATCCTTCCTGAGGGCACACAGCTGCTGCTCACCATGGTCTTCATCACAGCCTAATCCCCAATTAGACCATGCCTATATTCTAGACCAGAGGACAGCCATCACTCACCTAAGCCTCAGACTGAGGGAATGCCTAGTTTCAATACCTATGGCTTTGCTCATTGCCTCTTGGGGATATGGTTCCCACACAACCTTGGGCCATGGCACATCCCGAGTTACATCTACCCACTCTGCCACCACTCCCACCAATGCCCTTCATGCTATGCCAGGAGAGTCAAGCAGCCATTCCCACCACCGTCCTCAGGAAGGGACCAGGAGCCAGTACAGCATGCAAGGGAGAGGTCCCAGGCATCTCTGGGGAGTTTGATGGGCAAATTTCTCACACTGGTCTCTTGGACTCCAGGAAGGCGAGGAGCAGAAGTTGCAGTCCCTTCAGGAAGCTTTACGATGAGTTGTGGGATCAATTTACCGAAAGAACCTCACGGTAAGGCAATGGTAGCATGGATGTAGGGTACAACTCCTGGGAACACAAGCTGGCAGGACTGCTCGGTCACGGAAGCCAGGTCCCAGTGGCCAAGAAGAGACCGTCAGGTGACTGATGACCCACACTTCCATCCACAGCGCAGGCCACCACTTCTTACGACTGATAAACATTGGACATGCAATAAAAAGTCAAAGCCACAACTATAACATGCTACACGGGGAGACTGCTGACGCCACCCGTATCCCAGGCCCCTGCTGCTGCAGGGCATGCGTTGACCTCCAGCCACCACGGTGCCAACCATTGGCCCAGCAGGAACGGTGCCACTTCCCCAGCCAGGCTCACCACCAGCAGATCCAGCTCCAGCTCTCCACCAGAGGTGAAGCGCCCGCCCAGCCGGATGGCAATTTCCATGGCAACGCAGGGATGCCATCAGCAGAGGATTAAGCTGCAGCGGGAGGGGAAGCAGGACCAAGGGGAGGGACGTTGATCAACAAGTGCTGTGACAGGGACGCTGCAGAGGAACGGAGGCTCACAGCATCGATTTTCACACCCATCTTCCCCTTTCAATTATTCTCTAGCATGAAAGTCGCAATTTAAATGGCAGATTTTGACACCATTAAAAACTATCAGAGCATTTAACACACTGCCCCTTCCTCCCACGTCATCACACCCACGTCTGCCACAGAAACAAAGAGGACTGCAAGATCCAGACATCTCCCCGCAGTCCCAGCATGAAAGTGCAGCAAATCTGCGTCACACAGAGAACCTTTGAAAGAGGATGAATGCTAAGCGCAGGGAAAAATGATTACTTTATTTGTAAAGACCATGTCTCTTGTCATTCTAATTCATTCCAAATCCTCCAGGCACCGGACAGCTGCAGGTTTAATCATGAATATACAAATCAGCAACAAACGAACAACAAAGAGTCTCCAAACGCAATACAGGGAGACCCAGAATTTGGTCTGGTTTGGCTGCCACTCTCCCTCCTTTGCACTGAAAGGAAGGAGGGGACGGGTAAAGCCAGGACCTGCCACCACACATCCAGGCAGCCCAGCAGTGCCTCTCCCATTTACTCCGGACATGGGAACACCAGCCTGCACTTCTCCCTCCTCCGGCAAAGCCTCCCCACCACCAAGGAGGAAGCAGCAGCTGCATGGAGGACAGCAAAAGGGAGAGGAGAGAGAGGAGAAGCGAGGGAGGGTGGACAGAGGCAAGGGCTGGGGGACTGAGAGCAGCTGAAGCAGCATAGACAACTGAAGCATGTAGCCAAGAAGGAAAAACATAGGGTTTAATCTATGCAAAAAAAATGCACCAGGCCATGGGAAATTGCTCGCTTTTGTCTGAGCCTCGGCCAGGGCAGAGCACAGGGGTAACACCGGTACGCAGAGGTTCACAGAGGGGGGGATGCACACCGAAGTGGAAGAGCACAAGTTCCCACGCAGGCACTAATGCCGTTATACTCAGTCAAACACAAAGCCTACTAAAGGGGCGGTCCTGCAGAGGCTGCTGCTGCCGTCAAGGAGGCTTAGGACCTCTTCCCAAGCATCCAACACCGGCTTTCTGCTACACTTTATGTGTTTTCTGCACATTAAGAGGCTACGAAACTGGTGCGCAACTGAACACGGGGCCGGCAGCAATAGATACCTATCAGTGCAAAGCACTGCATGCCACTTGGAAGAGAGCTCGGAGAGGAAACGGGTGCTACCCAGAGCATGCCAGAGGGTTGCTTTGCAGAATGGATTATTTCATTTCTCCTATGAAAAGGACAGGGACTGAGCATGAGGCAGGGCTGAGCATCAGCCCAGCCACAAGCCACCTCTCTCCTGCTGCTGGGAGCTGCTGCGCTGCTCCTCACCTTCCAGGCCTCCTTGCCTAAACTCAGCAGACAACACTCGAGGAATTTGCTTTCTGAGGGCCTGAGACACTGCAGAGCATCTCAGCAGACAGCTGACCACCCAGCAATAGCCAAGGACCAAGCCCTCAGTTTTCACCCCAATGCTATCTCTACAGAATTATCTTCTTTAACCACTCTGCAGATATATTCAATGTGACTTGATCTGTGTTATTGTTTGTCTAGAAGCGATGGGGGATGGAGATAATGTGGGCCTTTGTGCTTTAGTGTGGCTCAGGATTTCTCACCTCCTATTGTGCAGAGAGCTCAGCAGTCGAGGGAAACCATGCCGCCGATCGCTGTCACTGCTGGGACCGTCAGAGCAGTGTCAGGTGTATGTCCGGCTCCCTAGCTCTGCCTGAAGTCACAACTGATGCAAAAGCTGCTCGCACCAGGGAAGGGGTCAGCACGCAGGCAAGGCGACCCTGCCAGTTCCCCACAGCCCTCCCGTCCCCAGACAAGCTTCCACATGGAAGAAGAGAGATGTTTTGAGGGTTTCAGCTGAGCCCTCAAACTTGCAAACTTTCTGCATCACCCTCCTTCCTTTCTGCAGACTCCCTCATAAAACATGCCAGGAGGAGGAGGGACCACAGGGGATATCTGAGCTTCAAGATTACCGAGACCCAGAGTGACATACTTGGTGCTCCCCCTCTCCCTGGCCCAGCTCTGGGAAGCAGCACTCCTCACATCTCGGGTCCAGCCCACCACTGACTCCCCAGTGACTCACCTCCTTCTCCATCCCAAGACCATCAGACAAGGCTCCCTCCAAACATTAGGTCAGGCTCCCAGGTCAGTCCTGGGACAGCCAAGCAACACCACACGCAGAACGCTGACAGTAAGAATCAGCATACGTAAGAAAAAGTGCAGTTGCCAATTCTGCAAGGAAGCAGACAGACATAACCTCTCCCCTCCACTACCACCAGCTTTGAAGCCTCAGGGTTTTGTAAGCACATCAGCCCTAGTCCTCTGGGCAGAAGCACCTTACGGAAATGCCAGGACCCCCTTCTCGGCCATGTACCCCTCCCCAGAAAGCCCCGCACCTGCCGCCAACAGCCAGCCAGGTAAGCAGCAGCAGCCTGCTGTGAGACAGGAATTAACAGTGCTAAGACCTTGTATGACAAATTCAATGTCAAAATAAACTGGAGATACTCCACCAGCCAATCCCATTTGTACTTAAAATTCTGGGGTTTAATCTAAGCAAAGCATTTGCACAAAACAGTGAAGGGTTGGGAGCCCAAGCCCAGCTGGCTCTGACGCCTGGGACAGTCAAGGCATTACCAGCATAGGATGGAGATCCCAGGACACCCACCTCCCTACAGCCACCAGGAAAACCCATCCAGTGGTTCAAGTGGTAAATCCAAAGTCCAGTTATGGGGGGAGGTGGGTTGGGGCAGGGGGCTGGAAATCAACGCTTGCATGGACAAACCCACCTTCAAGCCTGGAGGCAAACCTAAGTCCTTCAAACCCACAGCCTTTACGCCACAGGGCTGCCCGAGCTCCAACAAGGGGGGCTGCCCCCTGCCCCAGCCTGGAGCCCAGCCGCACAACCAGGGCTCCCCAGCCAGCTGTGCACATCTGTGGGAACCGTAATCTCAGCCATAAAACCACCGCTTGGGGCTGGGACACGGTGTCAGAGAAGTGCTCGATGAAGTACTTGCAACTGAGAAACACAGATGCAAAACCACGATCCCCCCATGCCAGCTGCGGCAGGCAGCCTTCCTCTCACCGGCAAAACCTCTTCCCGCTGGCACAGGATCAGACACAGCCCCACCACAGCCCTCCTCCTCCGGTGCTGCGCTGAGCAGGAGATGGGACGGGGACATGAGGCCCCAGGGTGGGTGCTGAGCCGGCAGGGAGCAGCACCCTGAGCACCTGCCGAGACACGCGATGGATTTTACTCCCCACTGCAGACACAGGCTAGACTTCACGTTGCCTGTCTCCGCCACGGGCTCAACAAGGAGGGATGGGAAAACACGCAAATCCCCTTCTGTGCACGAAGCTCAAGTCACTCTGGGAACGGCAATGGTGACAAACCCACTCCCCTACCCACCTCTGTGCACCACAACTCATCTCCTCTCTCTGCAGCAAGCGAGAAAGGGTACACACACCCCCCCTTAAAAATTGCCTTTCTTTAAAAAAAAAAAAAAAAAAATTCCTTGAACAAATGGCAGCAAATCCCAATGCAGAGCTGCACAATGGACACTTCATTCTACCCAGGGGAGGGAGAGACAGGACCTTCAATGCCTAAATAAATTCAATTTGCTCATTAAGAGGGGGCTGGGGAAGGTTAGGCAGAGGGTAGCAGTGGTTATTCACTTCCCCCAATTAACATTCCAGCAGCACTGCTCTGCTTTCTAGGAACAATAACTTTTTTGGAAGGGGGAGTGATGCTCATGGGGGCGTTGGATGGTCCTGGAGAAAGGAGACACGTCCGTGCCTTAACAGGGTCCGAGTTTATGTATGATGGGAACTGCTAAACAAAACCAAGAATAAATAAAGATCTAGCCTACGCAAAAAGAACCTGCAAAATAAAACCCTTCACGTCCCTAGACCAAGATTATTTGCCTTTACTGCTGATCTAAATATTTTATGCACAGGCCTTGGCAACAGAAAAAGAGGTGGCTTGTCGCTGGTTTGTTTGTAAAAGGTCTCCAAATGCAGGGTAATTAAAAATATTTAGGCCAGGCTTCGAGCCGCACCATCCCCACTGCCTCCCATGGCCCCATGCCAACTCACAGTGGCCAAGGACCTCGACCGCCCATGTTTTAAAATAAACCAGAGCCTCATCCCCTTGCCAGGCTCCCCGTTGCCACTAGCCTGGGCTTACAGGTGGGGCAGCTGGGAGGACGGGCAAGGGAGGGGGTTACTTCACCCCTGCACCAGCTTTGGAGGAAGGAGCCACTTCCCAGTTTACAGCCCTGCAGGCCGGGTCTCCTGTGGGATAAACAGGGCTGGATGCCACCCTCTCCTCTCTCCCAGGCTTCCTTCTGCCCTGGGAAACTCCCGGGCCCCTTCACTGAGGTCTGCCCAGCAGTCTGTGACAGTAACTTACTCATTTATTTCCTTCCCAGGATGAAAAATCTGCCTTTTCTTAGCACAGTCATTAATTTCTCCAATAAAGTGTTTGCAGCACACTTGGAGCTCCTGCCTGCTCTTGCAGCTTCCCCTCGATGCTCTTCGAGGGGAGGTTGCTGTGCTTTAGTCCTCCTCAGACACACGAGCCCCACAGTGGTGCACACACACACACACACACACACAAAACAAGGAGCACAAACCAAACCCAACTGCGGTCGCACCAGCAGAAAGGAAAAGCACCGGAGGGGCTCTGTGCACACCAAACGCTGCCCACCCTGACCAGCACCACTTGCCGGCAGAGCCCAGGGCTGCTCCTATGAAGGGAGCATGCTGCAGGAGCAGAGGGCTCCCAGGGCACGGGACGAAGCCCGACACCAGACAAAGCCATGCCCTTTGCCATCTCAAGTGCTGCAGGCCTGAAAAGAGCAGGCTTGCCCTTGTAAAACTGAAGGCAACCACCAAAAATGAATGGATCTGTCAATACCCCCCCGGCTTATATGCTGGGGCGTATCTATTTCACCACTTTACAGTTTCAAAGGGTTCCCACGAAAATCTAGCCCAAACAGACAGATGGCCAGAGCTCAGCATTCCCAGTTCACCACATATAAGCAATAACAGAGTACCCAAAAGCAGGACCCTGGCACATACACGCGGCTGGACAGACATCTCCGCAGAGGGAGGTCAGGCACCGCTGACTGTTAAGCTCAGTTATATCATCTATGGATACCTATGGCCACGTGTAGGAAAGAAAAACACTTTGATCTGCTGTACGTGTCAGGAACTAAAACCAGTTCATTTTACTCTGCAGGTGTTAAATCAGCGTATAAGCCCCAGAAGAACATGCCAGACTAACAAAGCTCCCATCAGCATGGTGTTCAGCTGCAGCCAGCTTCAGCTCAGTTAGGTCCTATCAAACAGGCATGAGGCAGACTTGAGCAGGCAATGTCCAAAGATGCTCCAGTTATTTAATTCACTCAGCAGTGCTGAAGCTGAAGATTTGCAGTTTCCCCACTTGGCTTCTCAGATGACAGAGCAGCTGGCTGATTTACCAGGCAATGCATAATCACGTCAAATGGCTCTTTGGTGCCAACGCCATCTCTCAGAAAGATGATGGAAGGATGGCAGAAAGGCCTGCACCTACCTGAGAAGGTGCCTCCTCACAGGCTCGATGCAGAAAGGTTGGGAATGCCGTATCAGACAACCAATACTGTCACCCTGAAGCACTTGGCAACAGCACACCAGAACCAAACATCCCTTACAGAGGACCAGCCAGAGGTCTAGAGGAAAGGTTGGATTTGCCCGAAGCCCTGCGAGCAGTCTTGCGTCCTGCCCTGAATCTTCCCCACAGGTGAAAACAAGGTCAACAACAGAAAGTCTCCCAGGGAAGCTGTGTGGTTTGCGTGTTCCTCCTGGAGCATCACAAGGCTTAATCCCAATGCAAAGGAGCTGGTGCCTTTTCACAGCAAGCAAAGGTCTGCAGTCAAAACAAATCCCCTCTCAAGCCAGCATCGGGCACTAGGACTCTATTTTCCCTACTTTTTGGGCAGCCTCTATCCTACCACCCAAGCAGCCACAGCACAACCTCCTGCTCCAGAGCTGATGCCACACATGCTCACCAGAGGTACTTTAAATGGCCACAAGGAACAGTAAATGATCGTTTGAAGAAAATCCTGGACGAAACAGCTGAGCTATGGGCTGGATTTGCTGTTGACTTTCAAGCCTGAAAGAAAAACCCACCCATAAAAGCACAGAGGCTAACTATTGAAAGGGAAAGATCCCCACCAGAGCAGAAGCAGCATGAACCAAAAACAGACCTGGCACATGCTCCCCTCCAGCCCCAGTGTACCACAGACCATGCGCGTGCCTCCTCCTCACCATGCATTTATTGCCATAGTTGAATGTAGGAGGAGTTGAACAAGGATGCAGGTACAGCATGGCCCTAGCAGTGTCCCTAGGAGCTTCCCAACGTGAAGTTCCACACCTGGTCTCCTCCAGCCATCACTTTCCTCCCTCTCCTCCCCAGGAGATAATAGGGGCCCAGGCAAGAGTGTCAAGACCCCACCACCCCACAGGGAAACTGGATGCAAATAGGGTCTTTCCAGCACAGCAGCTTTCTTACTGCTTTCTTCAAAGTGTCCAGAAGCACTGAAACTTTTCACGAGGCAGGACATTTCTGCTGTCAGGAAACAGGAAGATCCAGAAGTTGAACGTTGTCATGCTGGTAGCTGGGTATCTCAGAAAAGCTATTATCTCTGCCTTGGAAAGCCACTTCTGTAATAGCCAAAGAAAACAGTGGGAAATTCTCACTGCCGCAAAAGCGCAACTCTGCCTTTCTACTCCACTGCCAGTCAGTCCTGGGTCCCAGTTCATCTTCTCCTGGGCTGCTTGGAGGCTTTGGCAAGGAGAGATTCAGCAGACTGGCAGCAAGCACACCCCTTGCCATGGAACGAGGCATCAAGAGCTCCACAGCCAAAGCACCCACCCCACCCCTCTTCAACCTAGCCCTCCTCCTCCAGGGTGAGGATCAGCAAGGCTGAAGGTCTCACAGCTGTGGGCCATACAGCCACCCCATCACCACCCCCTTGCAGCTATTCTTAGTCCTCTGGTGTGATTGGGCTCAGTCTGGAGATGCAGCTGCAGCAGCAGGAGGGAGGAAAAACAGCTTTCTACATGTGACAGGCAAAGACCTCTAAATAATCAGTGCAGAAAGAGAGAAATATCTCTCTCTTTCCAGGAGATCAAGACCCCACTATGCAAGTGGGGCAACCTCCAAAGGCACCTTGCTTTCCATTGAAGCCTGGGCTATTTCTGCCTCTGCAAATACTCCCTTGTAGAGATAAGGCTCAACTTTCCAAAGCTTGCAAACTAGTCATTAAAAAAACAAAACACAAGGGGGGAGAAGTGAGATGAAGAAAATGCTAATAGGAACCCCCAGGTCAAACCGCCTCCCCTGTCACCGGGGCCCTCCTCTTGCCAGCACATTCCTGCCACTAATGAGGCCCCACCACTTCCTCCTCCCTCCTCAAGTTGCTTCTAGTGATGCAAATCCATCGTCTTTGTTTCTATTCTTGGAGTAAAAACAGAACCAAAGTAAATAGCAAAACAGCTCTTAGGTTTCAGGATCCTTTCTTTTTCCATCCTTCCCAACAGCAGCAAGGCTGTTGTTGCCATCAAAGGGAGGTGACATCCAACCCCAGACATCATCTTGTTCCCACCGGAAATGCTCCACTTAATCTTCAGCCTCTGACGTCCCCTTTGAGATCACTGCCAGCTCCTTCTCCGAACCTCTGCTTCGCTATGCTCCTTGGGAGGTTACAGACGTCACCACAACCCTCTCGGTGAGCGAGAGGGCCCGCAGAGAGCCTGCCAAGGACTCTGGTGATGGCAGAGAGCTCTCCCCAACCCCAGCCCTTCCACAGGAAGGCTGGAGACACAGTCCCCACCAGACCTTCTGCCTTCCACTGTCACCCTTGGCCCAAGGAGCTGAACCTGCTCCAGTCCGTGCCTAGAGAGACCTCATAGTGCCCAGCATGTTCCCATGTGCAGGGGTGGGCATCGATGCCCACGCACAGAGAAGGAAAGGAGGCACATGGCAACACAAGTTAGACACATCACCTCTCCCCCATATGTGCCAGTGTCCCATTAAGCAGGGTGACAGCCGTCCTGCCACATCACACTGCCAGAAAAGTTGCTCATGCAGGGAAGAGCCAGGGCTGAAGATCAGCTCTACCACTGCCAAGCTCCCATGGAAGCTGCAGAAGCAGGAAGGGCAGGTAAGGCAGTCTTTGCGTGAGAAAAAGCTCTATTCAGATAAGGTTTCTGGTCCGTAACGACTCCCAAAGTCACTTGCTCTTTAGGCAAGGTCCAGCAAAGCCAAGACAGCAGCAAACCCTACATTAGGTGAAGGGACTCCGAGTGCCTGCAGCAGGACAAGCACACTCCGGGTGGCATCGGGGTCACATCCCAGCACTCTTCTCACTGTCACAGCTCACGCTGGAAAGCGGACGGCAGCAAAGAGCCAAGCCTCGGCTCCAGATGCCGATGCAGGGGAGAGCACAGAGCCCTGATGGCACTCATTAATGATGAACGGTCAAGATGTGACCACCGTGTTCGGACACGACGACCCCCCCCAATGCTTTGGGGAGGTCCGGCAGTTTTCCCGAGGCTCCCAGGTGCAAGGACTGGGGAGACCATGAGGATCGGGAGGCTGAGGAGAACTCAGACCTCTCCAGTGAGGGCAGGGGGCAGGGGTAGGTAAAATGAAGCCCTTCTTCCAGAGATAGGGGAAGAAAAGTCCGAGCAGCCCAAGAAGCTGCTGCTCTGCAGTGGGTACCGGTGCACCAAAGTGCTGTGCTGCAGAGACCTCTTGCAGCACACAGCTGCTACTGCACCCACACCCTGACCCCACGGAGTTTCTAACAAAAAAAGGGAGCTTTACAGCACACTGGTGATTTATCCTGTGCATCCCCAGGCAGGCTGCACCTGGTGAGGCTTTGCAGCATCCAGCTGATGGCACCCAGCACACACAAAGCGCCACCTACAAATAGCCACTACACTGAACGGCTCCCAGTTCTGCAGCTGAATCCACTTGCCAGATCCTTGAGTCTACATGAAGCCACAACAATGCCAAAAGGGCTTATTCAGGCACAAGCACTTCCCTGCATGAATCTGCTTGCAGGGAAAATACTCTGAAGCATTTAAATCTCAGGCTGTCAAAGCAATTTCTTATTGGCAGGCTCCAATAGCTAATGAAAGGCATTTGGGGGATTGCATTTGCAAAGAGCTGCACCATTTGCTCGTGAACCTGGGGCACCTGCCTTCCTCAGATTGAGAAGACCCAAAGGCCTGCAGACTGTGAGCTCTGAGTTGTAAGAGGACAGACTACAGCGACCAGATTTTCTGTCTGATATCTGGGAAACCAACAGCAAGAGGGCTCAAGAGGAAGAGCAGAGGAGCAGATCTACCAAGGGAAACACAAAAAAGTCTGTAGGTGGACCAAGAGGCCCTATGGTCAGCAGAAGCTGTGATTTACTATGTCTGGTCTGAGCAGCAACTAGGCTGGGATTCAGAGACCTGCAATCACAAAGCCATTCTTGCTGGCAAACCACAGAGCCCAAAAAGCGAGAAGAAAAAGAAATCAGGATGACTGAAACAACCAGACTGTGCTCTTTAGGATTAACAGGAACAACCCCAGCAGCTGGGATCCCTCTGGCTGGGTCCAGAGGCCGGGAAGGACCTGGGCAGCAGATGTGTGGCCATTGTCACCATCACACCTAGCTGTTGGGAGGGGACAACCAGCCAAAGGCAGGCAAATAAGCTGTGCTGAGGAGAGGCACCTCCTCAGCCCAACCAGAAACGGGTCTGGGCCCTGCCAGCACAAGCCTTCATGCGCTCAGCAAGATGGAGCCGTCAAAAAGCGTTTGCTTTTCCACACCACTGGACCATCACTGGCTGCAGCCCAAAGCATCCCCAGCCCACCCTGCATGGCTGAGACCCCAGCCCGGGCTGCAGCACCAACCAGAAAACTCGCTTGAGTTTCCCTTTGTGAGGCACTGGTCCTGCCGCAGAGGAGGAATACTCCAGCTCACAAAATAATGTCTCGCTTATTTTAAATCACTGTAGTTGTTTTCTTCTTTCACACAAACTTCAAATACCAATGGACATTTTTAGTGAGCCTAGCTTGGAGAAGCAGAGTAAAATTGGAAGTTGGCAAAGGAGTCTTTCCTCCTCCTCAGCCCCGCTGCTTTCTGTGCATGTGATGCTCCTTGCCCAGAAGCAAAATGCTAACGCATCAGAGGCTGGAATGTCACTGCTTTTCTTTGTCAGCTCATCGGGTGCTCCCTCCACCACCTCCCAAGCCAGCCTTGCCCTGCACGGGCTGCACTGGGCTGAACCCAGGCTGCTCCTTCCCAAAGCAAAACCAGCAGAGGGAGCAAACACCGCGGGTTTGCAGGGAAATCGTGGTGGGTTTTAATTGTGGTTATTATATTTTGAATCTCGAGGTTATTTCCTAGTAATTTGCATAAGTTATTTGGAAAGGCCAAAGTTAGGACCAAAGCCAGCCTGCATCCTCTCTTGTAAGGAAAGTGATATCTCGTTCACACTAGTATCCAGCCTGCAAAATGGGAGTATTCAAATCAAAACCAAAGTCTGTTTCTCGGCAATAAACACCTTCCAGATTCAAGCACAGGGGCCCACAGCTGCTGTACAGCGTCTAAAGCACTGTACTCTCAAACCCCTGAAAGAGACCCCATCAGCGGGTCTCACATCGCTTACAAACAAGAGAGGCTTCCTACAGACGATTTACAAATGCAGTGTGGTTTTGCCCTGTATTAAGCATTAAATAAATATCAACTAATAGATTTAAGAGACAAACTACTCAGTATTTTCCCTTCAGAAAACTGGAAAATCTCTCTAACACCAGAACTGGGAGGGATCGCGTGCTCCAATTCTGCCTGTGGGTCCCCACAACCCAAAGAGGTTTGCTGGTGGAGGTTGGTACACCCCATCGGGCTGTAAAGGCTTTATACAACCAGTCAGCATCTATGCACCCACCCTGCGGACGCACTGGGCTTTTTAGCTGTGGGTGCAGGAAGGCTGCTGTGGGGCCAGGAAGCAAGGATTTGCAGAGGGGAAGAGGAAAGAGTGTGTGCTGGTGTTTGCAAGCTTCCGGGAACCTGCTGCATGCCGTGCATTGGTGCCGACCAAACACCACACACGATGGAGGTAAGCAATTGATGTGTCTTCAGCCACCCCTTTGCAAAGCCATTAAACCTCTGCTGACGGAGGGCTGCGTGGTTACCTGCTGCTCTCACCCAGGATCTTCTCTACTATTGCCAGCACTGTTGGAGTTTGTAATGTTTCCACGCTAACATGGCAGCTTCGGCCACAAACACACCCGGACCACGGGCAAAGGCTTCTTCAGCTGTCCTGGCAGGCCAGCACGGACACCACCAAGACAGCTGAGAGCACCAGAAAGACACCCTGATAGCTGAAACTTGTCACAGGCAGCTCCCAGGCTGTGTCCTGCTCACCTAACCTCTGCAACGGGAGAAGAATTTATGGCTGAGCCAATATATTCTGAAAGGAAAAAGAAATGCTGTCTCCTGCCTCTTTGCAGCTTGCTGCAAAACATCACACTGGCTGGCAGCGCTCACGCGTCCCCTCGCTCTCCTGCGGGGCTGTAAATTGTCCTAGCGTGCTGGGTGTCAAGTCAATAGTGTTTTCCACCCGCTGTAAGTCTGTACACCTCTGCCCGTCCCTGCTGCAGAGGCAAGTGAGCAATTAAACACGCACAGACCCACCCTTGCATGGAACTGAAGACAGGGCAGAGCTGCGCTGCCGCTGGGCAGACATCACAGTCCCATCCCAGCCGTCCACCGTGGGTACACACTCAGCAGTGGCAGCATGTTAGGAAATGCAGCCAGAATTTACAGTTCCCAATGGCAAACAGGGGAAACCACGCAAAGCCAGGGCAGGGTCAGGAACTACATAAGTTCATGGAGCTCCAGGGAATCGACTCATGCAAGCACCACAGCCCAGTGCTGTCCCAGCACGTTGTCATTGTTTCTGGCCATCTGGCTTTGTGTGATACTTGGATTTAATTTTCTTTTTCCTGTTCTCACAGATTAAGTTCCCCACTGACTGCAGAAAAGATGGGAAGGTTAGGAAGGTAAGCATGAAGTACCAGCCGAGCACAGTTTGGGAATATCAGCAGTATTAGTCTGATGTTCATACAGATAGATGTCGCTCCAGAAAAACAAGACTTTGAATGACCTGCATTTTGGTCATTTAAAAACAGACAAAATACACCTTTTACATCTCACCAAAACCCACCTCCGGATTCCCCATAAGCAGACAACCAGCAAGGCACGTTGGCTGACATTAAGCAAAACTCCCCCTCCCAACCGTCAGAGCCACCTTTGCACGAGCAGGGGATCAAAAGCCCTTCAGTGCAGCGGGCACCTCCACATCTTCAGAGATGTTGAGCATACATTAAAACATCCTGATGTGCCCAGACCCATCCTTTCACACACAGTGCGGTGCCAAGGAAGGAGGTTTGAGGTTATTGCTGAGTGAGGCTGCGTCCCTCCGTCCCTCCCCCACACAGCCATTCTCCCGGTGTGCTGTAGCAACACCTCCAAGATGCCCAGTGCTTGCCCAGATTTGGCTGAAGCTGCCCAACATGCACAAAAAGCCCTGAGGAAGGCTGGGGGTGGGAGGGGATGAACAGAATAAACCTGTCCATCAGGCAGGCAGCCTAAAAATGTTCCTGCACAAAGGGGGACAATCCTGCTCCCAAGCGGTCTGTGTGCCATGGGCAGGATGGCAAGGAAGGGCTGACAGAGCCCAGGCAGGAGGTTTCACTGCACAGAGAGCCAGCACACGCTGCAGAAGCAGCGGAGGCAGGAAAAAAAGATAATTATTTTGCCCATCTCACACCTGTTTCAGCCAACCTCTCCAAGGCATTTACATTCATAAGCAAAGTAACAAAAATATGACATTAAACGCCCAAGGTGCAGAATAAATTCCTAGACTGTGCTGGGGGATTTTCCCCCATACTAATGGCAGAGATGCAGCCGAGTGTGGAACAACCCACGGCAGAGGTGAAGAGGAGTACAACCCTACAGTCTACTCCAGATTTTGAGAAAAATAACTGCTGCTCTGGAATCCCCCTGCCCTGCCCACGCCTCACAGCTCAGAGACATGCCGACCCTGCAGTAGGAGATGGGTGCCAGAGATGCCTGGCTCCGGTGGCTCCAGGAGGGCGGGGAGCTGGCATGGCTGGCCAAAAACCAAACTTAGTCAAGCAAGGCTCATCGTCAGAAGATGTCCCCACACCTGACCAAGCCCCTCCACACCCACCAAGCAAAGAGGCAGCATCTCCCTACGGCAAACAGCACATAAGATCATTTCTGCCAGCACTGAACTTGCACAGCATCTCAGGGCCACTTCACCCTGTACCATGAGTGCAAAGCATCCGCTGCACATCCTCAATCCCAGAGAGCAGCTGCGGTCACACCTGCCCCAGCTCACTCCATTTACACTGTTTATCACAGATACCTGCTCCCAGTTTGGCTTTGACTTTTTCAAGCAGGACATATCACACTGTCCACATACACCACCAGGAGCCCCCTCTCTACCAGCCCAGCTTTGAGTGGTCCCCACAAAGCTGCCCCCTCTAATTCCTCCCCACAGGAGACATTTTCCTTTGCGTGGGGATGCTAAAAGCAGACTCGCAGCACACTCTCCTTTTCCCAAGCCATCGCTGCTTTTACTACAGGCACTGCAAAGCATTTTCTGGGACGCTACAAGCTGCCGTTGCAAATAAAACCACGCTCGCCAAAGAAATGAGCTGGGTATGTTTCGGCTTCGAGCATTACTGTGTCGGTTGCCTCCCGCACTAATTTGCAAAGCGGAGTGATTCACAGGCAGCCTCTCCCACTCGGTGCCTGCTCCCAGGGACTGCTCTGCTGCCTGCTCTCCAGTGAATAAGCTGCTATCTGGCTCAAGCGTCATGTTATGTATCAGGTTCATATTTTTTTTTAAAATACTCAATGAACAATAGTCAGCAAGTGAGCAGTTTGCCAAAGTGGGGTTGGGCACAGTTAGATGACACACAGTGTGCGTCCTTCATCTACCTTTGCATTTACCTCCTCAAGACAGGCATTGCAATTGTGCTTTGCTAAATTAAGGGCAGCATGTGTGTAGATCCAGTATGACTCTTGTCGCTCTACTCCAACTCTTCATGAAACACAGTTGACCTGCCTCTCATATGGCTCCAGCCTCTAGTTTTCTTTTTTTTTTTCTTTTTTTTTTTGTTACACTGAACTACAGGGCACAAACAAGTATTGACTGGCTGTTTGCTAACATTTTCTGAAATCAGGTATGAGAGAGCACGGCTTTGTAGCAATGTCAGAACATAACCAAATAAAAATAAAACAAGCAGGAGAGCGTTACCACCAGCGTGATTTTACTGACATTGATGGGATTACAGCAGGGCTGAGCCTGGCTTTGCTGTCACCATAAGCATCACACCAGAGCCTCCGGCGCCGGCTGCATACAGGAGACAAAGTGCTGCACCCAGCAGACTCGGTAAGTCCCTGCACACTTAGGAACAAGACCAAACCATTGGGATAATGCAGGGATGGGTCCCACTTCGCAGAAACCGTTCTGCTCCTGGGTCCACCTGGCACCAACCACCCAGACCAGGATATTCACATCCCACGGACCAGTGCTGCTCTGGGGCGAGGCAGCTTCTGCACAGACCTGTGTGCTCCAGGTCCCCAACATCATTGCAGTGTCCATCAGGAACAGGAGGAGTTTCTGGATTGATTATCCATGGGAATAGGAAAACCTGGATGGGTACATGTGTCAGCCAGTGCCTGCCTCCTTTTACAGCCCAGGCATTGTTAGTAACTTCAGCGAGCACCAGATTTGATCAGGTTTCTGCCACAAAGCAAGTTCGTCTCCTCACTGCCTCCTTTTTCCAGGCTCTGCCATTCCGGTTAGCCTTTTCTCCTTCATGATGGGTTTTGTAAAGGCAAGGATTACCTACACTCATCTCATCTGTAGAGCTCCCAAGACAAACAGGCTCTAAGTCTTTCCTGGAGGGCACAGACATTTCATAACAAAATGACTGCCTGGAAAAAATACTATACAAAAAATAGTAATTAAAAAATAAAATAAATCCATGCTTGAGAACACAGCCAGGAAACCAACACAACCTTGAGTCTCACCTACTTGAAACATGCATGAACTAAAGCAAGCAGAAGTGTCAGGCCAGTTGGGACAGCACCAGGGACGGCAGAGCTGGACCAGCTGCTGCGGCATGGCAATGCCAAATGTCACTCTCCTCCACCTCACCTGCACAAACTGCCTAACTCTTCTGTGATGCACAAAGAGCAGCATTTCATTTCGGAGTAGCAGGGGGGTCACGATAGAGACCTGCTGCAAATCAAGCTAGTGACCCATCAGCCAGCACACCAGGACCCAGGGCGCTGCGGCTCTTCTTCAGGGAGCAGCAGGATCTGCACCATCACCTTAATAGGTTTCCTTATAACATCACAACATCAGTGGGCAATACCAGAGCGACTGGCCTAGATACAGAGTACTTCAAAATCCCAAGGGGAAGAAGAAGGAGTACAAATTCACTCAGAGCCCTGCGGTAATGTGCACTGACTGTCTTAGCAGTCATCACAGACAGTGACTCAGTCCTGGGTGACCTTTAATGCTCCGTAAGGCTAATACTGTGTTTAATAGGGTTAATTCTGCCTTTAATGACCTTGGTTCCTGTGAAGACAAGAAGTTTCACCACAGCCTATAATGCAGCCATTATCACTCTCCTCCTCCTCCCAGGCAAGGGACACTGCAGAAGGTCCCATCCCTGCTCCTTGCTGCCCGTCTCGGAGGCAGCGCAGAGCCAGCTGGGCACGAAACCCGAAGCAGTCCCCTGTCCATCACTGAGTGACGGAAAACAACACACACAAGGTCTCAGAGCACAGTCCCAGCACGGGCCATGGCCGCTGCCTGCGTCACAGCACGGACACGCTGGACCCACTGGGGCAAGGCGGGGAATCTGTGTGAGAGACAGATGTTAAAAAACAGTCAAATGCTCCTCTTTCTCAAAGGCAGAAATGTCACCAACATTCTAAGCCTTACAGGAGTTAAAAGGAAAGCCTTATCAGAAAGAAAACTGTTCTGACAATCACAAGAATTGAAATTCATTTAAAATTCAAATTATGCAAATTCAAGTAATCTGTACGTGCAGATCCATCACATGCTACCAGCTACGTGGCTGGGGGAAATCCGCCCTCCACTGCGCTCTTGGACGAAGGCAGACATGCTCGCCTCCGGTGAACACAGGACTTGCAGGTGCTCCCTCCACACCAGCAGGGAAGCGGAAAGATGCCTCAGCAACACCGGCAGCACTCCAGCATGCCATACCCCAGCGGTGCAGGGAGACAAGCCTCAAATGTTTTCACACAAGCTATAGCAAATTCTCCCTTGGAGAAATCTTAGGTGCCCATGGCCAACACAAAGCCTTCGGTAGGCAGAGAGCCTAATCAAATGGATGCAAGACAGCTGCACAGCACAGGATGCATGCAGGCAATAGCTCTGCCCCATCTCCATGCACCCTGCCAGGTTAAGGTCCCAGCAGCCTCCCTAAAAGCCCTGCATCAGGAGCCTCTCCCCTCACTCAGCAATTCCCAAAACAGAAAGCCAAGCAGGTACATCGCAAGGCAAAAGCAGCTCAGACTGTCAGCATGGAAAGAGCAAAGCCAGAAATCTAATGTTACGAGCCGGGTAAGTGCAACAGCCCGGAAAAAATGAATCAAGCTTTAAATATGGACTTTCCTAAAAGGTCCCAGATGAGCCACTGCGGAAAAGGCAAATCATATTCTCTCCTGTAAATGTTCTGCCATGCATGAGGAGAGCAGCTCTCACATGGCACCAACTTCTCCACCAGCCACGCTCAGAGAGCCGGGGCTGGGCAGAGCAGCCGTCGCACATCGGGCCAGGGCACAACACAAACCCAGGGAAAACTGCAACGCCTCCAGCATGGAGATGGAAAGTAATTACCAAATCTTGGGAGGATGCAGAGCCCAGCACTAGCTACCTGTTCTTGGAAATAACTTCCCCGGGTTGGCAGGACCTTTACTTTGAACTTAAAAAACAGGCTCCCTAGCTGCGTGGG